>CM060619.1:28837989-29155489 GCA_030578275.1 Meda fulgida | reverse complement strand
AAGATTCACGCTCTGTCGGCTCTTGTGGTAAATAATACTCGTGGTCCTCCATTTGTTCCAATTTCACTTCTCTTATAACATAGAACGGTCTCTGCTTCTAATAAACCAGACTACTACTACTACTACTTCATGTGTATTCAACTTAGTGACGATGCAAGCTGCCTCTAAAAACATCAACAAAGAAGATGATCAACAAAGTCTTTGGCTTGATTAGTTGGGAACACTTAATATTCAACAATATTATTTTGCTGTTTGGGTGGTCTATAAATCAGGATGATTGTTAGGGGACTGTTCGAGGAAATTTTCAAAACCATATGTTCAAAAGTCGTAGTAGTGTGAAAGCCCAGTTGAGTAAGTGTTATGGAGTTGCAAGAGATGACCTCAAGGCCACCCCCCTTAGTGAATAAATGCGGCTTAGACAGGTGCTGGTATCCATATGGTGTTAGCAGATTAAGATGCATGAAGTCATTCGGTGTTTGCCAGGTCACAGTAAGAAATATCATATCCAGGTTTTTGTCAGTTATAAGTTCATTTAGATAGGGGCCTTTGTCCGAGATAGAGCGACAGTTCCGCAGAGCAAGGTGGTTTTGCAGCACATCTGAGTTATCAGCTAAATTGACATTGAAATCTGACTTTTTTACGCAGACAAGTGATCGCGGTGGACGACAGTCGCTTAGTAGGTGTTTCAGTTTAACCAGAGTTCTGTTATTTGACCAGATGCACGGGATCACAGTTGGTTTTGATTGCTGATAGTTAATGATCCTTCGGATTGAACGGTGCACGTAGCGCTGGCGCCGGGTGATCCCGAGCCAGCGGCAGTGCTCGTACGTTTCAGAGTCGAGGCGTGGGTACCGATTAAGCACCCTGAGTAAGCGTGACAGGTATCCAAAATCCATGTTGGAAGGTAATCCAGAAAAAAATAAGGGAGACCAGAGACAGCACGAGTGCTAAAGCCTTTGGTGTGTTTGTAATCGCCAAGAGAAAGTCAGGTATCAGAAAAGTCACGTTAGCTAGGACCACAACCATCACAACATCTGTAAAAGCTTACGAAGAGGAAAGCTACCCAGCCTGACAGCAAGCTAATCGAACTACTGGTAATAAGAGTGTTAACTCACCTCACAGTCAGTCCAACAGATGGAGGAGAGAGGGTGGGCTCGTAGCAGGCTGACAGCAAAGAGTTCCCAACGGTAACATCAATAAAAATTAAGTACATTTTGTAGAAGGATGCAGAAAGGGAAACACCAACTGTCCAAGAAGCGGGCACATTTTTTATATCAGCCATGCGTTTCATAAATTTTGTGAATTGGTAAATTTCGTCAGGGCGTGAAGAAATATACAGCTGAGTATCGTCGGCATAACAGTGAAAGTTAATTCCATGTTTCCTAATGATATCTCCTAATGGTAGCATGTACAGAGTGAACAGTAGCGGTCCTAGTACTGAGCCTTGTAGCACGCCATACTGAACTTGTGATCGATAAGACATCTCTTCATTTACTGCTACAAACTGATAATGGTCTGATAAGTATGATTTAAACCATGCTAGTACAATTACACTAATGCCAACATAATTTCGAGTCTATTTAAAAGAATGTTGTGGTCAATGGTGTCAAATGCAGCTCTAAGATCGAGTAACACTAATAGAGAGATACAACCACGATCGGATGATAGGAGCAAATCATTTGTAAGCTGTCTCAGTGCTATGTTACGGTCTAAATCCTGACTGAAAATCCTCGCAGATATCATTTCTTTCAAGAAAGGAACACAGTTGTGAGGATACTGCTTTTTCTAATATTTTTGACAGAAAAGGCAGATTTGAGATCGGCCTGTAATTGACCAATTCTGCAGGATCAAGTTGCGTTTTCTTAACAAGCGGTTTAATCATAGCCAGGTTATCATCCTAGAGACAAAGATTAATTAATGATATTTAGAAGAGGATCTGTGACATCTGGAAGCATCTCTTTCAGTAGCTTAGTCGGTATAGGGTCTAACATACAAGTTTTCAATTTAGATGATTTAGCGAGTTTTGAAAATTCTTCCTCTCCTATAGCAATGAATGAATGAATAAAATTTTCATCAGTGAGACTACAATGCACTCCCTGATGCGATACTGTAGTAGATGGTTGCAAAGTTATAATTTTCTCCCTAATATTTTCAATCTTGTAAGTAAAGAAATTCATAAAGTCATTACTGCTGTGTTGCTTGGAAATGTCTGGGCTTGATGCTTTCTTTTTCGTTAGTTTAGCCACTGTTTCAAATAAATGCCTAGGGTTTTGTTTGAACAATAAGCAGATCTAGCAGCTTATTGCGAAATACCTATAGTTTTGTTTTCTTTCAGTTGTGCTCCATTTTTCTGGCTGCTCTCTTAAGGGCCTGAGTGTGCTCGTTGTACCACGGCGTTGGACTATTTTCTTTAATCTTCTTTAAGCGCAAAGGAGCAACCATGTCTAAAGTGCTGGAAAAGAGAGAGTTAAAAGTTTCTGTTGCAATATTGAGTTCTTCTATGCTATCTGGGATGCTGAGATGATGAAACTGATCAAGAATACTGTTAATAAAGCAATCTTTAGTGGCAGAAGTTATAGGTCTAACATATTTATAACACCGAGTCAGCTTTGCTGCTTTGGCTAAATGAAGTTTACACGAGACTAAATAATGATCTGAGAGGTGTCAGATATAGTCGCCACATATACCAGCACTGAACCCATAATACAGTTGATTGGGTCCAACTGACGTTCTCTACACCAAGAAGAGAATAGTCTTCACTTCAGTGTGTAGCAAACTCAGAAGCGAAGACCAGGAGACTTGGTTTTATCTTCAGCAGACTTCTTTATTGAGAACATGAGCGTTCGGTAGCTGCAGTCATCAAGTCTAAACATTGTAGTTTATATACCTTTCAAGAGGGAGGGATTTACATAGAGGTGGAGATACTCTGAACAAAGCCAATCAGCCTGACTATTCAATGACTGGGACAGGGGCTTCAAGAGCCATTAAAGACAAAGGGTGAGAGTCTCAGTAATCTGACTCACTTAACTTACAATAAAGAGAACAGGACTGCCAGGAATCTCTTGCTGGAAACTCTGCTTAACACCTGATATCATCGTCATAACCTTAAATGCTAAATTCATTGTACTCTACATTCTCAGTTTATATACGATTGAATTGGAACCTAGATTTTACATTTTATAAATTTGTAGTCCAACAAGTGCGTACAGTCTTTTCGTGGAGGGACCTCTGGACTGGAGTATGGTCTCAATGACCTTGGTCGAGAGACCTGATTCTGTGAGCCCACAGTTTCCACAACTCCGGGCGAGGGTGATAAATCGTGCCCCCTGCTTGGGACAATAGGTCCCTCCTGAACGGAATCTCCATCGGAGAGCCCTCGAGAAGGGACACCGGGTCCGAGAACCACACTCAGGAGGTTGTCGATATAATTTAAAATGTGAACGCTCTGGAGTCTTAGGAACCAGAGCTGCATCCACGCAATTCGTGAAAGTGCGGGGTGATAAACCTAGGCCTAAGGGAATAACCCTATATTGGTATGCTTCGCCCACGAAAGCTAAACTCAGGATCTTCCTGTGATGAGGTTGGATGGCTACATGGAAGTATGCGTCCTTCAAATCTATCGTGACAAACCAGTCCTCAGACTGAATCTGTGACAATCAGTTTGAGTGTAAGCATTTTGAACTTGACTTTTAGAACCGTGCGGTTTAGTTGACGCAGGTCTAGTATAGGACGGAACCCTCTATCCTTCTTTGGAACAATGAAGTAACGGTTGTAAAACACTGACTCCCTGCTGGAAGGAAGAACCCTTTCTATTGTCTCCTTTCGCAGAAGAGTTTGTACTTCTTGCTCCATGACCAGAGCCTGCTAGGGGTCCACCGCCATAGGAAGGACCCCTGGAAATCTGGGTGGACGAGAACCGAACTGAATTCTGTAACCCTTTTCTATTGTGAGCAGGACCCAACGAGATATATAATTGGCAATAGCTTTCACGCTGCCAGAAAATCTACTAAGGGGACCAGCCTCTCGAGACTGGCCTCTGGTATTGGTTGAACCGCCACTTCGGCACCCTGAAAGGGCAAACCAGCAGGGAACACCGAACTGCCCTCCTCGGAGGATCGCCCCGTAGAGGGCGCAGAGCAAAAACAGGCACCATATGATGAGGTGGAATCTGCTTCTTCCCTTAGGGGACTGCCCTCAGAAGCATGACGGCTTCTGTGTCAGGCCACCTTCTTTGTCGAAGTCGCCTCAGAGATAATGACAGTCCTCAGATCCTGCTTGTTTCTTGAGGCTTCGACGGCAACTGCCAGACCCCCCTGATTGAGGAGGAGCCAGAGTGGCAACGCTGTGTTTTTGCTGCACTCTGTGCTGCGAGGAGTTCGTAGACGGCCGAGACTGTTCGTGCCCAGCAGTGTCGGGGACATTAGATCGGCAAGGAACAAACTTCTGAAATCCTGTTGCTTGTTTCTTCGCCTCCTGAAATCTCTCGACAACCGTGTTGACCGAGTAGCCAAAGAGGTCAGAAGGCGAGAGCGGAGCGTCCATTAAAACAGATCTATCTTTCATGTCGGATAGATTTTACCAGAGATGCCTCTCCATGGACACCAGGGCTGCCATAGATCAGCCTACTGATTTGGCCGTCTCCTTGGTGGCCTGAAGAGACAAATCTGTAGCGCGACTCAACTCTCGAATTGTGTCAGGGCTAACTTCCTCACTCTCATCCAGGTCCCTTAGCTGGCTGATATGCTTGCAATATAGACATTGTGTGCAAGCATGCTGCAGTCTGACATGCTGCTGAATTCTGATTTTGCATGTCACTGATTCCTTCATTTTGAGGAATACTGAATCTTTTTTGTCCCTCCTCTTGTGTTGCGTGTGAAAATGTGCAGGAATATGCGAACTCGGGCTGGAACCTGAACAACCTGCCGGTGCTGGAGCAGTCGGTCCTGACGCACATCAGCGGAGACATCAGCGGCATGAAGCTGCCCTGGCTGTACGTGGGCATGTGCTTCTCCTCCTTCTGCTGGCACATCGAGGACCACTGGAGCTACTCCATCAACTTCCTGCACTGGTGAGTGTGTGTGTACGTGCGTGTGTGTGTGTGTGTGTGTGCTTGTGGGCACATCGAGGACCACTAGACCTTCTCCATCAACTTCCTGCACTTGTGAGTGTGTTTGTGTGCGTGCGTGTGCGTGCGTGCGCGTGCGTGTGCGTGCGTGCGCGTGCGTGTGCGTGCGTGCGCGTGCGTGCGTGTGTGCGTGTGTGTGCGTGCGTGTGTGTGCGTGTGTGTGTGGGCACATGGAGGACCACTGGAGCTACTCCTGGTGTGCGTGTGTGTGTGCGCGCGTGCGTGTGTGTGTGTGTGTTTGTGCGTGTGTGTGCGTGTATGCGCTTGTGGGCACATCGAGGACCACTGGAGCTGAGATAGGTCTGGCTGCAGAACCGCAGAACCATTACGTCATAACAGTCTGAGGACGACAGCGCCAGACCGACAGTCTGAGGGCGGAAGTGGGCGCGGCAAGGCATTACTTCCGTGTTTTGGAAAGTTTTAAAGTTTAAAACAACGTTATTATAAAGACTTTGTTTTAAACGATTTAAGTGAAAATGTATATTTAAGATTGATAAACAATATTATACATTAAACAAAGCATAAAATGAAAAATAAATAATACAATGAAAACAAAGCTTGAGAGTTTGAACATTTTATTCAATTGAAAATACTTTTAAATACTCAACCAACAAAGACCACCATACACAATAATATGATGGATTAAAAAATATTAATTTAAATAAAATGAGTTTTTTCCTCTGAAATATAAAAATAAATCACACACTAGCTGTTTTCTAATTAAATTAAATTACAAAATTAAACTATATAAATAAGTTATATAAAACAAAATGAAACCAAAGAAAATAAATCTTAAAAGAGTTATACAGGCACAAATTTGACAACAATAATTCTCAAGAGAAAAATAAATAACAAATTAAAACTCCATTTTTACTTTCTATCTTTTACTGTCTAAAAACATTTTACTGTCTAGTCTAAACACATGTCTAAACATGAACTCCGTACACTTCCGGCATCGGACTGCTACCCGCCCACTTCCGCCCTCAGACAGTCGGGCTGGCGCTGTGGTCCTCAGACTGTTATGACGTAATGGTTCTGCAGTTGGTTATTATTGCTGGAGCTACTCCATCAACTTCCTGCACTGGTGAGTGTGTGTGTGCGCGTGTGTGTGGGCACATCGAGGACCACTGGAGCTACTCCATCAACTTCCTGCACTGGTGAGTGTGTGTGCGTGTCTGCGTGTTTGTGTGTGTGTGTGTCTGCGTGTTTGTGTGTGTGTTTGGGCACATCGAGGACCACTGGAGCTACTCCATCAACTTCCTGCACTGGTGTGTGTGTGTGTGTGTGCGTGTGCGTGCGCGTGTGCATGTGTGGGCACATCTAGGACCACTGGAGCTACTCCATCAACTTCCTGCACTGGTGAGTGTGTGTGCGTGTCTGCGTGTTTGTGTGTGTGTGCGTGTTTGTGTGTTTGTGTGTGTGTGGGCACATTGAGGACCACTGGAGCTACTCCATCAACTTCCTGGACTGGTGAGTGTGTGTCTGTGTGTGTCTGTGTGTGTCTGTGTGTATGTGGGCAGATCGAGGACCACTGGAGCTACTCCATCAACTTCCTGCACTGGTGAGTGTGTGTGTGTGCATGTGTGTGCATGTGCGTGCGTGTGTGTGTGTGTGTGTGTGTGTGTGTGTGTGTATGTGGGCAGATCGAGGACTACTGGAGCTACTTTATCGACTTCCTGCATTGGTGAGTGTGTGTGTAAGTCAAGTCACCTTCATTTATACAGCCCTTTTAACAATACAGATTGTTTCAAAGCAGCTTTACAGTGATGACAGGGAATTACAGTAACAGATTGTTTTGGCTTTACAGCAGCTCTAGAATAAAGTTACTGTCCAGATAAAGTTAGATTTTTGATTGATTCACTTCCATTGCAGAGATCATTAGCTATTAACATAGGGGCCGCTAACACGAATCCGCGCTACGGAAAACATTTAATGTGTTCCGGCCGTTCATTCACACGACAACAGTGGTGGCTCAAGAGCGCAAACCTTGAAATGGGTTCCAAGATTTTTGGAAAAGGTTATCTCTGTGTAAACTTGAAGAACGTGAGGTGGCACACTTATGTGTGTGTGTTCCAGGGGCGAGCCCAAGACATGGTACGGGGTCCCAGCACACGCCGCAGAGCAGCTGGAGACGGTCATGAAGACTGTGGCTCCGGAGCTGTTCGACTCTCAGCCGGATCTACTGCATCAGCTCGTCACCCTGATGAACCCCAACCTCCTGATGGAGCACGGCGTCCCGGTACTCTTCCACCCGTCCCGCTCTAACAGAAGCTGCTAAGTCTGCCGGTGTGTAATCATCTTACTGTCACACAGGTGTACCGGACCAACCAGTGCGCGGGAGAGTTCGTGGTCACCTTCCCCAGAGCCTATCACAGCGGCTTCAACCAGGGCTACAACTTTGCTGAAGCAGTGAACTTCTGCACTGCAGACTGGGTACGTCTTGCACACCTGCTTACTCGTCGTGAAGCCTTGCCTGTGTGTGTGTTTGATGACCTGTGTGTATGCAGCTGCCCGTCGGGAGGCAGTGTGTGGCGCATTACCGGCGTCTGCAGCGCTACTGCGTGTTCTCGCACGAGGAGCTGGTGTGCAAGATGGCCGCCGACCCCGAGAGCCTGGACGTGGAGCTGGCGGCGGCCGTGGTGCGAGAGCTCAGCGACATGATGGAGGAGGAGAGCCGGCTGAGAGACGCCGTGCAGGAGATGGTGAGAGCCGCCAGGGTTTAGTTACACACTCCTCAACTCACACACCACGGGACAACATAACACTACAATCAGGACCATTTAAAATGTGCAATTGTTGCATAAAATCAATATGAGAAGAAGGTAAATGTTAGTCACTTACATTTTAGTCATCCGCTCCACCCAAAACCATTTTCAACAGAACATCTCCAGGCAACACACACAGTTGTGGTGTTTAACTAGCAGATGGCTTTTGAGGTTTTTCAAACTAACAGCAACGTTCTTCATTCAGAAACGGAAGAGAAGACAAAAATGTTCAAAGTAAGCAATAATGTACTGGAGGCTGTGCTGTATGGTGAATTAGTGATTTAGTAATCCAGTACCTTATTGCTTTTATAAAACGGTTTCCACACAATACTAACATTAAAGCCCAAAAATATGCATCAATGCAATGTTCATGAAGTAAAATCACTGAAAGCCTTCCTTTCAGTAAAAATAGTCCCTGACGGTGAACAGAAACTGCAACGCAACTGATAAATGACTAGCGTGTCACGGGAAAACACCTTAACTGTTAAAAGGACAAGATATCACAGAGGACATTCACAATATTATTTATTATTTTATTATTATGAATATAGGACTGACCTGAAGAAAAATACTGTATCTACTGTAAATGCAGGTACACATGCTTACTCGATCTCTCTCAATACTCACTCTATAAGCTTCAATGAACAACATCAATGACAACAAACATATGTTTATGCTGCTAAGAGTGGTTGCTAGAGGTGTTGTGTAATGATACACCGTCAGGTGAAGTGGTTTATCATGAATAAAACGCAGCTATTGACAAATCAGAAACAAGGACTGGAACTAACCATATTATAATGCTGGATAACTTCTGCTTTAGTGATTGCATTTATATTATTATAGGTATAAAAGAAGCTGTGTGAGGGAAAGACATTTTCACTTGATCATTCATCAGGTAGTCATCACAGTTTTGAGCTGAGTGCTGTTATTAACTGTGCTGTGTGCCGGTCCTGCAGGGGGTGCTGTCCTCGGAGCAGGAGGTGTTTGAGCTGGTGCCGGATGACGAGCGGCAGTGCTGGAAGTGTAAGACCACCTGTTTCCTGTCAGCACTCACCTGTGTGTGCAGCCCTCAGCGCCTGGTGTGTCTGCGCCACGCCGCTCACCTGTGCAGCTGCTCCGCCAGAGACAAGTGTATGCGGTGAGAGTCAGCTGACCTGTGTGTGTATTCTGCAGGAGCTGATGACCTGTGTGTGTGGTGTGTTGCAGAGCTGTGCTGTGTGTGTGTGTGTGTGTGTGTGTGTGGTGCAGGAGCTGATGACCTGTGTGTGTGTGTGTTCTGCAGGAGCTTATGACCTGTGTGTGTTCTGCAGGAGCTGATGACCTGTGTGTGTGTTCTGCAGGAGCTAATGACCTGTGTGTGTGTGTGTGTTCTGCAGGAGCTGATGACCTGTGTGTGTGTGTGTGCTGCAGGAGCTGATGACCTGTGTGTGTGTGTGTGTGTGTGCTGCAGGAGCTGATGACCTGTGTGTGTGCGTGTTCTGCAGGAGCTGATGACCGGTGTGTGTGTGTGTGTGTGCTGCAGGAGCTGATGACCTGTGTGTGTGTGTGCTGCAGGAGCTGATGACCTGTGTGTGTGTGTGTGCTGTAGGAGCTGATGACCTGTGTGTGTGTGTGTGCTGCAGGAGCTAATGACCTGTGTGTGTGTTCTGCAGGAGCTGATGACCTGTGTGTGTGTGTATGTGTGTGTGTGTGTGTGTGTGTGTGCTGCAGGAGCTGATGGCCTGTGTCCGTGTGTGTGTGTGTATGTGTGTGTGTGTGTGTGTGTGTGTGTTCTGCAGGAGCTGATGACGTGTGTGTGTGTGTGTGTGTGTGTGTGCTGCAGGAGCTGATGACCTGTGTGTGTGCTCTGCAGGAGCTAATAACCTGTGTGCGTGTGTGTGTGTGTGCTGCAGGAGCTGATGACCTGTGTGTGTGTGTGTGTGCTGCAGGAGCTGATGACCTGTGTGTGTGTGTGTGCTGCAGGTTCAGGTACCACCAGGACGAGTTCCCAGTGATGCTGTATGGGGTGAAGTCGCGAGCGCAGTCCTACGACACCTGGGCCCGAAGGGTCTCCGAGGCGCTGGCGGCCGATAGCAGGAGCAAGAAAGGTCAGACACAACATGGCCGATGTCAATGATTCAATAGCCGCATTTCCACTGCCGGGCCAGGGCCGGGCCATGCCTAACAGCGAGCCGAGCCGGGCCAATGGCCTCGGGCCTCAAGCACCAGGCTTGCGTTTCCACTGCCGGGCCCCTAGCCCCGCTGCGCTGCCCTAAACCCCACCCTTAACACGCCTTCCTGGATCGAACGTCATACAACCGCACCCATTTCAGCGGGGATTATGAAGTTCATTCAGGCAAGACACAACGATTGAGATGGAGAGGAAGCGTCTGTTTGTTTGCTTTTGTTGGTGTTTGCTTGATGGAAGATGAGTGTTGTTCGGCGAATACTTAGCTTAGCAAGTTCAGCAGCGATGTACTTGATAACATCCTTGTTTCTGCACATGCCGTGTTGACGTTGTACTTTTTCTTCTGCCCAAATGCTCAGAAGAGCTTTGGTATCTTCAACAGACCAGTACAGGCGATTCTACATTTCGTGCCGCAGACCATATCTTTCCCTAACATCGATAAACTCCGCCTTTTACCTTGACCACACCTCTAGCCCGAGCTGGCCTGCTTTGGCCCAAGGTATTCGACGGGCCAGAAATCCTGGCCGTTGGCCCCAAGTTAGCCCCGATCAAGCCCCGGAAGTTGCCGTGGAAACGCAACTGGCCCTGGCACGCACTAGCGCGGCAGTAGAAACGCGGCTAATGACTCATTCATAAATGACTGCCTCATTTGTGAATTAATCAGCCTTTTGAACGAATCGTTTGAATAAATGACTCAACGATTTAGTGTTGTTTAAAAGTGTCATTCTTTCAAACATTTTTTATTTGTATATTCAAAATATATTTAAAACAATCTAATAACATTATTTAACCCAGATGTAATTTTTCAGTGTAAATGATTTAGTTTGATTGGTATCAGCCTTATAGTCTTATTATTCTAATTTCATTTATTGATCAAATTCAGGAATTTGAAATGAAAGATGAAGCATATATTTAATAAGATTGGGGGGGGGGTGCCCTCTAAAGGTGCAGATATGACAATATGCAGATTTAAATATATCAAAGCTGATTTAATATAGCTTCAGAATAAATTATGTTTACAACACACACAAAAAAATATACACACGTGTCTCTGGTGCTCCGCAGATCTAATCGAGCTGAAGGTGCTGATGGAGGACGCAGAGGACAGGAAGTACCCGGAGAACAACTTCCTATTCCGCAGCCTGAGGGACACGGTGAAGGAGGCAGAGACCTGCTCGTCTGTGGCTCAGCTTCTGCTCAGCAACAAGCACAGGTGTGTGTGTGTGTGTGCTCGTTCATCTGTGGCTCAGCTGCTGCTCATCGGCTCAGCTGCTGCTCAGCAACAGGCACAGATGTGTGTGTGTGTGTGTGTGTGTGTGTGTGTGTGTGTGTGTGTGTGCTCGTCTGTGGCTCATCTGCTGCTCAGCAACAAGCACAGGCACAGGTAGATGTGTGTGTGTGCTCGTCTGTGGCTCAGCTGCTGCTCGGCAACAAGCACAGGCACAGATGTGTGTGTGTGTGTGCTCGTCTGTGGCTCAGCTGCTGCTCAGCAACAAGCACAGGCACAGGTAGGTGTGTGTGTGTGTGTATGTGTGCTCATCTGTGGCTCAGCTGCTGCTCAGGACCAAGCACAAACACAGGTATGTGCGTGCGTGTGTGTGTGTGTGTGTGCGTGTGCGTGTGTTCATCTGTGCCTCAGCTGCTGCTCACTGGCTCAGCTGCCGCTCAGCAACAAGCACAGGCACAGATGTGTGTGTGTGTGTGTGTGTGTGCGTGTGTGTCTGCGTGCTTGTCTGTGGCTCAGCAACAGGCACGTGTATGTGTGTGGCTCAGCAACAAGCACAGGCACAGGTCAGTGTAGCTGTCCGGTGTGATATACACATGAGCGTGTGTGTGTGTTCAGGAGGGAGCGTCCTGCCAGCAGTGCACAGAAGGCACGCAGCAAACTAACGGTGGAGGAGCTGAAGGTGTTTGTGGAGCAGCTGTACCGCCTGCCATGCGTCATCAGCCAGGCCCGACAGGTCAAGGTGAGTCTGACCCCTGACCCCTGCAGCGAGTTTGCAGAGGAGTCCACACAGCCTGACCCCTGCAGTGTGTCCTCATGCGGCTGTGTCCTCACAGGATCTGCTGGAGAGCGTGCAGGGCTTCCACGAGCGGGCACAGGCGGCGCTGGCGGACCGCACACCGGATTCCGGGAAGCTGGCGGCTCTGCTGGCTCTGGGCTCAGGCCTGGACCTGGAGCTGCCGGAGCTGCCGCGGCTGGAGCAGGAGCTAACGCAGGCGCGCTGGCTGGACGAGGTGCGGCTGACACTAGCGGAGCCGCCGCGCCTCACGCTGGAGCTGATGAAGCGGCTCATCGACTCTGGAGTGGGTCTGGCGCCACACCATGCCGTGGAGAAGGCCATGGCCGAGCTGCAGGAGCTCCTGACGGTGTCCGAGCACTGGGAGGAGCGGGCGCGCGCCTGTCTGCAGGCCAGGTGACTCTCTTTCTCACTCACTCACTCACTCACTCACACCAGGTCTTCTGCACGGCCTTCTTTAATCAGGGGTAACTGCACAAAGAGTGATCTTCAGGGTTCATAAAAGCTGCTTCAATTTGACTTGTTGAAATTTAAAGGTGACACATCCCAGAATGTGTCTGTGAAATTTCAGCTCAAAATACCAGATCATTTATTACATCTTCTCAAAGTTGCCCCTTTTTGAGTGTGAGCAAAAACTTGTGTGTCCCTTTAAATGTAAATGAGCTGCAGCTCCGCCTCCGTCGAGAAGAGGGCAGAGTCTTCACACGAGCTTCAGAAATTCCAGCAATAACAAAACCGGCCAATCAACACACACACACAATCTCACTCATCCAGAATCCCAGAATAACCAGTAGCGAGTGCAGCCTTACGGAGAGACTCAGAGCTTCACTTTTACATGTTTCTGAATGTTAGTGGAGAAATTTATGTAGTTGTTGATCGGCTTATTTTTTGACATGCTTGTAGGGAAAGGCTCACCAGAACAAAGTTACTGGGTTTCACTTTTCACGTTTTCAGGGTTGGTGGAAGCACCGGGGACCCGATTATAGCACTTAAACACGATAAAAGTCAGATTTTCATGATATGTCCCCTTTAAGTCCTGGGAAACTCTTGAAAACAAAGACAAAAAATTGTAAATTTATTTTACATTTTATTGATAAAAGATCTGATATAGATATAGAGGCATTTCGCATGGCTATGAGTGTAATATTTCTCATATAAATATCCAACTATATGATACATCTTTCATTGTTCAGGTCAATCATATATATTAATGGGAGAAAAAAATCAGTTTTTGAAAAAGCGATATCTTTTTCATAGTATCCTTTCAATGGTTAAAGTTACCGCAGTCATTCTATCTGCTGAACTTTATTTGTACCATTTTGTTTTATTTGTTTGTTTTTATTTATCCATTTAGCCTACTTTTTGTAGAATTTTAAACATGATAAAGAAAGATATTGTTTGATAAGTGAGATCTCTGATTGTAGTCCTTGAGAAAAAAAAAATTAGTACTTGGAAAGTCCTGGAATTTGATTTTACATCTGAACGAACCCTGGATCTTATTCCTCAGTATTTGTGTCCTACTCTCCAGTGCAGATATCTAAACATCTTTAAAACAAGTCTTGAACAACTGAACACAATTAAGTGAGTTTATAAATCAATGAGGTATGAATATTTCCCTTTGAATAAAGTTGATTTTATTGAGCTTTATTGGCAGATATTTGTTCTTGTTTTAATTATAAACTTGCTTTATTTTGATAATTTAATCATAATATTATGAACTTGATTTAAGAATCTTTAGACAATTGCAATGAAACACAAGCAGTAGCGACTCATTGCACAAAAGAAGTAGCTTGATTTAAAAGAAATATGGATATCTGTTGGAAGTAGTGTTTTTAGACTCTGAAGTGACTTGTGTTTCTCACTGGACTCACAAAGAACATATTGTGTTCCCTTCAATTTATTGTCTTTATTTGGTCTTAAAGAGGTCTTAGAAGTCCTGAATATACCTTGATATTCCTGCAGAAGCCCTGCCCTGTACAGTGCTCTGATCCCATCGGTTACCTTCTCTGTCGAGTGTGTTTTGGTTCCCCCATGTGACGGTGGTGTCTTTGCTCTTCTGCAGGCCACGCCACAGCCTGCTGACGCTGGAGAGCATCGTAACGGAGGCCAGGAACATCCCAGCGCACCTGCCCAATGTTCTAGCCCTCAGAGACGCCCTGCTCAGAGCCAAGGAGTGGACGGCCCGATTGGAGGCCATTCAGGTGACCGTGTGTCCCACAGGGACCTGGACATGCTAGTTTACTCACACATGCTGACTCCGCTGTAGGTGTAGCCCATCATGTGACCCGTGTCTCTGTGAACAGAACGGCAGCAGCTACGCCTACCTGGAGCAGCTGGAGGGTCTTCTGGCTCGAGGTCGCTCCTTGCCGGTGAGGCTGGAGGCACTGCCACAGGTGGAGGCACAGGTGGGGTCGGCCCGAGCCTGGAGAGAGAGAACCGCTCGCACCTTCCTGAAGAAGAACTCCACACACACCCTACTGCAGGTGACACACTCACTCACTCACACACACACACACACACACACACACACACACACACACACACACACACACACACACACACACACACACACACACACACACACACACACACACACACTCACCTTACTGAGAGAGAGAACCGAGAGAGAAGAGAGAGTTCTGTACTATTCCCCGTGCGCGTCTCAAAATGAAAGGTGATCGTGCTTCCTCTGTCGCTGGTCCTAGATTGTGGAATAATCTGCCATTGGATGTTAGATCTTCCTTGAATCTAAATGTTTTTAAGGACCGCTTAAAATCTTATCTGTACTCTCTGGCTTTTTAGTATATGGATGTTTTTTTGTTTTGTCGTCTTGTTCTGTTGGTTTTTACTGCAATGTACAGCACTTTGGAAATACTGTGGTAGTCTGTAAGGTGCTATATAAATAAATAAACGAACGAACGAACTGCTCGCACCTTCCTGAAGAACTCCACACACACCCTACTGCAGGTGAGACACTCTCTCACACACACACCTTACTGAGAGAGAGATACGCTCGCACCTTCCTGAAACTTCACACCGATCTCAGAAACAGAAATCGATCTCAGAAACCGATCTCAGAAACCATATATATAAATAAACACCAAGCTATGTAAATAAACTAACGAACGAACTGCTCGCACCTTCCTGAAGAAGAACTCCACACACACCCTACTGCAGGTGACACACTCTCTCACACACACACACCTTACTGAGAGGGAGAACTGTTCGCACCTTCCTTCAGACCGATCTCAGAAACAGATCTCAGAAACTCAGACCGATCTCAGAAGCCGATTTCGGAAACCGGTCTCAGAAGCCGATCTCAGAAACTCAGACCAGTCTCAGAAATTTAGACCGATCCCAGAAGCAGATCTCAGAAACTCAAACCGGTCTCAGAAACCGGTCTCAGAAACCGAGACCTATCTCAGAAACCGAGACCGATCTCAGAAACAGATCTCAGAAGCAGATCTCTGAAACTCAGACCGGTCTCAGAAGCCGATCTCAGAAATTTAGGCCGATCTCAGAAGCAGATCTCAGAAACTCAAACCGATCTCAGAAACCGAGACCGATCTCAGAAACCGAGACCTATCTCAAAAACACATCTCAGAAGCAGTTCTCAGAAACTCAGACCGATCTCAGAATCCGATCTCAGAATCCGATCTCAGAAACCAATCTCAGAAGCAGTTCTCAGAAACTCAGACCAAACTCAGAAGCCGATCTCAGAAGCCGATCTCAGAAGCCGATCTCAGAAACCAATCTCAGAAGCAGTTCTCAGAAACTCAGACCGATCTCAGAATCCGATCTCAGAATCCGATCTCAGAAACCAATCTCAGAAGCAGTTCTCAGAAACTCAGACCAAACTCAGAAGCCGATCTCAGAAGCCGATCTCAGAAGCCGATCTCAGAAGCCGATCTCAGAAGCCGATCTCAGAAGCCGATCTCAGAAGCCGATCTTAGAAGCCGATCTCAGAAACCATATACATAAATAAACACCAAGCTATATAAATAAATAAACGAACGAACAAACTGCTCGCACCTTCCTGAATAAGAACTCCACACACACCCTACTGCAGGCGACACACTCTTTCTCACACACACCTTACTGAGAGGGAGAACTGTTCGCACCTTCCTGAACCTTCAGACAGATCTCAGAAACAGAAATCGATCTCAGAAAGAGATCTCAGAAACTCAGACCGATCTCAGAAACCAATCTCAGAAACCGACCTCAGAAACTCAGACCGATCTCAGAAGCCAATTTCGGAAACCGATCTCGGAACCCGTTTTCGGAAACCGATCTCAGAACCCGATCTCGGAAACCGATCTCAGAAGCCGATCTCAGAAGCCGATCTCAGAAACTCAGATCGAACTCAGACCGAACTCAGACCGGTCTCAGAAACAGATCTCAGAACCCGATTTCGGAAACCGATCTCAGAAGCCGATCTCGGAAACCGATCTCAGAAGCCGATCTCGGAAACCGATCTCAGAACCCGATCTCGGAGACAGATCTCAGAAGCTGATCTTAGAAGCCGATCTCAGAAACTCATATCGAACTCAGAAACTCAGAACCCGGTCTCAGAAACAGATCTCAGAACCCGGTCTCAGAAACAGATCTTAGAACCCGATTTCGGAGACTGATCTCAGAAGCCGATCTCAGAAACTATCTTAGAACCCGATCTCGGAACCCGATCTCGGAACCCGATCTCGGAACCCGATCTCGGAAACCGATCTCAGAGACAGATCTCAGAAGCCGATCTCAGAAGCCAATCTCAGAAACTCAGATCGAACTCAGAAACTCAGACCGGTCTCAGAAACAGATCTCGGAACCCGATTTCGGAAACAGATCTCGGAACCCGATCTCGGAACCCGATCTCGGAACCCGATCTCAGAGACAGATCTCAGAAACTCAAACCGATCTCAGAAACCGAGACCGATCTCAGAAACAGATCTCAGAAACCGAGACCGATCTCAGAAACAGATTTCAGAAACCGAGACCGATCTCAGAAAGAGATCTCAGAAGCCGAGACCGATCTCAGAAACAGATCTCAGAAACCGAGACCGATCTCAGAAACAGATCTCAGAAACCGAGACCGATCTCAGAAACAGATCTCAGAAACCGAGACCGATCTCAGAAACAGATCTCAGAAGCCGATCTCAGAAACACATCTCAGAAACGCATCTCAGAAACGCATCTCAGAAGCAGATCTCAGAAGCAGATCTCAGAAACTCAGACCAATCTCAGAAGCCGATCTCAGAAGCCGATCTCCTGCTGAAGACACAAAGACATACACTTTCTGTGAGAGGTCATGCATATATGACGTGCTTTCTGTCTCGATCTCTGTCCGGCACGGGTAAAACAATAATACTGCTGAAAGTGAGGTACAATACAGATATCTTTATTAAATAACTCAGATCGAACTCAGAAACTCAGACCGGTCTCAGAAACAGATCTCGGAACCCGATTTCGGAACCCGATCTCGGAACCCGATCTCGGAACCCGATCTCGGAACCCGATCTCGGAACCCGATCTCGGAACCCGATCTCGGAACCCGATCTCGGAACCCGATCTCGGAACCCGATCTCGGAACCCGATCTCAGAGACAGATCTCAGAAACTCAAACCGATCTCAGAAACCGAGACCGATCTCAGAAACAGATCTCAGAAACCGAGACCGATCTCAGAAACAGATTTCAGAAACCGAGACCGATCTCAGAAAGAGATCTCAGAAGCCGAGACCGATCTCAGAAACAGATCTCAGAAACCGAGACCGATCTCAGAAACAGATCTCAGAAACCGAGACCGATCTCAGAAACAGATCTCAGAAACCGAGACCGATCTCAGAAACAGATCTCAGAAGCCGATCTCAGAAACACATCTCAGAAACGCATCTCAGAAACGCATCTCAGAAGCCGATCTCAGAAGCAGATCTCAGAAACTCAGACCAATCTCAGAAGCCGATCTCAGAAGCCGATCTCCTGCTGAAGACACAAAGACATACACTTTCTGTGAGAGGTCATGCATATATGACGTGCTTTCTGTCTCGATCTCTGTCCGGCACGGGTAAAACAATAATACTGCTGAAAGTGAGGTACAATACAGATATCTTTATTAAATAACTTTTGACAAATCAGTAATTTGACAACTTCTTGTAAGTGATTTCCCTAACCCTGACCACATTGCACATAACCACTCGGCAGTGGCTGAGTGGTTCATGTAGGTTGTATACAAACCGGAAGGTTGGTGGTTCTATCCCCGGTTCCACCTGACCAAGTGTAGGTCACTGACTAACCCCAGCTGCTCCCGACCAGCTGGATGGCACATGGCTGACACCGCCGTCGGTGAATGAATGGGTGAATGTGAGGCAATATGTAAAGCACTTTAGTGGCCATGGGTCTGTTGAAAGCGCTATATAAATGCAGTCCATTTACCATAATCCAGTTGCACAGCGTATAATTAGCACATCTTTATAAGTCATGCCAATTTGACCATTCAAGCGTTCAGCACTCTCTGAGAAACTGCGTGCTCATGCACACTTTCTGCCTTGAACACAGAATGCTAGCTAACTGCATGAAAAGCTTTGAAAAGGTGTGTATTTTGAAGAGCGTTATAGAAATGAATATGAGTTTTCTTCAGAAGTAGCTGCATGTTGATGTAAGGTTGTTGTGGTGTTGATCTGCTTCCAGGTGCTCAGCCCGCGTGTGGACGTCGGCGTGTACGGCTCCAGCAAGAGCAAGCGCAAGCGTGTGAAGGAGCTGCTGGACAAGGAGCGTGCAGGCCTGGATCTGGAGGGAGCGAGCGACCCGGAGGAGGGCGTGGAGGAGGTGCGTGACCCCGCCGCCGTTGTGGCCGCCTTCAAGGCCCGTGAGCGGCAGGAGGTGCAGGCCATCCACTCACTGCGTGCCGCTAACCTGGCCAAGATGGCCCTGCTGGAGCGCACAGAGGAGGCGAAGTTCTGCCTGTGCCGCAAGCCGGCCGGCGGCTTCATGCTGCAGTGCGAGCTGTGCAAGGACTGGTTCCACGGCGCCTGTGTGCCCCTGCCGAAAGCCGGCTCGCAGAAGAGGCTGGCGGCCAGCAAGGAGGCCAAGTTCCTGTGCCCACTGTGCCAGCGCTCGCGCCGGCCCCGGCTGGAGACCATCCTTGCGCTGCTGGTGTCTCTGCAGAAACTGTCGGTGCGACTGCCGGAGGGTGAGGCGCTGCAGTGCCTGACGGAGAGAGCCATGGGCTGGCAGGACCGTGCTCGACAGGCCCTGGCCACCGACGAGCTGTCCTCCGCCCTGGCCAAGCTCTCGGTGCTCAGCCAGCGCATGGTGGAGCTGGCCGCGCGCGAGAAGACAGAGAAGATCATCACGGCCGAGCTGCAGAAAGCGGCCGCCAACCCCGACCTGCAGGCACGTGCTGTTTCACACACACCTCGTCTGAGCGCACGAGTGAGCCCTGACTAACTCTGTTTCGCTTACAGGGCCACATCCAGACCTTCCAGCAGGCCGGCTTCAGCAGGGCCACGTCTCCACGGCCCTCGGGGGACTACGATGATGAGGAGACCGACTCCGACGAGGACATCAGAGAGACCTACGGCTATGACGTCAAGGTACGCCATGAAGCTCACATCACTAGAGCTCAAACATCTAACATTCAGAGTTCAGAGTGGGATGAGTCCAGACATGAATGATTCCCCTAAACGAGTGTCTTGTTGAGGACGTTCACATGCAGTTGAGCCGGAATAGCATAAAGACGTGTGCATACAGATGAGTATTTTTATATAGTGCTGCTGCCAAGATGTTTATGGGAAACATCTCACCCTGATGTGGTGCATTTCCTCTGTCATCTTAGTGTTTCTCTCCTCAGGACTCGGGAGAGGTGAAGCCGTACTTGTTCTGCGACGACGAGATCCCAGTGAAGTCTGAGGAGGTGGTGAGCCACATGTGGCCGACGACCCCGTCATTCTGTGCCGAGCACGCATACTCCTCCGCCTCGAAGTCTGTTCCTCAGAGTGAGACTTCAGCACACACACATCTCTTGATCTCCTCCTCAGACCCAGCCGGCTCCCGCAAGCAGCCGAGGAAGCCCACACACACACACACACACACACACACACACACACACACCTCCTGATCTCCTGTTGTCCTCCTCAGACCCGGCCAGCTCCCGCAAGCAGCCGAGGAAGACCCCGCTGGTTCCCCGTAGCCTGGAGCCCCCGGTACTGGAGCTGTCTCCGCCGGCCACTCTGCAGCTGGAGGAGCTGATGATGGAGGGTGACCTGCTGGAGGTGTCGCTCGACGAGACCCAGCACATCTGGAGGATCCTGCAGGCCACACACCCGCCCGCAGAGGACCGTTTCCTGCAGGCCATGGAGGTCAGAGACACCGCCTCCTCTTCTAGTGGTGTTTACACTGACACTGCTCCCATCACTCACACTGACCCTGATTTAATGATTTCATTTGACTGGGATGAGTCCCATACTGTTATTATTCTAATTTAATTTAATTTGAATGTTAGAATTTGACATAAAAGATGATGCATACATCTGAGTAAAAAAAAAAGAAGCCCTTGTATAGGTAGCAATGCCCCTGGAAATCAATTTAAGGTGGCAAATATAACTTAATAAAACAGTTAATTTCCATCAGTGCTGTGAACTGACCACTGCATAGAATATGAATAATATGAATGTCTTCATGAGTCAGCTGTCTAAACCAGCCATGGGACCAGCACAAAAACACACTCAGCAAAATATCATCTAATTATGCTTTGAAAATATTGAGATATAATTTTTTGACAGTATTGCATTCATTTTCATTTCTTCAGTTGTTAAAAAGCCTTACTTTTGTTTTTAGAAAGTGTGCAGCAGCCCTGTCCTGGTGACAGATTGAGGTGTTTAACCTGTGGTTCTGCTCTCTCCCGCAGCCAGAGGACTCGATGCTGGACAAGCCCGTGAAGCTGAAGCTGAAGGACTTGGAGAAGAAGAGGAAGAGGAAGCTGGAGCGAGCGGAGCAGCAGCTGCTGATGGAGGCCCGGCCCAAGCCCAGGGTTCTGGAGCTCAAGCCCAGGAAGAAGAAGCTGAAGCTGAGCCCGGACCGGTCCCGCGAGCTGAAGGCGCTGGCCAAGCGGATCGCCAAGCAGGAGAAGGAGCGCAAGAGGAAGGAGAAGGCGGCCGCCCGGGAGGAGGCGCTGGAGAAGAAGACCCAGACCCAGACCCGCAAGATCCTGGACATTCCCTCCAAGTACGACTGGTCCGGAGCGGAGGACTCCAACGACGAGAACGCCGTGTGCTCCGCCAGCAGCTGCCAGAGGCCCTGCAGGGACAAGGTGAGTCTCCTACACCATTCTCCAACTTCATTCACTCCATTCTCCACCTTTCACACATTCACTCTGAGCCACAGCATTGTCCAGAGGCCCTGCAGGGACAAGGTGAGACAGGAACATTGGCAAACCTCAGGCGGGCTTCTACATGTGCCTACTTGAGCAGGGGACCTTGCGGGCGCTGCAGGATTTCAATCCATTGCGGCGTAGTGTGTTACCAATGGTTTGCTTGATGACTGTGACCCAACTGCCTTGAGATCATTAACAAGCTCCTCCTGTGTAGTTCTCAACCTCCCCGTCTCTCTCTTGAAACCAACACGGAAGTGAATTAGACTGAGGATTAGACTTGAGGCAGGCTGCAAAAGTGAGTCAAATCTGTATCTCCCCCATGTTAAAATGCCCAACTTTACAGCAGAAAAAAAATGTTTAATGCCTGGAGCAAAAAGTGGCTTTGGTATATACAGCTAATTTTGCCTTTCATGACAACTGTGAGGGGGGTGATTTTTTTTTTATAACTCATCCGTTTAAATTATATTAATTCTTGCATTGCTGCATAATTAAGGGCGTAGCCACATAAGTGACAGGTGGATTGTGGCTGTTGTCACTGCTAGCCATTTGTCTGCTGTGTGTTAGCGTCACCCTTAGTTAATTCCATCCGCTGCTGTACTTATCTCTGCTGTGTGTGTGCTTTTTTCTGGATTATTTCATGCAATTTAATACACGCATTATACCTTCGCCCACGCCGTTGTATTCCGTCGTTGTCGAGTACGGAGAGCACAACCAGCGCTGCATTTCCAGTTGTTTTCCTCGCATGCACTAATGGATGTCTGACAATTTCGTTGCTTATTGGAGTTTAGATTTAAAAATGTCTACAGATATAAAGACCACACTCGTATGCGGTACTGATGCTCTCACGGAAGATATGCTTATTTAACTTTTTAATGTTAAATAAAAAGCACCAACAGATGAAATCCTGCAAGTGACAGTGCTTTCCCTCCATCCATGCAATAGATGCACACCCTTGAATGAGCGCGGATTTCTTGTGCATTTACTTGAACTTCTGAGGTAATATCTTTGGTTTAACCCATTTGAGAAATTGAGAGGCGGCCAAAATCCGATTTTAAACTTTGAACTGAATAAAGCTTTACGAACTTGACATGCGATGCTGCGCTGACTGACATGTATGCGCATAAATCACTCGCACAAGCTCAGAGCAATATTGTTAGTTACTGCATGATAATACATTTTTAACTACCAGAATAATAATGCATCAAAATACACAGTCTCACTTTTAGCTACGTCTTTTAACTATTATAGTATTTCGAAGGGCAAAAACATGATCTTAAACTATTGGCTTTACTTCTTCAATCAGCTGTCACTTTAGCGCGAGGCCAGTAGCATATAGCATTAGCACCTCAGCTCCACCCACGTCCCGCCTCTTTGCCCATTTTTGGTTATCCGGGAGTGACGCGCTGCCAAGATGGCGACGGTCGGCTACGCACACTTTAGGCTTCAAAAACGGTCTTCAGAAACCTACGGGTGACGCCACGCACACTACGTCCATTCTTTTTTACAGTCTGTGGTAGTTCTGTGCTGATCCTCACCCTTCTCATGATCATCCGTTCCCCATGAGGCCAGATCTTGCATGGAGCTCCAGACCGAGGGCGATTGATGGTTATTTTGTATTTCTTCCATTTCTAAATAATCACACCAACAAAAGTCTCCTCCTCTCCAAGCTTCTTGCTGACGGTCTTGTAGCCCAGTCCAGCCCTGTGCAGCTCTATAGTCTGGTCCCTGACGCGTGACAGCTCTTTGGTCTCGCCCATGGTGGTTGGAAAGGAAGTCTTTTATACATATAACAAGCTGACATTAGGAGTACTTTCTTAAAGTGAAGGACTAGTCTGTTTTCCACATGGGCACATAACAATCTTTGGGAGGCAGAATTCTTGCTGGTTGGTAGGGGAACAAATACTTATTTCACTCGGTCAAATGCTAATCAATTTATAATCTTTATATAATGTGTTTTTCTGGATTTTTTGGTTGATTTTCTGTCTCTATCTATGAAAATAAGCCTACCATGAACATTTTAGACTCTTCATTTCTTTGTAAGTGTGCAAACTTAAAAAAAACAGCAGGGGATCAAATAATTATTTCCCCCGCTCTAATATTGTTTTATGTATCACCCATCCCTTGTGATTTGAGGTGCTTCAGAAGATTCAGTGAATGATGACTTGTATTTCTCACACAGAGCATCATTTGAGGAGTGACACTTTATTTTGATAGTATTCTTTAGATATTACTGTTACTTTGTAACTCCATGTCAACTAGCAGTCATTAGAGTATTAGTAGACTGATGCGTTATATCTGCTAACTCTTTATTGTGATGCTCCTCAACATGTCCACACACTACTAACACCAGTCTTCTAATGCTGTGATGAGTTAGCAGAAAGGTTAAAGTGGCGTAACTCATGTCCACTGCTGTGTGTGTGTGACTCTTGGTCTGTGTTCAGGTGGACTGGGTCCAGTGTGACGGCGGCTGTGACGAGTGGTTTCATCAGGTGTGTGTGGGCGTGACGTGTGAGATGGCGGAGAACGAGGACTACATCTGCTCAACCTGCTCGTTTAAAGCCTCCGGTGGTGCCGTGACCCTAGTGATGTCATCGGCAGTCCCCCAAACCGACCCTCAGGAGGCCAGTTAACCAACCACACCCACACACACACCCACACACACTACACAGAAGACAGTTAACCCCCCCCCCCCCCCCCCACACACACACACACACAAACTCTCACACACAGAGAAGAACATCACTTCCTGTCTCTGCTAGGTTTAGCTGGTTTTTATTTTAGCCCTGGAGGATCAAGATTCTACAGAATAAACATGGCTTGGGGAATCGTGTGCTTAACCCGAGTCCTCAGTCACAGTAGACATAGTGGACTTCCTGTTCAACCGGAAAACACACACACACACACAAACACACACACACACACAGTGTGGAGGATCAAGACTTTACAGGATAAACATGGCTTGGGAAATCCTGTGCTTAACCCGAGTCCTCAGTCACAGTGGACATAGTGGACTTCCTGTTCGACCGGAAAACACACACACTCACACACACACACACACACACACACACACACACACACACACACACACACACACACACACACACATACATACATACACACAAACACACACACACACAGTGTGGAGGATCAAGACTTTACAGGATAAACATGGCTTGAGGAATCGTGTGCTTAACCCGAGTCATCAGTCACAGTAGACATAGTGGACTTCCTGTTCGACCGGAACACGCACACACACACACAGGATCAAGACTTTACAGGATAAATATGTGCTTTCCGGCTCCTGACCCGAGTCCAGTGGACTTCTGTTTGACCGGGTTATCTGACTGAGAACGTGACTTATAATGGTTGTATTTCATCTATTTATTCTGTAAATGGATTTTAAGCAGTTGATTATGGGAAGGTAGATGGTGGTTTCTCAGATTTTGTCAAATAAAGAAAGATGATTGATTGATGATGATGATACATGTCAAGTCTGTGTGTCTGCTATAAAAGAGCAAAAAGAAATGCTTAAATAATTTGAGCTTATTCCTATGACAGAACACGTGAACAATAACAGCATGTAAAAATCTGAAACATGCACACGCTTCATCTATGGACATAATGCAGGGCATTCTGGCTGAAACTGCCGCCTTATGCTGGCATGTAAAGCAATCACTCAGTTATGTTCATTCATGATGTTTTGGGGTGATATATTCACTACTGTGGACAAAAACTCCTTCGTCTTAAAACTCTTTCACAGATTTGATGGGACTAACCTTGCAAAAGTGTTTAGAACTGTGATCTTTCATGATCTTACATCTTTTACCCTCTGATCATTGATGGGTGTCCAATCCTGCTGCTGGAAGTGTTAGGAGGCATTTAGTTTTAGCTAAAAATGGAAAACTTGTTTGTGTTTTTTGATCGTTCCTTTACACGCCAACAGCGTTTTGTGGGCCTTGTTATCATCTCTGTAAACCACAAAAACACTAATTTGTGAAAACTTTGTATGTTATGTGTTCAGTCTATATGTGCGAGAAGTGTTTCTTTATTCCACCTACTGGCCTGGCAGCAGAATACAGCGTTTTTATTCGTTTACGTGGATCTGTGCGAACAGGGATCGTTTCGACAACGGTGTCGTCTGTACGTGGAAAACGGAAAGGTAACGCTCACGGTTGTAGTGTAAAAGGTACCCTGAGTTTATCTCCACCAGCTCCTATCAAACACACCTGATGATCCAGGGCTGCCAGACTGTGTGTTAGGCTTAACCCTAACCTAAGCTAACCTTAACCTAAGCTAGCTGAACTCTCCGTTGCCAGGGTTAGGGTTAGCATAGGCAAAGCTAGCTGAATCTTAACCTATGGAAGTTTTTTCCTAACACAATTCTAATGAAAATTCAAATGCTTAAAAATATAAAATGAGTCAAACTCTCAAAATGGCTGCTCAAATGACAAATCAGATGCAATTTTATTTCCTCATTCAGGAAAGCATGAACTCAAAAATCCAATTAAAACTCAATTATATTTTCATTATCAACCCAGTATATAACCTATAAAACTATAATTAAATATACAATTCAATGCTCAAATGATAAATCAAATGCAAAGGAAAGGGCAAGCAAATGTAAAATTACACCTTGGCTTGAAAAGCCGCAGTGCACAGATCTCGATCTTTTCCGCCTCAAAGCTCCGCACACACTACTTGACTGACACTCCTCGTGCATTTTATTGATCAATTACCGTTTTGGGGTTTCCGTTTGAGCATTGATTTATAATTGAGCATTAAAGTATATATTTATGACAGATTTATCCTGGGTTGATAATGAAAATTAAAAATCAATTGCATTTGAGCATTTGATTTATCATTTGAGCTGCTGATTTGAGACTTTGATTTATTATTTGAATTGTGTTAGGAAAAAGCTTCCATATAAACCTTCTTCAGGAGTGACGTCTCCTGATAATATGATATGGCTTAATAATATGATAACGGACATTATTAACTCAAATTAATAATATGATAAAGCCATAGAATATCCCACTGGTACTGTAGGAGGCATTTGTCGTATGGCAGGGTTTGTGTTGTCCACTGGGTGGCGCTGTTACTGTAGTATAATTAGAGCAGTTTTTGACCGCACAACAGAGTAGCTCGCAAGGTGGATCTAGTCTTTTGCTGTGTACAAGGTATGGCTTTGTGTGTACGTGTGAACAAGGAAGGTCACCAAGTTTTGAGAAAAGTTTGTTTAATGGAGCACAAGTAATAAAGAAAGACATTTGTTTGCATCCGTCTGCATGGACTCTGTACGTGTTCTAAACTTATAATAATAACTTTGTTAATAATAACTCCTATTATCGACGGCTTTTTGAAAGCCAATACGGGTATTGGTGAGTCATTTTAGCATATTAAATTTTTACTAAATGGTACAAAGCTTGGTGACTTATGTCGTACTTGCTGAACTAAACACACATACACATTTGTTTGACTAGTGAGGACATTGTATAGACTTGATATCAGGTTACCCCTCTGCATCACTTTTCATTTATTTTACACTGCATTTGTTTTAAAATATATGGCTATTATAGGAATAATCATATAAAATATCACTATACAATAATATATATAAAAGAGTCCAAACAGCTGTGAAACACATCACAGTACCTCTCGATTAATCCAGACGACTCCAGTCCATCAATGAATGTCTTGTGACATGAAAAGCTGTGTTTGTTGTGGTAGATTTTTTTCTCCTTTTTGTTCAAGGGTTAGAATGTTAGGCCTAAAGGAGAAGTAAGGTTAGATGTTAGAATTATGATTAGTTTGATATCTAGTTTACTATTTTATTTATAAAAAAAATAATCACATTGTAAGAATCAAATCTTTTACCAGGCATTTGAACTTCAGGTTCTGTCCTGCTAACACTTTCCTCCACTGAAAAAGTCCATCTGCTGTTGTTCTCTCACATTAAAATTCACCAACATACTTGTTTAGAAGGGATTTGGAGTGTAAACATCTGGGCCCGTATTCATAAAAAATCTTAATGCAAAGAGTAGCTCCTAGTGACAAAATCTTAGAAATGTGGGCGTTAACTCTTAAAATTAAATAAAAAAATCCTAGTAAAGAAAAAAGTAATTCAGAAAGCATCTTAACATTCAAAAGAGGTCTTAATGTCAAAATTGTTAGGAGTATGGACGAGGACTTTTAAGAAGCTTAAGAGTTTCTTTAGCAGAGGAGAAAATAGCAGAAAGACAAAGAGAGAGAAGAAATGTTTTGCAGACAATGGATTACAGTGAGTTTATAAGATGCTATAGATTAGATCGTGCAGGGATCATGTTTGTGACAGATCTTATTATAGACACGCTAACATCTCAGACACAGTGCAGAAAAGGCCATAGCGCTAGAAATTAATCACTACATTAAGATATTTGGCAAATGGGAAAATGCAATAAAGCAGCAGTGATTTGGGTCTGTCACAACCTTCTGTAAGCAGTGATCACACAAACATTACAGCACTTTCAGAACCTCTTATTGTGTCACAGTTCATTTAGTTTCCACTGGACATTCCCACCTTGCAGGCTCAAAAAGCTGCAGTTATGAATAGCAGGCTTCCCTGGTGCGCACAAGCAGGGAATGAAGCGTTAATAATGTGCGCTATAAACTCCCACGTGTTCCTGTCCAGTCGGGCTTTCTCGTCCTTCTTGTTTTTGATTCCATGTTTGCTATATTAAAACCAACATTCAAACCACCGCTTAAATAGACAGCAATCAGTGTAATTGAGTGGAACCATTTTTATCATTCTAAGCCAATCAAATACCTTGTAGGAAATTAACAGCATGGTAAAAAAGAAAAAAGGATTTATATATATATATGTTATATATGTTATAATGGACTACAAGTTTTGTCTTCCGCCACATGCGCTCTGCTTTTCTGCATTGTCTTTTCATATTTTGCACTGCTGTTGAGTTTCTCCAAGGTGCTTTCTGTCTGCCATTCTTCTTCCTGACTTTCACAGGAGCAATATCATCAATTACACTCTTAACTTCTGAGTTAAAAGAATCAAGGAGAAAATCAACAGAGTCAGCAGATATGCTTGGTGTTAAAGATATAGCCTTCATAAATAGTACACTAGTGTTCTCATTTAAGCATTTCTTCTTGACAGACACAGATCTAGCTTCAATGGCAGGAGAGATCAATATATCAAAGAAAATACAAAAATGATCAGACAGTGCTACGTCCTTAATAACAATCGATGAAATGTTTAGACCCTTACTGATAAGTAAATCTAGAGTGTGTCCACGATTATGTGTGGGTCCATGTACATGCTGAGTCAGATCAAAAGTTTTTAAAACAGTTTTGATTTCTTTTGCCATATTGGTTTCTGCATTATCTATGTGAATGTTAAAATCTCCAGCAATAGCAAAAGCAGTCAAACTCTGAGGAAATTGTTGATAACAGTTCTGTAAAGTCTTCAGCAAAGGCTGGAGAGTATTTTGGAGGCCTGTAAACAATAAGTAAAATACGTGGAGCACCTTTTAACACAATACCCAGATATTCGAAAGACGGGTAATTCCCAAATGATATTTGCTTACATTGATAGACATCTTTAAAAAGAGCAGCTACTCCCCCACCTCTCCTAACAGCTCTGCAGACACACATAAAAGTAAAGTTAGGAGGGGCTGTTTCATTGAGGACTGTTGCACTGCAGCTGTCTTCTAGCCTTCAAGCCAGAAGCATAAAATCTAGGTTGTTTGTGGTAATAAAGTCATTTACTTGAAGTAATTTATTTTTAAGTGATCGGATGTTTAAAAGTGCTAACTTGACAGTATTATTTTTTTCCCCTACAGCAATCTTAGTTTGACATGTAACATGCAGCATATTACATAGGTTTGCCGTACGGCTTGAAGACCTTAGATTTTCAATTATCTTCTGTCTATTTTTTTTTTTTGGGGGGGGGGGGCGTCAGGAGCAGGAGGGATCTGTAATGTATAGTTCTGGTTTTCATGTCTCATTTCATTTTTCCTAGTTTGCCATGTAATTCCTTGTCCTCATGTAGCGTTTGTACGCACGTATAAATATGACTAATTATTATTCATAACGGATTATGATCAATAATTAATCATTTAATTATTTTCAGAATTTACTGTAGCAGAATCAATAGTATGATCATTTTATCAGTTCATCCAATGAACGGAAAGCATAAGCAATTATTAATTCTAGGAAATATAATATCTTCCTGGCCAAGAAAGACTAATTCCCAGCTAACAGCTAAATTAAGAAATAATTCAAGGGTAAAAGCATAAGTAGCTTAGGTCGTAGTTCAAGACAATAAATTCGTAAGCACATAACACAAGTAATGATTCTCTTTTCAAATACAAACAATACTTTATTGATTATAAGACTAACACATAAAACTAATATCTAACACAAACACACACATTCATACAAGTTGCAGAAAGAAAAAGAGTAAGGAAGAATAAGTTTAAGAGTGAGGTGAAATCCCAAGATTCTATGCACTTATAAGACACAACCTGAACGAACCATCAATAATTAATTTGACCCTTCTATCGTTTCTTAGGCGGGTCATTCAATTTTATATCAATGCACCAGTTCAGTTAAGAGTCTGGAGGCTACTTGCTTGTCCTTGCGTTGCTTTGGGGATCCCCTTTTGTCGGTGTAAAGGCGGTTTCCCGGGTCCGTTGCTTGGCTGGCGGTCTCCTCGTGCCTGCTAGATCTTGGGCAGCCAATCACGTGGTGTGTTGGCAGCTGGATGAAAGTCTTTGAAGTTGGAAGCGCGTTGCAGTCGAAACGTTTAAACGAAACTTTGCAGCAAAACTTAACTTAGAACCGAGACTTTTAATGGAAAAGAAAAGTCAAAAGGAAAATAAAGGTGAGACGAGTTAGATGGCTTGAATAAATCTGTTTTAACCCTGATCTTGATTTGGGTCATTTGTCTCTATGCATCTACATGGCTACTATACCCATCGTCTGCTCCACCCGACTTGTTCTCCTGCCGAGGCCTTTTCCGAGGGCGAGAGCGGGGGAGAGAGAGGGCAAGAGAGAGCAAAGGAGCAAAGAGAGAGAGCCAGAGATAAACTGGTGTTCAGTCCTTTTGAAGACCTGACGTTTCCACCTTCTTTTGGAAGAGGGTCCAATCAGGAGCTGTCCCTTTGGAGGGAGATTTTATGATCCTTTGTGGTATAACCAGGCATTTAAATCTCTAGTTCCATTGGGTGTTTAAGAGAAGAATCTTCACACTTCTTATAATAATAATGTCACAAAGTTTAGCAAAATGTAATGTCAATTAACAAATGGGGAACAAAGATTGGAGTTTATCGAGACAAAACTTGCCACAAATGGATTTGGTTAAACATTAGTTGGCAAAGTTTGAAACATTATTCCATTAGAGTTGTCGAGAAACATAGACCAAACCACAAAAAGGCAACTCATGAAATAGGGAACTTAGATACATTGTTCATACAATTCTCAAGTGGATATATAATAGCGTATATATATATATATATATATATATATATATATATATATATATATATATATATATATATATATATATATATATATATATATATATATATGAATACAGGATTCATTTCTCCTCCTTGGTTAGAATTCAGAGAGAGTCACAGTTCTGTGAACATTCCTTTGGGTCGTAAACGCTGTTATCTAAGAACACCAGTGATGTTAGTTTTGGTCTCTTTTCACTCCAAAGATGGAAAACATAGTAAACTATATTTAACTGGATATTACTGTACGTATTCTGATTGATCACACCGAAAGCATTCTGGAGGTGTCCAGAACTGTGTACAAGTTATGGGAATAGACAGTTATTTTTAAAATACATAATGAAGGTATTTATAATTCACTTTAAGCTACGATAAAATCATAGTCATTCCAATGTGACATGGGCAAATGGACACACATAAAAACACATCAAATATATCTGGTTAAATGTCTTTTAAAAAGAGAAGTTTCTTTCTCTTTTAGAACCCCCTTCTGTGGGACATTCCAGTCAGTCATAAAAATGTCTCGTAACTGGACACCACGCTCTGTCCGGAGCGGGCTTCCCTTGTGGGGGATGAGTGTGGTTGTGTGTGTGTGTGTGTGTGTGTGTGTGTATGTTAATTTACATCCAGGCTTTTTGGGCCTGAAGGCTTTCGGATTTTAGCTAGGATGTATTTAGTTATTCAGATTCACCCCTCGCCCAGTCCTTACACTCATGTGATCATGGCGCTTCCCAAGTCTCATGTATTTTGTAGTCATCGGTTCATCGTCTAGATTATGTGTACAGGTGTGTATTGTTTAGTCACAAGTCCTTGTGTATTTAAGTCCTCATGTTTGCCATGCGTCTTTGTCTAGCATTGTTCGTGTAACTCCTGTGGGTGAGTATCTTGTCCACATTTAAGTTAAGGTTTTGTGCCAAGTTTTTGTTTATTTAGTGTAACAACATTTAGTTTTACATTAAATTAGCTCAAATTATATATAGGTAATTTTAATAATTAATCATGAATATGATTAATATATTGCATATTACAGTTAAATTATCGAAGTTGAAAATAGATTGATTGTACACACGAATGATCAATCACAACGAATTATAATTCCTCATTCATATGTCAATGGTCCATTTTCAGATCGATTATATGAGATAACCTTTAATGGAGTTAATTGAGCTATCGAACTGTTTGTCCCGCAAACGGCCATAAGATTAACTTATCAACTTCTCAACAAAGTTATCCCTTCTTATAAACTCCAAGAAATATCAATTTTCTGGCCGTGAACATTAATTTTCCTGTGTTTATAAAATTAGACTACGCAACGTAGTCAATAATGAAAGCTTTGTTGCTAGGATCGAGATCTCATTGACTTTGTAAAATGAGCATTTTAGACAGAAGGCAATCAAGAATATAATGGTTTTAATAGTTGGACTAATAATACATCGAACTACAATTCACACAGAATATATGTATATACACCCGAAACAAACAAAACGAAAAACATTACAAACACGAATTAAAATAGGATGAGAGAGGAAGATAAAAATGAGAGGGAGAGAGAGTTGGGAAGAGAGAGAGAGAGAGAGAGAGAGAGAGAGAGAGAGAGATCCGTAGGATCACAGCTTGGCAAAATTCACCTGGACATTTAAACCTTTAAGAGACAACACGGAAAAACAGTCTTAATGCTCTAAAATCTTGGTAACTCAAATATACTTGCATATAGTTCTCATGTGTCTGAGCCCTGCGGCGTGTGTGAGCTGCTGGTCTTTGTGTGTTCCGTTGGAGCGTCACGTGGTTTGCTGCGGTCTGGAGCGCGCAGTTTCAAAGAAGGCTTAAAGGTCTTTGACGTAAATTACCAAATAAATTATTCAGACTAAGTTCATTTCTGCTGAAATGAACAAAGGAAAAACAAACTTAAACAAAAGAAAAGAAGAGGAAAGATCCCCCAGGGTGGGGGATCACGAGTATGATGGTTACATCGGATCGAAGGAGAGAGAAGAGTCCAGACCGAAGTCGAAGTTCCCTCGAAGAAGGGAGTTCCCCCAAAGATGCAGTTCTTTCTCCCCCCTCCTTACTCTTACTTCACTTCTCTAAGATCTAAAGATGAGGTGCTTGGTGGTCTTCTTTAAAGACACTTCTGTTTACGCCTCCTCTGGCGTGAATGCACCAATCAGCTGGGAGGAAAGTGTGCGGATAAGTGTTCCTTTGTTCCCTCGAGATCGACTTTGCATGTTTCATGACCGTGATGTAAAAATGCGTTCAATTTTACTCCAGAGATGATAAAACATAGTAACATACATTTTACGGTTTGCACCCATATATATATGGTTTGGTCAGATCAAGAGGATTCTAAAGGTGTGAAGAACGACATACAAACATTATAGGAAAACACAGTTACATTAAAAATGCATCTAAAAGCACCTCTGTTCATTTAGAATTATAATACGATCACATCTAACCTCAATGGAACATGGGCAAACATAAAAACATATCGAATATATCATAGTACAAGTCTCTCAATTGAGGAGAGTGGGGAAAGTTCTTGTGTGTGTGTGTACTGTGAACGTGGCTGGGTCATTCGTTGGTGAAGATGTGGTGAACTTTTGCTCACCCCCCTCCCGGGCAATGATATGTGTGTGCGTATTCTTTGAATTGATGAGTTTTTAAGTCTGGATTACAATGACCAGTGTGGTTCATTACACAAGGTTGTCTGTGTTTGTGAGGTGTCCTGAAGAGGGGACACCACGGGATCTCCGGCCAGAGAGGCGCTCCTGTTGGGTCACATGTGGTAAGACAGAGGACCCTGTGATTACTTATCAGCGAGAAACGCCGCGGGGGCACTTCTGGCATCGGTCATTTAATTAAGTCCCATCGCCATTTGCTTGTGTGTGAATCAGTAACTTAAAAAGTCCCATGACATCTGTTTCTTTCACAATCTGAAGAATGGAGGAGTGTTTACTTAATTAGAGACTTAGTTGATTAAAACCACATGATTGCGCTGATCATCTGATTATTGCTACATTAGTATTTTGTTCATGTTTAGAGTTAATAAACTGCACATGGGTTCTTCTGCAATTCGCCTCAGTGGACTACTTTCACCTATATACTAAACACAATACACATTTGCATGCCATCACAGGTTTCACAGATTCACTTTTTTGTAGTTTACACTGAGACAATAACGGTATCATTTTCAAAAGTTTGTGTTTTCAGGCCACTATAGCGCCTTTGTAGTGTAAATGTACAGCTAAAATGCATTCAGTTTTTAATTGAAACCAGTGTTGTATAAACAGCCCCTAAAACAGCTGACAATCAAACAGTTTAGCATAATTGTATAAAAATATCTGAAATCAGAATGCAATGGCTAATCAGAACTCGGCATACAGAGAGCTGTGTAATAAATAAAGATCATGAATATAATGGAAATATAAATAAAAAGAGATGTCTTTCTACATAACATTTCTTTATTTCTCAGATATGTGCGTTGGGTAACAAGGTTGCTGCATATATACCCACACATTATATACTATTACAGTCACATCTTATTCCCAATCACAAAAGTACTTACTTGTTTATTACTCAGTTATTCCTTTCATTGTAGTTTTGATAAATGATCGTTGTGGGATATTCTGCGCGCAGTGGGATGGTTGGAACTCAACTGGCCTAATTCTTCGGTTAGAAAGAACTGCAGCTACTCCAGAGTGAACTTGTCCATTCTCAATATTTATTTTAGCCACAAAAGTGCAGGTTTGCGTGGATATACATATACAGGTGGTTTCTGTGAGAGAACAAAATAAGGATGATAAATATAAACAACATGACAGAATATACACAAATAGTACCTTTATACATATATGTGGAGAGGTTAAAGTTGTATTAAATTAAAGTTAAAGTAAGCCGTATTGAAATATATATACTCTAAATGCAGACTGCTGCAGCTAACAAGAGGTGTCAGATTACAAAGTGTGTGCGCTGCTCTAGCACTCCCGTGCGCTCTTTATACCATTATTAATATGCCGATAAGACAAATATTTGAATCAACATGACAAGCAACTCCCTTTCCCATATATGAATAAACATCATTAACAAATATAACATGATGACTCGGTGAATACGTGCGAGCACTGCGCCTGATTGTATGTATATTGACACATTTCTGAGGTAAAAATAAACTGAATCACGCTCCGACACTCTCTAGAACCATCTACATGACATTAAATATCTTTACTTACGTAGTTATGAACGCACATTAATACCACACAAAGAAGAAACACTTTTAGAAAGAAACAATGCCAGGAAAACTCCGCGCGCTGGATGCTGCTGAATGAAACTTTTTGCGCATACATCAGACAAGTCTGAACAAGTTCGACTCGCGCATGCGTGCGGCAGGGAATTTTGTACAGCCGCCCCACAAATTTACACAGGAAATTTGTAAATCCACAAAATGTCAGAGATTAACTACTGGTGCTGAGAACTAAACTTTAGGCATTTCAGGTAACACAATGAGTTTAGCAACAGGGTGGACATATGTATTGCCCTTGATGTCAACTTCGACGGCTCTTATTGCACCGTCGTCGCTTGGTAGGACTCGGGTTACCCTACCGACAGGCCATTTTGCTCTGGGAAGTTGAAAGTCCGCAATCAATACAACCTGATCGACTGCTAGGTTTGGTGTGATGTTCTGCCACTTCTGTCGAAGCTGAAGACTACGTAGGTAGTCTCTGAGGAACTGGGTCCAGAAGTGTTCGGCGATCACTTGACTGTGTCTGTAGCGGCGCCGTCCAAGTAGATTGCTGGGTCCATACACAGCCTGAGGTAGGGAAGCGTCCCGCCGCCCCATTATCAGCAAATTGGGGGTAATAGGGTCAGGATCTGCTATATCAGATGATACGTACCCCAAGGGTTTTGAATTTACGATGCCTTCCACTTCGATCAATACTGTGGTAAGGACTTCCTCCGAGACGGTGTGATCTTTCAGGACAACTTGGAGGGCAGCCTTAACTGATTTAATTTCCTTCTCCCATACTTCTCCGAAGTGAGGTGCGTGAGGTGGGTTGAATTGGAAAGAAATTTTTTGTTTGGCTAGTTGCTCTTGGAGTGATGGTTCCATTTCGGTAAAGGCTTCAGAAAGCTTGCGCTCTCCCCTCCTAAAGTTGGTGCCTCTGTCGCAGATCATCTCAAAGGGCTTTCCTCTCCTTGCTATGAAACGTCTGAGAGCTAGTAAAAATGAATCTGCATCCATACTGCATAACAAGTCGAGATGTACGCATCTTGTAGTGAGACATTTAAATATTATGCCCCATCTCTTTTCTTGCCGTCTGCCAATTTTGATTACATAGGGACCAAAACAATCAACTCCCGTGGACCAGAATGGAGGTTGATTCATTCTCAGACGGGAAGCAGGCAGGTCAGCCATTTTAGGTACAATGGGCTTGCCACGCCATTTGCGACGCTCAGCGCATTGTCTCTGGTACTTCTTTACCACCTGGCGGCCTCTGAGAACCCAGTAGGTTCGTCTTAACTTGGCGAAGACTCTTTCTGAACCTGCGTGCATCAGGCGGTTATCAAAGTCTTGGATTAGCAGTTTTGTTATGGGGTGTTCTGGGGCCAACACAATAGGGTGAAGTGCATCCTCTGACAGTGTTGCAGCTTTGCGTAATCTACCACCCACTCTTATCAGATTAAGATGAGGATCCGAAGTTGGAGAAAGGGAGTGTAATCAACTGTTTGAATGCACCGATTTATTGGCTTTAAGGGCATGCACTTCCTTAGGAAAACTTTCAGTCTGTGCACGTCTGAGTACAGCAGTTTCAGTCTCTATGCGTTCTGTGGTAGACATAGGGGGTGCTGCCGAACCATGCAGAGACTGATATGTGGTCATGATGAGATCGTCCCATGATTCGCAATTATCTATATCAGGTAAAGAGGTATGACTGATTGTGACATTACCACAGAATGTGGAGTTACGCCGTTCTTCTGAATCTTCTACTGACACTGATGGGTGGATTGGCCAGTGGTCTGGAGATTGGTGCAGAAATTTTGCACCTTGCTTCCATCTGCAGGTTTGGGAAAGATCTATGAGGGTCTTACCCCGGGTTATATCGTCGGCAGGGTTGTTATTCGAATCCACGTATTTCCAATTCTCGTATCCAACGAGGTCTTGAATCTCTGCGATTCGCGTGCCCACAAACACTTTGTAGTTGCATGACTCAGACTGTATCCAGTGTAATACGGTTGTTGAATCGGACCATATGATTGTCTGTCTGAGATTAAGAGTAAGTTCTGTGTTCAGTATTTTGGCTAGCTGAGCTCCAGACAATGCTGCACAGAGTTCAAGGCGTGGAATGGAGAGTTGCTTCTTGGGTGCCACTCGTGACCTCGCCATGATGAATGCGATTTGAATGTCATTACGCGTTTCTACCCGTAAATAGGCTACAGAGCCATATGCCTTCTCCGAGGCATCACAGAAGACATGCATATCGATAGTGGAGGAGGTGTTATTGCATGCTGGTGTGTAACACCTATGTAGTGTTATTTTCTGTAGGTTAGGAAGCTCTTCTTCCCAAGCATGCCATTCTGAGAAAATGTCAGCTGGCAGAGGTTCATCCCAACCTCCAACTCTCTTCCATAGTGATTGCACCATGATTTTGGCCCTTGTGGTGAACGGGATGATAAAACCTAATGGGTCATACTGGCTTGCCAAGATGCGATAGACATTTCTCATTGAAGTTTCTCCACTTGTTGACACAGGCCTGTGTTTATAACCTAAAGTGTCCTGGGAACAATGCCACACTAGGCCGAGGGTCGACTCTTGTGGATCAGTTTTGTCTGCCGAAAGCCACCGCTCGCAGCCTACTGATTTGGCTTCGGCGGGTAGATGTGCAATCACATTGGGAATATTGCTAGCCCACTGCCTTATGTCAAAACCACCAGATGCTAATAATGCTCTCATTTTGTCAATTAGTTTTTTAGCCTGATGCTGAGACTGAAGAGATTGTAAGCAATTGTCCACATAGAAAGACTGCTGGACAGAATCCACTACATCTTCATTGCCCTCACTGTTGTCTTTGACACGTCTCTGGAGGGCACAAGTAGCACAGCACGGACTACAGGTAGTCCCAAATGGTAATACTCGCCATTCATAGATGTCTGGGTTGCGATCTCTTTCCATGTCTCTCCAGAGAAAGCGGAGCAATGGCTGATCTTCAGGTAACAGCCTGATCTGGTGAAACATGGCTCGTATGTCTCCTTATCGCAACGGCATACTCTCTGAACCTGAGCAGGACTCCCAGCAGTGGTGGACCAAGAGTGGGACCAGGGAGTAAATTGTCATTTAGGCTCATTTGATTGTAGGTGAAAGAGCAATTGAAGACTACCCGGGCTTTGTCAATGTGCAGCACAATGTGGTGAGGAACGTACCATGAATTACTGGAATTGACACCTTCTGGGTTGGTTATTCGCTCTGCATAACCTGCCTTCTCAAGCTTGTGTATCTCGTTGTCATACACGTTCGCCAGATCAGGATTATTAACAAGGCGACGTTCTGTAGCTCTTAAAAGAGCCATGACAGCGTTTAGTGGTGCTTGGAGTTTAGCTGCGTCTCGCTTATGAAGTAATGGGGTAGCATAGCGGGTTGCACCATCAACTGTAACATGCACCGTTTTTTCCTCCAACATTGCAAGTGCAGCTTTATCTTGTCTGGAACGGACTACTTCTTTCTCATTTCTCAGTGGCAGTAAGTCAAGCTGCCACAACCGCTCAACATGTTGACGTAACTCCTGCATGGGAGGAAGGAATGTGGTGTGGAGGCATGAGCTTACATTTGAGGGTTGCTGGAGAAAGGTTGTTGGCCCTTGAACTGTCCGGCCAAGAAGAGTGTGTACTGCTACAGGGCTTCCAAGCGGTCCCATACGGATTGGGCAGTTTGGTGTGATCAGCTGTGGATAATCTGATCCTATGAGTAGCAAAGGCTGCACTTTAGTGAAACCTGTAGCGACAATGACTTTGTAGGAGAATTATTAACTCATGAGATGATGAATATGCATTATCGTATACACAAATTAGATTATCCCAAATAGGGAATAGGTTAAACCTCGCCGTATATGAATCATCAACACGATTGCTCGTATTAATCATTAATATAGGTCGGTAAAATCAGATCAACTATCAGGGTAAACTTTGATATGATTCAAACCTAGTTTATCATGCACTCTGTCGTTTACCAGCCTGTAAACATCAAAAATACCTTTCCTGTGGCCACCAGAAATGATATTCTTGCGTAAGGCACTTTAGATATCTCAATATAACTCAAGTAGAGCTTTGTAGCATAAGATCAGCATTTTCAGGGACTTCAAGTTTATAGAACGATGAGACAGATTCAATTCAAAAGATTATAGAGTTTAATAAAACAAGACTAAAGATTACATAAACTACTTAAATCACGCAGGAGTAAATATGCATAACAAGAACAAACAATTACAACAACAAGAGAACGATTGCAATACGAAATATTAGAGAGAGAAAGTTAGAGGGTGAGAGAGAGAGAGAGAGAGAGAGGGAGAAATCAGTTCAGACAATTCAAACGAGACCCAAAGGCTTTCTTAGGAGTATCTAGACAACCTTAAACAGCATTTAATTTGGATTGTATGTTACTTTGATATGGTCCCTTTGGTGTAGCTGTGTTACAAAAGGAACAGGCTGGTGTCCGGAGTTTCGTTCGGACAGAGGTAGGTGTTGCGATCTCTTCAGCTCGTATGACAGACGCTTGATCTTAAATTAGTTTCGTTCGTGAGTGCACTGAACGAAAGAGAATTATCAAACTGAGGTAGCTCAAGAAAAGAAAGAACTTAGATTAAAACAAAGTAGGAAAAACGACGCGGAACTCCGGGCTGGAGTTCGCAGGAAAGTTGGGATCTCTCTCTGGCGTGGGACTGCTCGCTGCCTCAAGGAGACATGGCGCTTCTGTTTTGAAGGCGCCCGAGACACGCCTTTCGTACGCCTCTGATCCAATCGTTTGGGAGGAGGCGTGTCGACAAACCTTGTGGTTCGCGAAGTAAATGCCTTCTGGGTCATGTGCATGGGAGATTACAAATTTAGTAATAATACACTTCTAAAACTAGGATTAATAAAATGTACCTCATATTGCATTTTGGGTTAGTGATTCGATCTTATTCGATTTGTCTGATTCCAATCATACCACTCGTGGCATTCCTAGGGTTAGTTAAATGTAGATACGTGATTTTCCTTGATTAAACGAATGTCAGACTGATCACATGTCATAAAAGCTTACAGTTATATCAATTGGGTAACAAAGGAATCCTGAACACAACCAGAAAGCATTTGTACATTTGAAACGTTACGTTTAACTACAGTGTTTCAGAATGATTGTCTTTTGTGTGTGTGTGTGTGTATGTTTGTGTGTGTTCAGAGTTCGTCGCGTGGTCAGTCACGCGCTGGACTCCTGATCGTCTTCAGTTCCGTGTATGTGTGTGCGTTCTTTGAATTTGATGAGTTTAAGTCTGGATTACAATGACCAGTGTGGTTCATTACACAAGGTTGTCTGTGTTTGTGGGGTGTCGTGCAGAGGGGACACCACAGGACCTCCGGCCAGAGAGGCGCCCCTGTCGAGTCACATGTGGTAAGACAGAGGACCCTGTGATTACTTATCAGCGAAAAACGCCGCTGGGGCACTTCTGGCATCGGGAATTTAATTAAGTCCCATCGCCATTTGCTTGTGTGTGAATCAGTAACTTAAAAAGTCCCATGACATCTGTTTCTTTCACAATCTGAAGAATGGAGGAGTGTTTACTGAATTAGAGACTTAGTTGATTAAAACCACATGATTGCATTGATCATCTGATTATTGCTACAAACCTTTCAACGGGATGTCCCTTAAGTGACCATATCTTCCTTTCAGTGAGTTCACGGGACAAGACTGTTCAGCCAGATTGAGCTCTTCAGCTGTAAATGCCCTTTGAATTTGATGTTTCACATTTGGGTGTGATATCGCAGATACCTCAAAGGAGACTGCATTTCCTCTTAGCTGAACGAGATCTTGTCTTATTGTTCTGAGAGTCAAAGTTTCTTCTGATCCTTTCAAGCCCAGTTGTTTGACTGCTGCTGGCAGGATAATTGTTCTTTCCGAACCATCATCTAACACAGCATGTGTATCCATAAACCTTTTAGCACTGCGAAGTCTTACTGGGACAACTTTCAACATCACTCTGCCTGAATGACTGGCCTGGTCCAAGTAAACTTGAGAAGTGGTTGTGCTCACTGTGAGTATGCTCTGGTTTTCCGCAGCCACTGCAACTTCATGCAAAACAGGCAGGTGGAGTCCTCCACAGGTAGAGCAAGTTTTCTTGAGCGTGCAGCTGTCCTGTTTGTGACCTCGTCCACACCTCCAGCATTTTTTATGCTCTTTAATCCAGCTTCCTCTTTGTGAGTGGTTCAATTTGCAAAAGGCTGTACAAGCATTGAGATAATGCTCATGGTTATTGCAGTAGGGACAATAGGGCTTAAAGCGATCCCGCTTTTTAGCTGTAGTTGCCATTTTAGTGTCTGTGAGGGAGCTGGAGGGCAAATTGATGGTTTTATGTTGTTCACTGCCTGTGAGAATTGTAGCTACCTTGGCTTTGGGATAAGAAAGAGGTTTCTGCTCTCGCCGAAAGGGCTCTGTATGCGCTGACCCTGTGACACGCCTAGATATTTGAATGGCCTGGGCCTTCCTTTCCAGCCACTCAGCAAATTCTGGCAGAGTGTAAGTCCTGGAACTGCCGCTCACAAGTATGTGCTTGTTGAGACAGTACTCTATAAATGAGTCTCTATAGCTGACAGGCAGTTTGGTGAGTAGAGTGTCAACATGGGAGCCACATTGCAGTTCGTATCTAGAGGGTCCATCCATTGTGTTCAACATGCCCACCAGTGTGTTAACAGCTGCCGCAAAGTCCTCAAATCCCTGCGCACCACCTGGTCGGATAGCTGGTGCATTGAGGATAGCTCTCAACTCGCTCTGAATTAACTGTCTTGGTTGACCGTATCTCTGTTCAAGAGCCTGCATGGCACTGGTGTAAGGAAATGGGCTGTTGACATATCTCTTAGCTACCTGATAAGCAGCGGGTAGAGGTAGATGATCCAAAACCACTTGATATTTATAGTCCTCTGTTAGATGCCTGTGTGGACCAAGGATGCTGTCCAGTCCTTTCTTGAGCATAAGGAAATCACTCTCTTTCCCTGAAGAGAAGACTGCCAGTTTTGGTTTGGGTATGCCATAGGAGGATGCCATGGCCATTTCCATAAGTCCAGGTGCCACACGAGTGACAGGATAATAATACTGTGGTTGTGGTCCAGGCCAAGGAGGCGGAGGCATAGACAGTGGTTGATAAGGGCATTGAGGATGCATCGCTGCTTGTGCTGGTACAGTAGGAACTGGAGCTGGCCCTATATGCTGGTACTGTGGCCGCAGTGAGGCTGGCGCAGATGGTACAGCAACTGGCTGACGTCGGGGTTGCACATAAGACTGCTTAGGCTGTACAACAGCTGATTGATGCGGTGGCTGAATGCGGGCTGGTGCAGGGTGAACTGGAATCGGCTGATACTGTGGTTGTACCTGAGGATAGGCAGGCTGAACAGGCTGAGCAGCCGTGGGGGGCCATGAGTCTGATCGTCGGAGTTCGGCACATGGTCTCTGAGACTGTGGCCCAGGCAGGGTGAGATACACGAGCTATATTAGGTGGATGCATGCTTGGTTGCGACTGCAGCTGCATGGAGGGCTCGTGGTAAAGTGTTTCCTCATAATGTGGAGATGATGCTACAGTCACATAGGGTTCTAATTCAGTGTTACTAAGTTCAATGTGAGGAAGACTCTCATAGTGTCCGTAAGCAGGAGATATAGATTCAAAAGATACCTGTCTAGCACTGTCCATTCTGATTTGAAGCTCTCTCATCTCACTGCTTAAATCTTTCCAACGGGCCTCTAAGTGATGCAGCTTTACATTTTCAAAGTCTCTGTCCCTGTGAGCAGGAGTAATATAGCCCTGGCTTGTATAAAATATTCCTGCAGCGACCTCTGCTGGTGAAGAATGAACATGACGTGGAAGTGGATAATGAAGCACATAATCCTCCAAGTTGGTGGGCACCCGCCGGGTACGACTTGGACGAGGATCTGGCACTTGTTCTCCCTCGTAGTAATCTCTGGATGTAGCCATAGCGCAGCTGATGTCCCGTATCCGGCTCAAAGGACCAATTTTGTGGGATATTCTGCGCGCAGTGGGATGGTTGGAACTCAACTGGCCTAATTCTTCGGTTAGAAAGAACTGCAGCTACTCCAGAGTGAACTTGTCCATTCTCAATATTTATTAAGCCACAAAAGTGCAGGTTTGCGTGGATATACATATACAAGTGGTTTCTGTGAGAGAACAAAATAAGGATGATAAATATAAATAACATGACAGAATATACACAAATAGTACCTTTATACATATACATGGAGAGGTTAAAGTTGTATTAAATTAAAGTTAAAGTAAACTGTATTGAAATATATATACTCTAAATGCAGACCGCTGCAGCTAACAAGAGGTGTCAGATTACAAAGTGTGTGCGCTGCTCTAGCACTCCCGTGCGCTCTTTATACCATTATTAATATGCCGATAAGACAAATATTTGAATCAACATGACAAGCAACTCCCTTTCCCATATATGAATAAACATCAATAACAAATATAACATGATGACTCGGTGAATACGTGCGAGCACTGCGCCTGATTGTATGTATATTGACACATTTCTGAGATAAAAATAAACTGAATCACGCTCCGACACTCTCTAGAAACCATCTACATGACATTAAATATCTTTACTTACGTAGTTATGAATTCACAGTAATACCACACAAAGAAGAAAGACTTTTAGAAAGAATCAATGCCAGGAAAACTCTGCGCACTGGTTGCTGCTGAATGAAACTTTTTGTCCATACATCAGACAAGTCTGAACAAGTTCGACTCGCGCATGCGGAAATCAATTTGTTATGTAAATGGTAAATGTTAAATGGACTGCATTTATATAGCGCTTTCACAGACCCACTGGGCCACCAAAGCGCTTTACATATTGCCTCACTTTCACCCATTCATACACCGACGGTAAATGATATGTGTTAAAACAGAGTAGTTCGAGTTAGATAGAGTTCCCTTCTCTAGTCAATATTTCAATAGACTGGAGGGGAGTAAAGTTAAATGTAGTCATATTGGAATATCTGCCTTGTATCAATCTTTTTAATATAGATGAACTTGAGTTAATTGCATTGTTTATTTTAGTACTAAATTACTAACTATAGCCCATTTCACATCAAAATATCATGAATTTCCAAGAAAGTCCTTGTTTTGAGGCTACAACAAGACCGCTTTAGAGAAATACAAATCATAAGTATGTGGAATTGCTCTCATCTTCACTCTGATATTCATCTACACAGTTCTCCTCCAGGATTTTAGTGAGAGTTGCCAGTGTGCTATTTGGATCCAGCAGAGTCACTAGAGGGACATTCACACCTCTATCATTGAAGATAAGATTCTGCAGAGTCATGGCTAACATTGAGTCAATTCCTAAATTGAAAAGATGAACATCATCATTCAGCTCATCCATCTCAACACCAGTCGTTTCGCTAATCATGAAGCTCAGATAATCACGTGGCGAGGATGATTTCTTGGGTTGTTCAGGTCTAGATAAATTCACTCCAGCTTTACTAATAGCTTCATGTGCTAATTTGAACAAGCGTACATTCAGTGATTTGTTCTGACTGAGAGTGTTATTCCAGCTGTTTTTAAAATTGAATTAGCATACAACCTGTTGAGGTTTGTTGATCAAGAGGCTCTGCTCAAGACTTTCATGGATTTCTGGAATCTCCAAAAGCATGATTCCCTTTGCCTCGAGAAATCTTTGGAAATGGCCTTTGTTCAACAGAAGACCAAGATTCAAAGCCCCCCAATTAATGGACTGTCCAGAAAGCCCAATGTTTCTGCGGTACTGACAGAAAGTGTCCATGAATGTATTAGCCGCAGCATAATTAGTTTGTGAGGCATTGCCAATGAAGGCAGAGATGGAGGAATAACACACAAAGTAATCCAGATTGCACTGTATGGTAGCAAGGTGAAGGTTAATCACTCCATTTACTTTTGGCCTCATAACTTTCTCATAAAGGGATTTGTCAAAACTTTCAATCAGCCCATCATGCAGGACAACCGCACTGTGAAATACCCCTTTGATGGGACTGGATGGAAACAGTTTTCCAATGTTAACAATAGTCTGGTCCACTTGCTCAGATACAGAAACATCACATGGCAGAGACTTAATGACAGAACCCCAATTGCTACTGAACTGACTTAACTCTTGTTGCATCTGAGGGTTTGGATTACTCCTAGACAGAATGACAATGTTTCCTCCTCCTTTCTGAGCAATGAACTTTACTGTCTCAAAGCCCAACCCTGTTAGACCACCTGTGACAATATAGACTGAATTTTTCTTGAATAGACGGTGTTTGGGCATTACTGGAATATCAGACATCTGGTTCTTGGCTTCACTGTTCAGGATGATAATGGGTATGATCTGGCATCTGAAGTATGATTCAGATTCTTTTACAGACAGAAGATCACTGTCTTGAGACTTCACTCTTTGAACAGCTGTCATGTCCAAAGACAAGGACTTTCTGTCCAAATGCATGGATTTCAGCCAACGGTAGATTTGTGGCATTTGCATTTGCAGAGACCCTTTTTGCATTATCTGGGATATGAGGAGGGCATGGAAGCGGACTTCCACATTTTTACCTCGGAATGTTGTAGTATTGAATGGAAATTCTGTCTGGTTTTCATAGACAAGAACAATGTCTTTGATGCTTCTAACACTGCTAGCTATTTCAACGGTTTCTACGTTATAAGGAGGTAGAAGAACAGCTCCCACAACCTCACTAAAATCAACAGACAGCTGATCAGCCTGTGTGCTCACTCTGACATTCCAACCTGATCTGTTTGCTATAGTAATTAACACATTCATTAAAGCTGAGTCAGGAACAGTGGAGAAAATGCCCAATTTCCATTGCTGTTTAGCTTTGGGTAAAGCCTCATGCAGGACTTCCCAAGCCAGTACCATATAAGAGACACAAGGCACGTGATTCAGGAATGAAAGCCTTTTTTCTTTGCAGCAAACAGCTGCTGGGAGAACTACTTTAGTGTTGGCAGCCACAGGGCAACAAGACACAACGTGATCGCCAACTTTAAATTTGCTGACATCTTTACCCACGGCTGTGACAGTGCCACTGAAGTCAAGGGCTAAGAGCTTATGGTTTTCATTTGTGTGCTTGTTCCAATACAATGTGTGACCATAATTCAGGTCAGAAATGCTGACTGGAAAGTAATCTGATGAATGAACACAGATTGTATTGAGATGAAACTCAATATTTTTTCCTTGAATCAGTTCAATGGAATTATCCATTTGAGTCACTGACAAATTTGTCATTATATATGGGTCAGATGTCTGCAGGATGTAGACTTCTTCCCCCAGCATGTGAAGGTTTCTTGAAAAGATTGCAATGGTTGGATAAGGTGTGTGGGTGATTTCAGGATTGAGAATTTTGCCCTCCTTCACTATTAGCTCTGGATATTTGTTACATGGGTATGATCTGATGACCTGAACCAAAGCTTTAATATCTTCAAAGGTAGCAGAGCCCATGTCAATCAGCTGGAAGGAAAGTTCTGGCAACTCAGCCGCACATGCTCTTGTCATGCTTGACAGAACAAACCCAGGGTTGATATAGTCCACTATGGTCTCAGATGACCTATAGGTTATTACTCTGATATCACCTTGGAAATGAAGTGCCTTGAGATATCCGACAAGCTTTCTGAAAATCTCACAACACCCTGCCATACTGTCCAAGACCTTCTCTGAATTGAGAGAGGTTAGGTCTGCATCACCCCACATGAACAACATTTCCTGGAAGTTTTTCTTTACACTTGAAATTTTCAGTTTTGACAAAAGAAGTTCAACTCCATCTTCTAACACTATGTTACCGTTTGAAGAACAAACATATCTAGATGTTGGGTCCAAGTACTGTTGCAAAGCTTTAGAAATTCCTACCTCATCAGAAAATACCAGTGCCTTAATTGGTGTATCAAACGTGGCAACTTCAGAGATGATACTGAAATTGTTGTGGAAGACGTACTCCTTGACTACTTGGAAACGACTTCCTATCATTCTGGTTTTCACATGCCTGAGCTCAACTAACACGCTACCCTGTTTGTTGGCTAAGCAGCCACAAATGTCAACATCATCTTCTCCCACATGTACTGCTCTCAGATATACAGCCATCTTCTCTTGCAATGGTTCAAATACAGTCAGGCTTCCTATTTGTGCAGGAAATTGAGGTCTTGCTGATAGGTCATGCCCTATAGTTGCAGGAACAAGTTGCATGACATAATCCAAGACCACAGGGTGATGGTGATAGTCATGTAATTGAGACAGTAATCTTTTGGTACCTTCACAACAGATATAGCTTCTCTAAATTCTTCCCCACAATAATCATCTGCATTATTTCTGAAGACAGACCCATTCTCAAATCCTGTTTGACTTAGATGATTGTAGAGTTCTTCAGTAGTCATGTAGAATGTGCATCTTTTGGAAATACAGTCTAATGAAATGAAGTGCTCTTCAGCACTTCTATCTGGTTTTGCGTTTACTGTGCCAAATGCATAGACTGCGGAAGTAGACTGTATTTTGAAGTTACATGTGTTATCAGCCAAATGGTCTGATGGATCCAGATGTACTTTTATATCTGGGGCATTCTGGGTGAAAACGAATGGACTCTGGAATGTTATGCTGAGCTGCAGAGAACTTAGTGGAACCTTAGGTTTTGCATATGCCATGTAAGTTGCCAAACCCAACTCTGCATAAAACGCCCCAGGAATGATGGCAACCCCACTGTGCTTGTGGTGCTGCAGAAAGGCCACTGATTCAGAGGATAAATCACAGCTGAACACTGAACTCTCTGTACCCATTTTTGTAACTACTGGATGGTTGCCAGTGGGACTGATCAACTGTGAATTAGAAGTGAAAAGATCTCTCTTCACATCATCAAACTGATATCGTGGGTAGGGAATTGGTTCAGTCTCTAAACCTTTGTAGAATGCTTCCCAGTCCACTTTGATACCAAGCTCAAACAGTTTGGAAACAACAGCAAGCATTGTCTCGTGATCTTTATCAGGCTGCACTGAGGGAATCACAGTGAAGTCATTTCCCAGAGTCTCAGTGATGTACATCTGCAAAGATCTTCTTGGACCAATTTCAACAAATATCACACTCCTTTTGTTTTTAGCTGCAGACTTTACAGCTTGTTCAAATTCAACAGGATCTCTGATATTCTTTGCCCACTATTCACCAGTAAGAAAATCTGAGGAACATAAACTAACACCTGTCACTGTGGAGAACAATTCTGTCTCCAAATTATGTGCCTGCAATGAGCCTATACTCTTTGGATAAAATGGGATCCATCTTGTGACTGTGGTATGCTGCAGGTACATCTAAAATGCGAAGGAACAAATCTTTTCCACTGGCTGAGTTTCTCAAATTCTGTTGCAGCCTGTCAATGTCATCTGCATCTCCTGAGATGGTGCAAGACTGAGGGCTGTTATAAGCAGCCAGACAAACCCTTCCTGAATAAGATGGAAGAATTTTCAAGATTTCAGAAACGGCCATATTACTGACTGCCAGCATCTTCCCTCCTGTCACAGTGCTTTGCAGAGCACTGTGATAGTGGATGATTTTCACTGCATCTTCAAGAGACAGCAAACCAGAACAATGAGCTGCAGCGACTTCTCCAATAGAGTGCCCCAAAACAGCATCAGGACTGATGCCCCAGTGTTTCAGAAGTTTTACAACTACAACCTGAATAGCAAACAGAAGAGGCTGGACAATCTTTGGATCAGAGGGCTCTGTACTTTGCTCAGTTTCACTTTCCAGTATCTCTATCAGATTCAAACTTCCCTTAGATTCACTTTCCATTATCTCTGTCAGATTCAAACTTCTATAGCTTTGCAACAGAGTTTCAATCTTCCCGATTTCTTCTCTGAAAACCGGCTCTTGTTTTAGCAGCTCCTTGCACATACCCTGATATGTAACACCATTGCCATAAAACACAAAAACTAGCTTAGAGTCTGTCTTTGACGGTACAAACTTTTTCTCCACAGCAGCAGTAAGTTTCTCCTGCAGATCTGCCAATGATGATGTTTGAAATACTTTCCTGTTTTTGTGTTTCAAGTGACTTCTTCTACATGCTGATGTGTACAGTAAAGACTGTAGATCTGATATTTTCCCTGCACTGATCTGTTCTGCTGTATCTTCAATAATATTTTTCATTGATTTTTCGGAGGCTGCAGAGACCACAAAATACTGGGGATTTGTTTGGGATTTGCTTGTCATAGGCTTTTTTTGACTGCACATATTGTCTGACAATTGGATGTGCATTTGTTCCACCAAACCCAAAGTTATTGATTCCTGCTGACCTCCCTGCTCTGCAGTCACTGATCCAATTTTCTGCTGTGGTGGGGATTTTAATATTGAGAGATTCAGCGTCTATGCTGGAGTTTTCCATGGAATAGAACAATGATGGCACAATGGTTTTGTTGTAGAAATTTTAATAGTCATTTATTCCTAACGATATCATAAGGGATTGAACCTATTCAATGTGTAAAAGTATATGTGTGTACGTGCTTGTGCGTGACGTTTCAGGAATATATGGGACAGGACCTCTTGACCTTAGGAATGGTCAGATTTGGCTAGTTTATTTCAGGGCCAGGTTGTGTCCTTAAGAAGAAACTGAACAGCAGCGGGGACCTTATCTGAGTGGGTGAAAGGGTAACTGCTGTGAGGAGGAACCTTGAAAAGAGTATAAAGGCTGTCTCATGTCTTCCTGGTGTGCGTCACTCACTTCACAGTGTAAAGACTCAAGGGCGGATCTAATCCGTGGGGGAATTTGCATATCATAATTAATAATTGGTCATTAATAATTATTCATACAAGTTTGGATTAGATCAGTCTTACATGTTAATAAATCTCCTGATAAGGGATGATGTCATTTTACCTGCATGCATGCATGTGTATCCTTGCAATTAACCACAAGTTGATAGCAATTAATTACACAAACCACGTCTTACAAAACAAGCAAAATTAATTAGCTCAATTGTCAGAATAATACTTGTGGGGATCCACAATATCATCCTACTTTATAGGATTTCAGGAAAAGCAATTCTGTGGCCACAAGAATTGGGTTTCCGGCCCTATAAGCACATACTCTTTAAAGTATCTTTAATTTGTAACCTTGTAGCTATAAGATCTTTGACACTTAAGGGACTTGGAAAATGAGCAAAGAGGCAGTACATCAATCAAATGAATATAATGAATTTAATAAGGCAGAACTACTTATGTATTTACTATGGTTACATTGGATATATGTTTTTACAAACATAATAAACAACAAAACACGATAAGGCATCAATGAACGAGAAATGCATAGAGACAGAGAGAGAGAGGAAATGTAGAGAGTTGCAGTTATGCAAGAGGGAGTTTAGAAAGACCCGAGGATCTTTCTAAATAGCAAATTCACATAGACAACGGAACTTTGAGAGACAACAAGAATTCAACAAATCTTAACAGCGTGATCAAACACGGATGCTTGCACTCTTTGCATGGCTTGTGAAGCGTGGGTGTGTGTCTCTCGGTCCGGCGCGTCATGTGGTCACGTGCGCATGTTTCTCCTTCAAAGCGAGCGCGCGCTCGTTTTAAGGTCCCCATGCTTGTAGATGCATTTGCTGAAGAGATATGTCGCGGTGTCCTTTTCACTCGTCGATTGGAATTAACATGGAGACTTATCTAAGACTGAAAAACACAAACTAAACTAGAAACAAATAAAAGAAAGGCGAAAAGCTCGCCCGGAGGCGAGACGTTACATTATGACACGAGGACAAGAGAAGTAAGAGAGGCAGGGAGTGGAGCGCGCCGACATTTATCACCTTGGAGAAATCCAGCCACTTCCTGTCGGCTTGGCCAATCGGAGAGTTGGAAGTCACAGGCGGGAATTTAGTTTTTATTACTCTTTGTCTAAGAGAGCGAGCTCCTTGCGTGCATGCTGGGGGGGGAGATGGGTTTGTCAATTCGTTGAAGAAACTATGAAAGATGCTTTTACTATTAATATGTTGTTGTTACCGACATATCGTGTATACAGTCACTTCGATCTTCAAAGTACCAGGTTTTAGAAACCAAATATGTCACACATCTGATTCTGGTTGATCATGGTGTGAACAGTCTGGAATAGTAAGCATTAGAGTTTACATGAAACAAACCACATAAAAGGCCACATCATAAGATTGGAACATTAGATGCATGGTAATACATTTCTCACATGGTTTTATATATATATATATATATATATATATATATATATATATATATATAGGATTGGAAAGGTTTCATTTCTCTTTCTCAGCAAGAATTCAGAGAGGGAGAGAGCCACAGTTCTGTGAACATTCCTTTAGGTCGTAAACGCTGTTATCTAAGAACACCAGTGATGTTAGTTTTGGTCTCTTTTTACTCCAAAGATGGAAAACATAGTAAACAATATTTTACTGGATATTACTGTACGTATTCTGATTGATCACACCGAAAGCATTCTGGAGGTGTCCAGAACTATGTGTACAAGTTATGGGAATAGACAGTTATATTTAAAATGCATAATGAAGGTATTTATAATTCACTTTAAGCTACGATCATAAATCATAGTCATTCCAATGTGACATGGGCAAATGGACACACATAAAAACACATTGAATATATCTGGTTAAATGCCTTTTTAAAAAGAGAAGTTTCTTTCTCTTTAGAAATCACCTTCTTTGGGACCTTCTTTCGGGCTTCACTTGTGGGGAATGCGTGTGTGGTTGGGTGTGTGTGTGTATGTATGTTAATTTACATCCAGGCTTTTTGGGCCTGAAGGCTTTGGGATTTTAGCTAGGATGTATTTAGTTATTCAGATTCACCCTCTCCCAGTCCTTACAACAGGGTAACTGCTGTGATGGCGACTGGGCCTATTCTTGCAAGAATAAATATTTCTCTTTTTATAAATTTGACTCTGAGTGTCTCTTACGCAGTGATGATGTTTAACAGAAGTTTTGCCACAATAATTTGGTGTCAGAAGAGTGGGATTCCTTGGCAGTGCCTTCTGGACCTGAGAGCGGACGGTGTTTGGCCACCTGGACTGAGCAGTTCCAGCTCTACCTCGTAAATTTCAGAGAGAGGGGCCGACCGCTATCAGGGCCAGGAGAAACTCCACCTGAATCAGATGAACCCGTGGCAACCAACATATCTCTGGTAAGAGACGTCTAAAAATATTTTCTTTTGGGGAAAAGTATTTTGTTTCGGGTATGAAATGTGAGTGAACCATATTGGCTGAGGGCTGTTTCTGTGGTACGTAATCTGAGATTAATTGAGATCTATATATAGATCAAGAAATTTCAAACAGATACGAGAGAAAATTATCTGAGATTAATTGAGGTCTGTGACAGAACAAGAAATTTCAAGCAGATTAATAATCTGGGATTAATTGAGAACTGTAACAGATCAAGAGATTTCAAACAGATAGGTAACCTGAAAATTAGTTGTTCCACCACGGAGCAAATTGTTTTTAGGTGCTGAGGCTAATTAGGGGGAACCAGAACAGTTGTTTTTGGTAAACCATAATTAGGAGGGCACTAATAGTGCAACCCGACCGATTTGGGTTAAAAGAAAGAAAGAAACAGATTAGAGAAAACGCGCGTTGAAGAGAAATCAACAGAGAACAGAGAAGCAGTCAATATGGGGAAGTCTCAAGGTAAGCATGCAAAATTTGATACACCGGTTTTCTATCAAATGGAAAATTATGGGGGAAATATTTATGTTGTAGATATTGGAAAAAAAAACTGAGAAAATACCATGATTTCCTCAGGGAGGGAATCAGTTGAACAGGGCAGTGAGAAACAAAGAGTTATGGCTGTGTTCAACGTGTGTAAGCAATGTGGACAAACAATGGATTGTTGTCTTAAAGGGGAAGATAAAAAATAAAAATAAATGTCGAACTGCAGAGAGAAATAAGGTTTTTACTTCATCCAGTAAATGGATGCATGACATTAGATGTCTATAGAACTTAAATGTATATGTTAAGGATTGAAGTAGCAAGCAGCAGCAATAAGGCTTTCTGTGTGAGATAGAGTGATAGAAATAGAGTGGAACTGTAAGTGAGAAACTTGATGGAAGAGGGAAGTGAAGGGAAAACAAGAAGGTTGGTGTGTGAGATATGTGTGTGTGGGGATTGTAAGCAAGCAATCATGTACTGGTTAGATAATGAAGGAACTGGCATGTAGAGAAAAGAAAGGAGAGGATACAGAAGGAACTGGCATGTAGGGAAAGATTGAGAAGACATATAGTGGAAACCTATATGTGATGAAAATAAAATGTCTGACAGAATTTATGGAAATTATAGTTTTACAAAAAACTAATGCATATAGCCTGGTATTTATGATTGTAGACGATGTCTGTATTTAATATCTGAGGAGTGACTGAGGGTCCAGCTATGCTGGGAGTACAGCAACAGTGTTTGCTTTTTCAGCCCGGCTTCCAGATGTTAGATATGTACTTGTTCTGTAATCAGTGTTGTTGCTGATAATACCAAATTAGTAGAATGTAAAGACAACTTTGACCAAAGATTCTGGAAATCAATAATGTATAATGTCGGATATTTGTTGATATTAAGTAATTGAAGCAAAAGATGTCTGTTTTATAATGGAAATTCTGGGTCAGGGATCATTTCCTTGGACAAGTATGACTAAAGTTAAATGAAAACTTTGTGAAAACAACTTATGCAGCTTAAGAAAATTGATGTGCGGCCAATAATAATGATAAAGATTATGATTCGGCTATAGGGATTGAATCCGCCACTGGTGGACTGTAAAAGAATACAGAGAACTGCTTATCAGCTCTGTTTGCATTCCTGAATGGGACACACTGCTTCAGTGATGTGCAGTAAGTTGGAGCCGACAGAGAGTGCTTTAATTGTGGTCAGCAGGACCATTTAACACGTAACTGTAAATGCCCACCGAGAAGGTGTTTGAAAATGAGATAGTGACTTATTTCTGGTATTCATGTGGGTTTGAAAGTAGATCAGCGTTTGTATGACAATATTAACATTTTTGTCTGAGAAAGAATAAGAGATAAAACAAGGTCAAAAGATTGAAGTCTTAAAGTGAATCCTTCTGAAGAAAAGATCTATAATAGTAATTTTTATAAGTGAACTAAGGAATACAGTTTGATGTAAAATTAATGACTAAAAATATGAGTTGTAAAATTGTAAAGGTACTAAAAGCATGTTTTAAAATGATAACTGCAAAAGATGTATGTGTATCAAAATGTATCATAAGCAGAGTGTGATAGCCTCGTAAAAGTTAGTGTGAATCCCGATAGGAGAGTGATAAACTCCTAGAAAAAACTTTGAAGACAGATATTAAACTATGGTAATTGAGAATTTGACAACTAAAATTGAGATGAAATGAAACGTTATTGAGAACTAGAATAATTATTTTTATTTAAGATCAAATAAGTAGAAGTAATAGGCTACTGGATCAACAGTTGTTAAATGTAAAATGTGTTCTGTTAGTGTTTTGACCATGAAAGAACTAGAAGCTGATGTTTTGCTTTCAAAAGATAAGTTTGTTATTGGCTGTAATGAAACAGCTCGCTTATCTGAATCTGATGTCTGCTGCGGCTGAAAACCGCCAGTACGACAGAGACTCAATCTGAGTGGAAATTTCTAATGTCTAAATTCCATGAGATATGGGCAAAAGACAACTATAAAAATGTTTATTTGGAAACATGTAATTTCTGGCAAATATGCCTTAAGCTGGGATAGAGTTAAAAGATGGTAGATAGAGTTTGATTTTAGAAGTTTATGAGAGTACAGTGTGCCAGTCCTGAAAGTCTCAGAGTCTCTCTCAATCATGTCAGCTAAAAGCTGTTATTTGAGCCTGTGTCATAAGTAATAAGCTATTTATAGTAAAAGCACAGTGTTTCGGTTGAAAATCAGACACAGAGATGTTAAAATAAATCATTGCCATTAAGTGGGCAATTTGTATTTGAGAATGTTTTAAATGTAAAACTGAATGACTTTAAAGAAGTCTTTAAAACAATGATGCAGATCTTAAACGATAGAGGACCAGTAACTTCTTTAAGTTTCCACCATGAAACAGGGCCGAAGGCTACGGCTACAGATGTACAGTAAGTCAAGTCAAGTCAAGTGTATTTATATAGCGCTTTTCACAATATAAATTGCATCAAAGCAGCTTCACAATATCAATCAAATAACAAAACAATGTTTGTTTCTTAGTGAATAAACATCCACGTTTGGTAGGGCTGATCAATGGTATTAATGCTTGGTTAATTAATTTGAATATCCCCAACTGAGCAAGCCAAAGGCAACAGTGGCAAGGAACCGAAAAACTCCATCAAGTGACCTACTGGTGTCCTAAAACTCCATCAGGTGACCTAATGGAGAGAAAAAAAAAACCTTGGGAGAACCCAGGCTCAGTCGGGGGCCAGTTCTCCTCTGGCGTTTATGAACTAGAGGCCGGATTTACAGTAACTGTAATTTGATACAGAATTTTGTTTTATTTTATCACTTCGGGGTGGGTACGCGAACCGGAATCACAACGTTTTATCTGTAGAGTGGGAAAGGGATCCTCCATAGGGAGAGGCTAGTTGGCACTTCAGCACTGCGTTGTCATCGGGTCCAGGCAAAGCTCCTAGTCAGATCTGGATACGGCCTGGATCCGGTAGGCTGCGGGAAAACCTCGGGATAAACAAAGACACTAAAACTAGCGTAGATGCCATTCTTCTTATGATGATGTAACGAGTACATCCGGATTTAAGGGAAGTGTTCCCAGTTCCGGCCGACCTAATCTATGCAGCCTAACATTGAATTATAGAAGTCTATAATATGTGTATGCTAGGTCAAAGAGATGTGTTTTTAGTCTAGCTTTGAACTGACAGAGTGTGTCTGCTTCCAGGACAATGGTAAGAAGACTGTTCCAAAGTTTTGGTGCTAAATAGGAAAAGGATCTACCGCCAGCAGTCGATTTTGATATTCTAGGTATTATCAACTGGCCCGAATTTTGAGATCGCAATAGACGTGAAGGACTATAATGCGTTAAGAGCTCGCTCAAGTACTGCGGAGCTAAACCATTTAGTGCTTTGTAAGTAATCAACAATATTTTAAAATTTATACGATGTTTAATAGGCAGCCAATGCAGTGTTGACAGAACCGGGCTAATATGGTCATATTTCCTGGTTCTAGTAAGAACTCGAGCGGCTGCGTTTTGGACCAGCTGTAGTTTATTTATTAAGCGTGCAGGGCAACCACCCAGTAGAGCATTACAATAATCTAGTCTTGATGTCATGAAAGCATGAACTAATTGTTCCGCATTTGTTAATGAGAGCATTTGACGTAATTTAGATATATTTTTAAGATGGAAAAATGCGGTTTTACAGATACTAGACACGTGACTTTCAAATGAAAGATTGCTATCAAAGAGCACACCCAGGTTCCTAACCGACGACGAAGACTTAACAGAGCAGCCATCAAGTGTTAGACAGTATTCTAGGTTATTACGTGTGGAAGTTTTTTGTCCAATAATTAGAATCTCTGTTTTTTCAGAGTTTAGTAGTAGGAAATTACTAGTCATCCAATTTTTTAAATCAGCTATGCATTCCGTTAATTTTGTGAATTGGTAAGTTTCGTTAGGTTTTGAAGAAATATACAGCTGAGTATCATCGGCATAACAGTGAAAGCTAATTCCATGTTTCCTAATGATATGTCCTTATGGTAGCATGTACAGAGTGAACAGCAGCGGTCCTAGTACTGAGCCTTGTGGTACGCCATACTGAACTTGTGATCGATAAGACATCTCTTCATTTACTGCTACAAACTGATAACGGTCAGATAAGTATGATTTAAACCATGTTAGTGCAATTCCACTAATGCCAACATAGTTTTCTAGTCTATTTAAAAGAATGTTGTGGTCAATTGTGTCAAATGCAGCACTAAGATCAAGTAACACTAATAGTGAGATACAACCACGATCGGATGATAAAAGTAAATCATTTGTAACTCTAATGAGAGCTAGAGCTGTCTCAGTACTATGGTGCGGTCTAAATCCTGACTGAAAATCCTCGCAGATATAATTTCTTTCATGCACTCCCTGATGCGATACTGTAGTAGACGGTTGCATAGTTATAATTTTGTCCCTGATATTATCAATCTTATAAGTGAAGAAGTTCATAAAGTCATTACTGTGTTGGCCTGAAACTTCTGTGCTTGAAGCTTTCTTTTTCGTTAGTTTAGCCACTGTTTCAAATAAATACCTAGGATTATGTTTATTTTCTTCTAATAGGGTTGAAAAATAAGCAGATCTAGCAGCTTTTAAAGCCTCTCTGTAAGCAATCGAGCTCTCTTTCCATGAAATCCGAAAAACCTCTAGTTTTGTTTTCTTCCAGTTGCGCTCCATTTTTCTGGCTGTTCTCTTAAGGGCCTGAGTGTGCGCGTTGTACCACGGCGTTGGACTATTTTCTTTAATCTTCTTTAAGCGCAACGGAGCAACTGCGTCTAAAGTGCTGGAAAAGAGAGAGTTAAAAGTTTCTGTTGCAATATCAAGTTCTTCTAAGCTATCCGGGATGCTGAGATGATGAAACTGATTAGGAAGATTATTGATAAAGCAATCTTTAGTGGCAGAAGTTATAGGTCTAACATATTTATAACACGGAGTCGGCTTTGCAGCCTTGGCTAAATGTAATTTACATGAGACTAGATAATGGTCTGAGATGTCATCGCTCTGCTGCAGAATTTCAACGGCATCAACATCTATTCCATGTGATAATATTAGATCTAGAGTATGATTACGACAATGAGTGGGTCCTGACACGTGTTGTCTAACTCCAATTGAGTTTACAATGTCTTTAAGTGCCAATCCCAATGCATCTTTTTCATTATCTACATGTATATTAAAATCAACAACAATTAGTACTTTATCGTTAGCCAATACTAATTCTGATAGAAAGTCCGCAAATTCTTTGATAAAAATCTTTATGGTGCCCTGGTGGCCTGTATACAGTAGCCAGCAGAAATCTGAAACGTGATTTATCGTTTACACTATATATTTTTACATTAAGCACCAACACTTCAAAAGAAGTATATTTAAAAATAGATTTCTTAGTGGTTTTGAAAATATTACTATAAATTACAGCAACACCTCCCCCTTTGCGTTTTAGACGAGGTTCATGTTTCTAACAGTAATCTTGTGGGGTTGACTAATTTAAAGTAATGTAATCGTTTGGTTTTAGCCAGGTTTCTGTCAAACACAGCACATCTAGATTATAATCTGAAATCATATCATTAACTATGAGCGATTTTGAAGTAAGGGATCGAATATTCAGCAACCCAAGCTTTATCATTTGTTCATCTGTATTATATCTGTTTTTTATTTGTTGAACATCAATTAAATTTTTAGCTGACGTTTTTTGGATTTCCAAATTCGGGGAACAGACACAGTCTCTATATGATGATATCTAGGTGAAAGAGGCTCTATGTGATGGGATTTATCTGACCTTGGTGACGCGAGGCCGCTAGCAGACGGTCGGTTTAGCCAGTCTGTTTGCTTCCTGACCTGAGCCCCAGATTGTCATGTTTTAGCTCTAAGACTATGTGCCATATTACTAGAGAGAAGAGCAGCACCATCCCAGGAGGGATGAACACCATCTCTTTTCAACAGGTCAGGCTTGCCCCAAAAACCTTTCCAATTGTCTATGAATTCTATATTATTCAACGGACACCACTTAGACAACCAACCATTGAGTGAGGCCAATCTACTAACTATCTCATCACTCCTGCGAACAGGAAGGGGGCCAGAGAAAATTACAGTGCCTGACATCGTACTTGCGAGTTTACACACCTCTTTAATATTAATTTTGGTGATCTCCGACTGGCGGAGTCGAACATCATTAGTGCCTACATGAATAATGATCTTAGAGAATTTACGATTAGCATTAGCCAGCACTTTTAAATTTGCTTTGATGTCAGGCGCTCTGGCTCCCGGCAAACATATGACTATGGTGGCTGGTGTCTCTATTTTCACGTTCCGGGTGATCGAATCACCAATTACCAGGGCACAATCAACAGAATTCTCAGTGGGTGTTTCACGGATTGGGGCAAATCGATTTGTTATGGTAATCGGAACGGAAGAGTGGTTTTTTAATCCGCGACTAGAGCGATCTCTCACGGTCACCCATCTGCCCTGCTGCGTGGGCTCTACTTCAGCCGGAACCGAATCATGTACAGAGTTCACTATGCTAGGCGCATCCAAAATAGTATCTAAAGCTCTAGTACTATCCTTACTATCCTCAATTAAAGTTTGGATGCGTGTCTCTAGCTCTGAAATCTTCACCGTCAGCCTGACTGTCTCCTTGCATTTATCACAAATAAATCCTATATTGCCATCGGAGAAGGCTATACTAAACATATGACATGTGACACAGGTGACAATAACAGGACAAGACATTACTCACCGTTTGTGTTTACTGATTCTTACTTACCAGGGCTTTTATGAACTCAAAGGCGCGGGCGCGCGAGAGAAAATAAATAATAAATAAATGAGCGCGGGTGGCGCGTAAACACTAGCGTGCGGTGCTAACAATAACGGAAGCTAGCGATGTAAGGTTAATCTGAGATGGTGCGTAAACTATATTTAGTAATATAAACAACTAGAAATGATAGTAAATGATGGTTCAAAACAGAAAGAAATACGAAGCTAATACGAGGCGTAGAGCTTACAGCCTCGACGCAAACAAACTCACAGCAGGCAGGAAGCCAGACAGGAGCAATCGATCAGTGAACAGCAGATCAGAGCGTTCCACTAGTTCAGATCAGCATCACTGAACAGAACAGCAACACTGTTACAACAGTGTTTCTGTCAAACACTGTCAAAACATCATTAACAGAACACTGAATGTATGGCTGTGATCTAAATTCACTGAGTATAATCTAAGTAGCTAGGTTGATGATTTTAAGATGGTTAATGGATTTAAGTGATTAAATACTGCTGTTATTAACCTGTCTCCCTGTGTGAACACTATTAGGCAATCGGAATGGCTCTGGTTACTCTTGAACGTGCCTTTCCTAAGCTCCAGAAAACAGCTGAGTTCTGTTGAAGAAAACTGATTGTGTGATGGGAAAGAGCGGTCACCAGTGTGTACGAGTGGCTACTCAATGACGGGATGATCTTCCTGGCCAGGGGACAGCCCAACGCAGGGGGTCACGAACACTGGGCACCTCCGGATGGAGGTGTTATACGTGAGAAAGGTATGAGAGTTGAGGGCTGATTACTGGAGGCCACTGGGGTCAGCAGAGCATTGAGAGGTGAGATGCGCTGTGAGGAGTTACGGCAGTCTGACCCAGAAAATGTGAGTTTCCTCTATACCACTCGCCGGAAGAAACCGCATTGGTTGTATGGCTTGTTTTTCATTGTGACAAGTATCTGCAACTATGCCAGGGGGACAACACCCTGAGGAGAAGAAAATTATAGATAAAGAGCGAATGGGAATGGGCTTTCAAGAGCCAGCTGAGACCATGAGGGGATTGCCATTATTTGTTGGGGAGACAGGAGCAAACTTTGTATGTATTGGTGAAAAGATGAAGACAGTTTTTGTAGATTTAAGAAAAGTCTGGATAACAAAGGTGAATGGTCGAAGGTATTGTAATGAATTTAAATTTTGTCTAAGTAAAAGTCTTAGAAGGCTGTGGAAAATACTATTTGTTAATAGTGAGAGAGACTGCCTGAGTTGGAGGAAGGGATGGTAACTGTGTCTTTCTTTCTTTCTGTTATCGGCCTGCTAGAGCAAGCTGAAGAAAAATAATGATAAGGAACCAAAACAACCCAGCTGCCTTTCCTAAAAATCAAATGAATAATGAACAGACATGATTTGAAACTGGTCAAGAGACCATGTAAAATTAGGTAAACCTAGAGGAAAATGTGAAGTTTAAAATCGTACTTAAAATTTAAATCTTTTTAGAGACGATATATTGAAAAGCGAACACTGAAAAGGAGCAGTTGACATATGTGTGTCTAATATGAGTGTGCGTGTGATGGTGACAGCACTTTATGTCTTGTATGTATTAGTTTGGGGTACTAATAATTCCGCCTGAATAGTTTTATAATCACAGATGGGTTAAGGCAAATGACAAATTTTAAAGAAGGATCCGATGAAAAGATGATACAGAACATAGGACGAGCTTTAAACTGATTGGTCATCAAGCTCTGTCTGGTATTAATTACTTTTGTCTTTTATGATGTTGATTTGAATTACGTTCTGGATCAGTTTAAGTATTTGATGTAAATTGGAATTGTGGAGTTGTAGATTACCATCTGGCATGGGCTGAGATAAATGAAAATGTTATAGATTTGATGCCAACAACACAGTGACATATTGGCTAAGTCAACATGAAATTAGCAAGAGAGCCCCTCACATTTATGAGTATTGTGATGAAAAGGGGGAAAAATGATTGACTGATATTGACCAAGTCTGTACAGCACGACCTGACCTGATAGAAACAAATGATGACTTTGGAAATGTTTGTAGATGACTGACTTGAGAGATCAAACAACAGGCCTGAAAAGCAGGATTCGCTGTGAGACTCAGGGCCATTGCCCTTCAAATACTTCGATAAGAAGATGAGATTGTGGCTTTAAGTGAAGAACGTAATACTTTGTTTCAGAGACAGAGACAGATGTCTGGAGGAAATTTGGCTGAAGGACGCCGTTTGGGTTGGTGTTGATGGCAAATCAAATTAGTTTAAATTGATGCATGAGTTGAGTCTTGCATCAAAAGGGAGATGGTAATGATTGACAAAATATGGGTTACTAAAGGACAATATATGTTGGGAGGACACTGGGTTTAATTTGGGTAATAGGCCGTTCCAAACAAAAGTTGCTGTCTGTATGTGTGCCGCACACGCTGATAACAAAATTGCAGGACTGTTTCAACAGGAGACGCCAGGGCAGATGCAGTAGCGAAGGCTGCGGAAGCACAGCAGACAAAAGAAAATAAGTGTATTTTACTATCTGAAAATAACCTCGACATTTGTTTTTCTCTATAGATCATGCAGACTTTTGATACAGGGCAGAATGTGCCCAATAAAATGATGGCTATGGATGAATTTGGCTAACTATCCTGGCCTAGGTTATTATTGTAGGAGAAAGGTTCCACACCTGCGCAGCGCATAACTTAAGATTTTCCTTTTGCAGAATGCCAGGATGGATTGCAGCAAACAGAACTGATTCTGTTCCAAATATATAAATATTGTGTTGTGGACATGAGCAAAGTGGGTTGAGTGTTTTTCAGGGGAAAAGGACCCTGAGTGCTATTAAATGAGCAAGAAATTATCCCGTGATAATATGTTTCAGGCTGTTGATTCCACAGGTCACTAACAAAATAGTTAAGGTCTCCATTCACAGGTGACAGCAGGCATTTGATAATTTTGTTATTCATGGGTGAATACGATAACAGAGACAGGTGAAAACCTGCTGTCTGTTCAATTGGTCAAAAAAAAAAATGACAGTCTATCCCAAGGATTAACAAGATTATGCTACGAGACAGGTAGCGGACGCTACAGTGAGATGTGTTAAATGTATGTTCTGGTTGTTTTTCTTCTATTCTTTTTTATTTTCTGAGAAAGATTAAGGGCAAAGATTTAAAGAAGGTTACAAACAGCGGTCATCCGTGTTACGAGGTGGCGTACAAGGAGAGGGTTTGAAATGAAGGATTCTATTCTACTTTATTCTTTGTATTTTTGATGACCTGCTAAAATAACCTGTGTGAATTGATGGTGTTGTTTTCCTAAGTAATCTGTACACTATTTCTTATTTAATTGAGGTGACTGAGGGTTCGATCTAGGTCGAGAGTGCAATAGCAGTGCCTATTCATTTAGCCCGGCTTTAATTAAATTCTTTACTTGCTTGCTAATATTTAAGGGACAATCCTTGCAAAACAGCCTAAGCTTTTTCTTTTCTAAATAATATTTCACAAATGTTTATGAAGAGTAGTGTGATGATATGAATATAAATGTGTGTATATGTGTGGTGTATATGTGTGTACGTGCTTGTGCGTGACGTTTCAGAAATATATAGGACAGGACATCTTGACCTTAGGAATGGTCAAGATTTGGCTAGTTTATTTCAGGGCCAGGTTGTGTCTTTAGTAGAAACTGAACAGCAGTGGGGACCTTATCTGAGTGGGTGAAAGGGTAACTGCTGTGAGGAGGAACCTTGAAAAGAGTATAAAGGCTGTCTCATGTCTTCCTGGTGGGCGTCACTCACTTCACAGGGTAACTGCTGTGTTGGCGACTGGGCCTATTCTTGCAAGAATGAATACTTCTCTTTTAATTAATTTGACTCTGAGTGTCTCTTACGCAGTGATGATGTTTAACAGAAGTTTTGCCACATCAATGACTTACAACAAGCAGATGGTAATCGAAGAAGCTGAAAAAGAGAAGAGATTAATTATTTTATAAATCATAAAAAGGTTAAAATGTGTAAATTGTATGATAACATCTGAAAATAAGAACACATAAGCTATATGAGTTCATATGACCTATCCCTTTTCTAGTCACAGTTTCCATTTTCATTAATGCTATTATAATTGTATTGTATTTTTATTTTACTTTTTACTATAAAGACCCTTGGAAACCCTACTACTAGCCTACTACTATTAATAAAATGTTGTAATATGCAACATGACAACACATTTAGGAGCAGTAAGTAATATTACTTACCTTGAAATTAAAACTGAGGAAGACAAGCCAAAATCTAATAAAACAAAGAAATGAAAAAAAAAATATTAATCAAACCTGGTCACAGTCCTTAAGTTTCATGCCGCATTATGCCAATAAACAATGTGTTTGATAGTCAAAACATGTACTTACAAAATCAAAAAATGACTGTGTCTGAGCTCTTAAAAGAACTTTTGGGGTGTAGTATCGGGCTTCTGTGGACACACATGCAAAAAGAAAAGAAAAGCAATAAACAAGGCTGAATATGAGTGTGATGGGCCTCTATACCAGTTAAAATGTTTCATTAATGGTTAAAGAATAATCAGAACGTAATGAACATGGCAAAGCTGAGATGTAGGTATGGCAATGATTCTTGACTTATCAGGATGACTGCTTTATCACTTACAATAATCAGACGGCAATTCATACTGAAAAAGAGAGAAGAGAACAATTATTTTCATGGTATAAATTCCAAAAGTTAATAAAGTCTCTTTATTTATTAATATATCTGATGCGACTTTACAACCCACTAACAAATAAACCATATTAAGTAAAATACATTTTCATTCTTGAAAAATACTACTACTACTACTACTACTAATTAGTATTATTATTTTTGTTATTATTAATTAAAGAAAATTAATAGTATTAATAAAATGACTGACGGATGGCCGATTTCATTATAAATTTGATCTCATCTTTACAAGACGCGTCTCTGCTAACTCGCGTCTCTGTAACGCTCACGCAGCCAACCTGTGAGACTACGCTCTTTCCATAGAAAGTAACGATATTATTATTAACAATTATAACATTTATTTATTTTAAAGTAAAGATATAACATCACAGAGATGACTTAAATAAACGTTAACATCACAGACATGACTGATTAAAACAAAAACAGTTTATTTCAATCAGCGGATTTGCTCTATTATCCCAAATGACGTCACACAGACGTAACGACATTTAACGGTATTTAATTGTGGTTCCCTATCAAGGCTACGGAACTCGACATTACGGATGTCGTACATGGGAACTCCTCTCATCCTTCACTTCCGCTGAAATCTTATAGGCTAACGCCAGCAGAGCTGGCCAATTGACGCAAATATGCAAATACTGAACTTCGTAGCAGTAAAAAGCGAGTGCAGCGTCAATTCCCTTCAGAATCTCTCTCTTCACGCTTAAATCGTGTGCTAGAAAGCTGATACTACAACTTGGATTATTTCGCCGTCGTTGAAGTTGCGCCGAGATACTTGCACTGTCTCCTGCATCCGATGGCAGCTAACTGCAACTTGTGCTCGGGCCACATCTTGCCCCCCGACACGCACCTGTTCTGCGTCGCGTGTTTGGGGCTGGCCCATGCCGAGTCAGCCCTCAGGGACGGAGGGTCCGGCAACCACTGCGCGGACATGTCTCTTCGAGTTCTCAAAGCCAGGAGGGATGAGGCTCGCGCAGCAGCGGGGATCGGGCCTACCGCCGCCACTGAGCCGCTGGTAGCCCCCCCCAACCGCGGAGTCGAGGTTCATCCCCCGGTGAGCTTTCCCGACCCCACCTTTCAGCCCCCTCGCGAGGTCGCTGACTTCGTTTCCTTCGGGGCGAGTGAGGAAGACGACTCCATGTCTCTGTCTGCCTCCGAGAACGACTGGGGTGCGGAGCAGGCCGCATCACGGACGGCCGCGGAGCAAGAGACCCCAGCGGACCTGCAGGACGAGCTTTTCCGTATCCTCTCGAAGGCCGTCGAGGAACTGGACCTGTCGTGGAAGGCTCCCGACGAACCTTCAAAGAGAAAACTGGATACGTGGTTCCTCCAATCGAGCCGCCGTCAGGCCGCTTCGAAAAGAGGAACACGGTTTTTTCCTGACGTGCATGAGCACGTGGTGAAGTCGTGGGTGGCCCCGCAATCGGCGCGCACCCTCACTTCCACCCAAGCCATGTTTGCCCCCGTGGACGAGGCGGGGGACCACGGCTACCTCCGCATCCCCCCCGTCGAGGAGACCGTGGCCGCGCACCTCTGCCCGTCGGCTCCCGCCCTGGGCTCGGACCGCAGCCTGCCGTCCCGAGCCTGTAGATTTACGGCCCACCAAGCTAACAAGGCCTACGGTGCCGCGGGTGAGGCGGTTTCTGCGTTGCATGCCATGGCCCCGCCCGGGACTGGATGCCCGTAGAGGCCGTAGCGGCCAGTGGCATGGAGGGGGCAGCAAGAGGACGCAGAGGAGCCCGCGCAGAAAGCCCACCGCGTCCCCTGCGAGGCCTAAGCAGTCGTCCTGACCGCTCGGGCAAGAGGAGAAGAGAGCGCCAGGTCGGCCCCGCGTCCAAGCGGCGCGCTCTAATGCACTTGTTCCCTCGGCGTTCTGCGAGCGATCCGTGCAGTTGTTTTGTTAATGTTGTTTCTTGTTCAGAAATAAAGCAGATCACTACTTCACAAACAGAGCTTTTTTTCTCCTCTTGCACCACACACTGTGTTACCCGCCCTGCCTTCGAGCAGCGCAGAGTCACGGTCAATAAATATTCCCAGCCCTCACATAGCGGCGATGACCGCAGCGGCGATGACCGCAGGTTTAGATCAGCCCACGCTCAGTCGTTTTCAGGCAGCGTGGGAAGCTATTTCGGGCATTTCGCCGTGGGTGTTGAATATAATTCGGCGCGGATACACACTTCAGTTCAAACGCAGACCACCCCGCTTCCGCGGCGTAATTCAGTCATTAACTTTGCCCCAAAACGCTCACGTGCTGAGGCAAGAAGTGTGCAGCTTGCTCGAAAAGAAGGCTATAGAACCGGTTCCCCCGAAAGAGTGGGAGGACGGATTCTACAGCCGCTACTTCGTTGTACCGAAGAAAGGAGGGGGTCTCCGCTCCATTCTGGATCTGAGACCGGTCAACAGAGCGCTTCACAAGCGCGCCTTCAGGATGACTACTCTGAAGCAAATCCTGGCGCAAATTCGCCCCGGGGATTGGTTCGCTTCAGTGGATTTAAAGGACGCTTACTTTCATATCCAGATAGTAAAGCGTCACAGGCGATTCCTGAGGTTTGCGTTCGAAAATTCGGTGTACCAATATACGGTGCTCCCGTTTGGACTAGCCCTAGCCCCCCGAACGTTTTCGAAATACGTGGACGTGGCACTTTCACCCCTCAGATCGAGCGGGATGCGCGTCTTGAACTATCTGGACGACTGGCTGGTTCTCGCGCAGTCGAGAGAAACGCTGGTCAGCCATGTGGAAGCCCTCCTTCGACACCTGGGGATGCTCGGTTTGAGGGTGAACGTCCAGAAAAGTGTGCTCACACCGAGCCAGACTACAACATTCCTGGGAGTGTGCTTGGATTCAGTGAGAATGAGAGCGCGCCTTTCCCCCGAGCGAGCGGAGACTCTGAGCTCCTCTCTCGGTCTCTTCAAACCTGGCAGACTCGTCCCACTGAAAGAGTTTCAAAGGCCACTGGGACGGATGGCAGTGGCTTCTTCGCAGTGTCACCTGGGGCTGCTGCATATGAGACCGCTGCAACACTGGCTGAAAGCGCGCGTCCGCCCGAGCGAGTGGTTTTCTGGCCACAAGCGCATTATGATCACCCGCGGATGCGCCCGCGCCCTGGCCCCGTGGAGGAATCCAGATCTCTTCAGCTCAGGCGTCCCTATGGGCATAGTGACGCGGCGCGTGGAGGTCCTGACGGACGCTTCGTCCACCGGATGGGGAGCCGTCTGCTTGGGAAAGCCCGCCTCGGGTCGTTGGTTAGGGAAGCAGATGGGGTGGCACATAAATCGTTTGGAACTAGAAGCGGTCTCTCTAGCTCTAAAAGCCTTCCGGTTTCGGCTGAAGCATCAGCATGTGTTGATTACGATCGACAACACTTCTGTGGTCTCGTACTTAAATCGCCAAGGCGGGGTACATTCCAGAGCCCTTTTCAGGCAGGCGGAATCCCTTCTGCTGTGGGCGGACAAATTTTTCCTCCCGCTGAGAGCGGCGCACATCCCCGGCGTTCTGAATCGCGGGGCGGATATGCTCTCGAGAAGCGGGATTCCCCAATCAGAGTGGAGGCTTCACCCCGGGACGGTTCAGCTGATATGGAATCGTTTCCGCAGAGCGGAGGTCGACCTCTTTGCGACGAGCGAGAATGCGCATTGTCAGATGTTCTTCTCGCTGTCTCCTTCCTCCCAGGAGGTAAACGCGCTGACCGCGCGATGGCCGAAAGTCCGCCTCTATGCTTATGCTGGTGTTGTGCAAAATCAGGGAGGAGAAGGCGGCGGTCACTCTGGTAGCCCCGAACTGGCCGAATCAGCCCTGGTTCGCGGATCTGGTAGAGTTACTGGCAGGACAGCCATGGGAGATTCCACTCAGGAAGGACCTTCTGTCTCAGGCGAACGGAATGATCTGGCATCCCAACCCCGGGCTGTGGAACCTCCATGTGTGGCCGCTGCAGGGTCGCTGAGCGGGCGGCACACGCTGCACGCGCGTGTTTTGAATACCATTGCGGAGGCGCGAGCTCCGTCCACCAGGCGCCTGTATGCTTGAAGTGGGGTGTGTTCTCGAAATCGTGTCAGAATGTCGGTATAGACCCAGCGAACTGCTCTGTGTCGGTTATTCTACGCTTCCTTCAGTACAGGATGGACGAAGGGAGCCTACCATCCACTCTGAAGGTATATGTGGCCGCTATTGCCGTGTTTCACCCCCCTGTTGACGGGCAGTCTATCGGTAGACATGCGTCGGTGACACGGTTCCTCAAGGGAGCTAGGAGATTATGCCCTGCACGGCCGCCTTCGGTGCCGCCGTGGGATTTAACGTTGGTCTTGGACGCTTTGTCGCGACCGCCTTTCGAGCCCTTAGCTTCGATTGCCATTAAGGAGCTATCGGTTAAGACGGCACTGCTTCTCGCTCTCGCCTCGGCGAAGCGGGTTGGGGATTTACAGGCTTTCTCGGTAAGTGAAGATTGTATTCGCTTTGGACCGGGAAACTGCAATGTAATTCTCAGGCCGAGGCCGGGTTACGTTCCTAAGTCGCTCAATACCCCGTTCAGAGCGCAGATTGTTTCTCTGCCTGCCCTGTCCACTGAGCCATCAACCTCTCAGGGATTCGGTTGCTCAGAGTACTATTTGCCCAGTCAGAGCGCTCAGGGAATACATTTCTCGCTCGGCAGCTTTTCGACAATCGGACCAGCTGTTTGTGTGCTTTGGTGGGTGCAACAAGGGACGGGGGGTCTCTAAACAGAGGCTTGCTCACTGGATTGTGAACGCTATTGTTTTGGCTTATGATTGCCTGGGGCAGGAATGCCCCCTTAACGTCAAGGCCCATTCGACTAGAGCGATTGCCTCCTCGTGGGCTTGGACTAAGGGTATGTCTATTCAGGATTTATGTCTTGCGGCTGGCTGGTCTTCTCAGAACACGTTTGCCAGGTTTTACAAGTTGGATTTGCCCTCTGTAGCGTCTCGAGTGCTTTCGGTGAGTTGATTGCACACGCAGCACTGGATAGAGCTGCTCTGCGCTTTGCTTATGAGTTGTTCTGTGTGCTATTTGTGTATTTGTACTGTTGTCACCGCTATGCGTTGACCTTCTCTTACTGTGGTTATTGCCCTGTTTTTCGACAGTGCAAACTTCCCCCTATTTATACTGCTCGGGATATGCAAATTCTGGCAGTGTTTGTGAGCTTGTGATTGGTCCCCTCGGGCCAATCAGAGGTTAGAGGTTCGCTATTGGTCAATCTCGGCCTATCAGACGCTTGCATACACGGGAGGGGCGGTTTTGGTATTGGGTCTGTTGTCAGTGGTTGTTTGCTGCCACGGCGGGATTCTATACAGTTCCCACATACGACATCCGTAATGTCGAGTTCCGTAGCCTTGATAGGGAACGTCTCCGGTTACTTTCGTAACCTCGGTTCCCTGAAAGGCAAGGAACGAGACATTACGCTCGCTGCCGTGTTCGCTATTGATTTAGCGTTTTTTGTTCGATTCTGAAGGGAATTGACACTGCACTTGCTTTTTACTGCTACGAAGTTCAGTATTTGCATATTTGCGTCAATTGGCCAGCTCTGCTGGCGTTAGCCTATAAGATTTCAGCGGAAGTGAAGGATGAGAGGAGTTCCGATAGACGACATCCGTAATGTCTCGTTCCTTGCCTTTCAGGGAACCGAGGTTACAAAAGTAACCGGAGACGTTACTATGAACTGTGGGGAAAAAACACCGGAAAACCATTGTTTATGTGAAAAGTAGTGGTACGTTTCCTGGAAAGGACAGTTAATAAGTTTTATGAGAATGTAAAATGTTAATATGTGCAATAAGTGAAGGCGACAGTTATTTATCTGGCTACCCTGAGTAGGCCTACCTATAATTAATTAGATTTTATTATTTACTTTCTTCAAAGGTGTAATTTACCTTTGTAGTGGGCTTGTATGTTTTAAAAGCAATGTACCTAAATCAGTTAAGTAAAAAGTACTTTACCTCAGAAAAGCTGGTAGTAGCCTATGGGATGTCCACTCACAAGGAAAAATCGGGTTCTGCGTGCGGTGGTCACAATACCCCTGCTTATATATGGCCGCTGGCAGGTGACGTGGGCTAGGTACGTGAAGAATGTCAGTCGTGACAGAATATATAATTTTTATTTATATATATATATATATATATATATATACATTTATATTATGATACCTTGCGTTACCTTGTCAAAAAGTGCTAAAAGTAGCCTATAAGTCAAAATAAATGATAAAAGTGATATTAACTTCAGAATATAAAACTATTAAATTGGCTATAGCTACAGATGTACGAAAATTGATTAACAATTAAAATTAATCAGTTGTGCAGGTAGTGGTACCTGGAAGGGATGGGAAAATAAATACACATAACATACGATAATATAATATTCAACAACCCATAGGTGGCGATATGCGCCATCGCCAAAATAAGCCAATACTGAAAGAGAAGAACCATGCCACTGCACGGAGTGCCCGCGAGCTCAGTCTGTTTTTACTGTATCGACGCATGGCAGCATTTGGTGTTCTTGATGTGCAAATGTTTGAAAGGTAAGTAGTATGATATGAAATAATATGTGGAAATTTATGGTTTTATCATAGTATGATAATGTGTTGGATTGTGAGCGTTCAAATGTATTATAATGAACCATTAAGTACAACAGAAACATGCAGGGACACCCAGCACATGACCCCCCCCCCCCCCCCCCCCCCCCCCCGTTTTTAAATAAAATTTTCAATACAACTATAAATGGCCTAATATTGATTTTGATCATTTTTTTGTGTGTGTGTGTGTGAAAAACATACATGAAGAAATCCATGACATTAAATTTTAAAGGCTAAATATTTCATAAATAATCAAACATTTTGAAGAGGATTTTTTGGTACTGTTTTAATCTGAGATTAAGCCAAATACAGGGGTAAAAATTACTTTAGGGTGGTAAATGGCAAGGGCTGTTTAATTCTAAGAATGAATTGTTAAATTGTAATTAATGGTCTGAAAAATACATATACCAGTATGCTACAGTGAGTTTTTTTTTTATTACACCCAGGCAGGCAGGCTTGGTGCATGTAGTCAATCGGAAACTGTTCTACCATGTCCAATGTCAATCAAGAAGCGAGACATTGGGCTGTCCTCATTCTCCTGACGTCTTGTCATTTCAGTACGGTATGTGTCATTGGTGCGTAGAGTTACACCTCTGGGTAAGTCAGTCGCCCAGAAACCCATGTGCATTTGTATTGATGTATCATCATGTATCAATACTTTAAAGTTTAAACCATGATCAGCAATGCAACGATTGGCTGGCAAATCGGCTCTATTATTATGGACTAGTAATAACAAGTACATTTATATTTTTAATTATTAATTTCCCTGGTACTGTTGGGTGCAATTTTAAGGAAGTAACACTGGCTGGGAATCTTCATTCAATTTGACTTCGAAGAACCTAATGATCCTGGATCATCTCAAAGTATCAACAATACTGATAACTAATCCTAATTGAATCCACGTATAAAGAACAGGCCCCTGTAGATGATGAGGATGATGATTTATATTATTACCATTATTCATTTAACATCTCTTCATTATTTTACAGGTGTTTAAAGATTTCCTCCTTTGGCTGGTTTGGAAGGACCGAGTGTCAGCAGGAAAGGCACAGATGGGTGAGCGCTGGTGAATTACACAAGAGTGTTTATGCATTCAGCAGTGGCGTAGTTGAATGAAATACCGGCAGCTGTGGTAGCCAGAAATTTACTGTATAAAATACGGTAGCAAGACTTTACGGTAGCAAGGTTTTACAGACTTAACTTCAAATTTACAGAAATAAACCATATTTCATTATCTGATATTATGTTAATTTACCAACCTATTGAAGTATTAATATCTGTTTTGTACCATTGTAATACAAAGCATATATAAAAAAACTCCAAATATCGGATAGGCCAACAGAGCCCAAATTGAGATGTTTAGCACTGTTCAACTGGACAATGTTCATTGCACCTTTTTGTAGCCTATACAATGAATCTGAATTGGGGGCCAATTGTCGCCTCTGCTAAACATCTTCATTTGTGTTCCTCATCTCCAAGTCATAGAGGTTTGGAACAACATTATTTTCATTTATTTGGTCGAATGTTCCTAAGGATATGTTGCATAATGCAATTATAATGGGATTTTGGCAATATTACGATTAAACTTTAAACTTTAACTGTGTAAAGTGTAAACACATACTTTGAACAAACTAATGTGATTAAGCACATAATTGTATAGGCTAACCATATTCACATCTTGTATGTTTAATGTCTTTTTAATGACATCTGTAAACAATGCCTTTTAAATATCTTGTAAATCTCTTCTAAGTTGTGAATGCTTGCTTGCCACTGAAACATGTTAAAACAGTAATGCTTTAATAGTTACACAGTTGTACAAGTTTTATTGATCTAAACTCATTACTTCAGACTTACGTGCCATCCAGAAACTTGCAAGCGAACGTCGTCTTGTCCCATAAACTGTCGTCTTGTGGTGCCTCAAAGAGGAACAAAATCTCTTTCTCGGACCTTTACCTTGACCGTTCCCTGCTGGTGCAATGATACCCAACTCAACCAGAGCTGCTGAGTCCATAGCCATTTTCAAGAAACGGCTCTGAAGACACCGCATCTATCTTTAAAAAGTGGGTGGGAGAACCCGCATCTTTTTCGGAAACACTTGATCCATTAATACAAATTATTCTCTTCTATTCTATTTCTATTAAAAAAGGTAAAAAAAAAAAAAAAGTCTGCTAATGTAAATGTAAAAAAAGAAGAATACCGGTGTCTCTTTAATTATCATAGGGCACCATGTTGTTGTCACATCCATATTAAGGCAGACAATGGTAAAGGTGAATAACAGACTTATTGAATGTGCAGAGGGGTTGCATGTAAATATGCATAGTTTATAGTTATTACTAGAGTAACTATGTAACGTGTAACATTGACACTGTAAAAGAAAGTGTTACCATTTTTTATTTTATTTTTATTTTAAAGAAATTTAAAGAACCCCACAAGGACGAATGACCAAAACAATTCATATGTAATACAAGTTATATATATGTAGGACACTTACTACAGTAATGAGAATCTGGGGGGAAATGTGTTTAATGTTCATGAAAATAATGTCCAAATGCAAAACATCTTCATTTCAAGATTTATTATGGAACATGTATCTTGTATATATTTTTACTTAGGGTTAAATGTGACCTTGACGTGCTTTTGTATGCTTTTCTGTAATTGTTCAATCAGGTGTAATATCAGTGTAGAAGTGTTAACTCAGTCATGAAACTGCATATCTATACCACGAATTTAATGTATCGTGCCATTTATACGCTAAAAATAGTTTTTGCGTGAATATGATGCGCACTTTATGGCGTATACGCACGCACTCCACACACCCCTAATCCTACCTAAGTTTATAAAACGTACCAGTTTGGTAATTTTAAAACGTTGTATTCCAACGTGCAGATTACGTAATTTTAGCACCTGAATAAAACGTCTCCCAAAAGTTGTAGTTTGGTCTAGTTTCGTTTTAGTAGTAAACAAACGTAATATGTAAATTTTTTTGACTACTTAAAGAAAACATACCAGTTTGGTATTTTCACAACGTTTTTAAAACGTTTTATTTTGGTTACATTATCCATTCTAACAAAACGTTTTAGAAACGTTTTTAAAATGTTGTACTACAACATTACCTAATTGCAACCAAAATACAACTTGTGAAAAGTTGTAAAAACGTTTTGTGTTTGCTGGGTTGTCTGTTCCATAGATAAAATAAGTAAATATAATAACGTTTCTCGAAAAACATGAGTGCTGAACCCAGATTAGTCCATGGATAAACTACGATCCGTCTAACCCCTTATTGAAAATGTATAGTTGGCAGAAACGATTATAAAAACCCATTGTCTATGACGAAGAGGAAATGTAAATTATTGGATGAAATTATCGGTTTCTTGATAAAGGGAAAAAAATCGTATGACCTTGAAAGCCAAAACTTATAAGTTAGGCCTATGTGTTTTTAGCAGTAAAACCCCCTAATTATAAAGGGGGTAATTATAACGTAACTTTTTATTAGCTTTATAAAATATGAATTTCTATATTCCATTTTGTTTGCTAAAATTAATCAGTCAATTCGTCTTTTTCAACGAGTGTAGTTATCGAATCATAAGAGTCGGACATGTGACGTAATCTGCTTTTAGAGCAGCACTTTAGAAAGAAAAATATGAAAGCGTATATCTCTGTATAATGTTATTAAAATGGTAGCTCTCTCACCATTTTTACTGCAGTGGTGATGATAACGTTACTATGTCTATAAGCGAACATAAACTGTTAAATGTTTCATCTGAACGCACTGTTTGGATCTGACACCAACACTTTTTACAGATATTTTGGTACCACTACTACAATAAGGTTTCGTTAATATAAGTTACCCAGCCAGTACAGTCATGTGGGGCCCACATGGGTTTGACGTGGGCTATCTAACTGGGACCCAGCCAGTTTTGCTCCCGGTTTCCATGTAGGCCCCACATGGGTTTGCCCAGATGAACTTAACACTGCTCAGTGTGCACACTACAGGCTGTTAAATGTAACACTGATCAGTGTTGGAGTTAATGAGATAGTAATGAGATAATAATCAGATTATTCAGAATTTATTCAGAAACCTAGGACTGCACAGATACACACATTCTGTTGTAGATACAGATATTTGAACTATATGATGGGAAACAAAATGTTTAGTATTATATATATAGTAACACTTTAGTCAGTAACAGGACTATGGAAAATATCAGAACATAAAATAAATTAACAGTCATAAATTAATAAATGTCATAGCTTGAGATGGCCCAACACAATTTCTTGTCATGTTAAGATGTCTTAATTTAATGGGTATTGAAAAAAAAAACAGTTTGAAACTATTATATTTTTCTAATGTTAAATTTGAAAAGGCAGAGATTTGGTGGTTGGATGACCAATCTATTTATAAAAAGTACATTCACTTTGTCGTATTGTTAGTTTAACTGCTTCTATGGCTCTACTCATTTGTAAGTCACTTTGATTAAATGTAAATTACTCTTAAATTGACTCAGTTGTAAATTTAAACTTAAATTCACTCGTACGAAACAAAATAACCCTTAAACTGAGTCATTTGAAACCAAATAACTTTTAAATTGACTCGCTCGTAACCAAAAGACTCAAATGTCCTTGTATGTAATCAAATGATTCTTAAATTGATTCGTTCAAAACGAAATAACTCTTAAACCGAGTCACTTGTAACCAAAATACTCAAATCTACTATGGCATCAAATGACTCTTAAACTGACTCGTTCGAAACGAAAGAACTGTTAAACTGAGTCGAAACTGAGTCGCTTGTATGGGATTCATTACTCTTAAATTGACTCGTTTCCTTAAACCGAGTCTTTGATCATCAGTTCACTCATTACAAATCTCGTTCACATGTGTCAAAACAGATATTACACCTCAATACCTCTCTGTCTCTGTCTTTGTCATTGACAAAAACAATTTTTAGAAAAAGGAAAGAAAAAAATAATAATACACTATTTTGTTAGTGTGTATTCTTTATTTTATTTTATAGCCTGAATTTTCGAAAAGGTTAAATAAGAAAATGTTTACTGCAAGTCTTTTTTTTTAGAACAGCATTTTCATGAAGATGAATTGTAATTGTGTTTTTATAATTTCATCCTCTAGAGGGTGCGTGCTGTTTTGTCCTTCCTTCTTTTACCGGAAAGGAAGCCATTTTGTCGACTCTCTGGAAAGGTAAGACATGCGGTGTTGATGCTGTGTGTGAAATCCTAATAATCTGTGTATTAATCTTAATCTTCTTTATCATTTTTAGGCCAGTGTAAATTGGTTTTTGTCTGTTTGAACGTTTTGTGGTTGTATTTTGTGATTAATTGTATAACGTTTATTTGATTGATACTGTGAAGCTGCTTTGATACAATTTATATTGTGAAAACCGCTATATAAATATACCATTATACATATATAAATGACTAAAGGCACCGTTTTGTTATCGTGCTAAATTAATCATATTCACCTGGCCAGCATGTTGATTACAAAAAGAAATACGTTATTTACTGTTTGAAACAAGTTTGGTGTCGTGGTTGTTCATATTACTTTAATAGTGAAGTAAAATCGATTCCAATTCTGTAGTAATCAAATCATTGAAATGAGTAATCGGATACTTATAAAATTAAAATTTCGATTCCTTTTATCGATTCCTTTGTGAGCAATTCAATATGATTTTAAACAATTCAACCGCGAGACGACTCGCACAATTTTCTCTGCCGTCTGCTGTGCACATATCTAAACCTCGCTCACAGAAAAAGCTATTTAAAACCTTTAACAACAAGAAGACTCGCGCGCTGGGTTCTATGCTGTATATGCAAGCGCGCTCACAGAAAATGTGATCTTAATCCATTCAAGTGCGAGACGGCTTGCGCGCTGGGTTCAGTGAAATATTCAAGTACAGCTTGCTGCATCCTGCGGTGGATATCCAACCCGGCCCACATCCAAGTGTGACGTCAGAAGCAACGCCCATCCAAGTGTGACGTCAGAAGCCACGCCCATCCAAGTGTTACGTCACAAGCCACGCCCATCCAAGTGTGCCGTCAGAAGCCACGCCCATCCAAGTGTGACGTCGGAAGCCACGTCCATGTCCAAATACGGCACGTGACTCGATTTGTTGTACGCATGCGCAAAATGGCGATGCTTCCTGAAATATGTTTACGGTTGTTATCATAGTTATTGGTTTGTGACGCAACAGATTATTGGTGCAGTTAAATTGTGACGCTTTGGCAGGCTTGGAATGGTCTAAATCACAATCACTCCCTTAACAGCTGTAGTAGACAATACGTTACCTCTGCATTGCTCACTGGTTTTGTAAGTTAATGACATGGTAGTGCAAGTAAACAATGTACCTTAAAACGATATTTTTGGATTTTTCTTGTATTTCTGTTAACGTTACACAAATGGTAATCAATAATCATGGTTTTGCTATAATAAACGTTTAAGGGAGTGTTGTGGCAAAACTTCTGTTAAACATCATCACTGCGTAAGAGACACTCAGAGTCAAATTAATAAAAAAGAAAAGTATTTATTCTTGCAAGAATAGGCCCAGTCGCCAACACAGCAGTTACCCTGTGAAGTGAGTGACGCACACCAGGAAGACATGAGACAGCCTTTATACTCTTTTCAAGGTTCCTCCTCACAGCAGTTACCCTTTCACCCACTCAGATAAGGTCCCCACTGCTGTTCAGTTTCTACTAAAGACACAACCTGGCCCTGAAATAAACTAGCCAAATCTTGACCATTCCTTAGGTCAAGAGGTCCTGTCCCATATATTCCTGAAACGTCACGCACAAGCACGTACACACATATACTTTTACACATTGAATAGGTTCAATCCCTTATGATATCTGTTAGGAATAAATGACTATTAAAATTTCTACAACAATTCCCCACTTTTTATCATTCTGATTACCCATAATCACAATAATTAACAAAAAGACAAATTTTAAGTCATATCATCACGCTACTCTTCATCTCTGGTTTTCGCATAACTGATCACTTTTCATAAACATTTGTGAGAAAAAGCTTAGGCTGTTTTGCAAGGATAGTCCCTTAAATATTAGCAAGCAAGTAAAGAATTTAATTAAAGCCAGGCTAAATGAATAGGCACTGCTATTGCACTCTCGACCTAGATCGAACCCTCAGTCACCTCAATTAAATAAGAAATAGTGTACAGATTACTTAGGAAAACAACACCATCAATTCACACTGGTTATTTTAGCAGGTCATCAAAAATACAAAGAATAAAAGTAGAATAGAATCCTTCATTTCAAACCCTCTCCTTGTACGCCACCTCGTAACACGGATGACCGCTGTTTGTAACCTTCTTTAAATCTTTGCCCTTAATCTTTCTCAGAAAATAAAAAAGAATAGAAGAAAAACAACCAGAACATACATTTAACACATCTCACTGTAGCTTCCGCTACCTGTCTCGTCGCATAATTTTGTTAATCCTTGGGATAGACTGTCATTTTTTTTTACCAATTGAACAGACAGCAGGTTTTCACCTGTCTCTGTTATCGTATTCACCCATGAATAACAAAATTATCATAACACATACAATCCTAACTCCTACCATTAAGCCTTTTCCATTAAATTTATGTCCATCTTCCGCATTTTACTCACTTCTAATTCAATTTATTAAGCTCTATTGAACGCACTGTTTAACAAATCTAACCAGAGAAGTCATATAATTTTATCCATTCCTCTAACCAAATTAGTTGTTCAAAATTAACTCTAATATCTCTAGTACGGACACATCAATCAATAGATTTTCTACATTTGCAATCAAGTCAATACCTAGTTCGATTCAATCAAACAAAATCATCAAAATCATCACAAAAACAGATTCTTCTGTTAAACTTAAACCGTCAGTTGGCAGTTGGTTCCTCCAGGTGTGTTGATCATCTTGTTCGCCCCACGGACGTTCCGTGTTCGCCAGGGTGACACTTTGCGTGCCGTTGCAATGGTCTTTCCCTCGTAGGCGAGGCAGACAGTTACTAGCACCGTCTTCTTTAAACCTCACTTTCTGCTCTTTTGAATGGTTGAGGCCTGTTGGTGTTGTCTAAGGCTTGGACCCAGGTGTCACACTCTCCAACCATTTTCTGATCCTTACAAGGTCTTCCCTTTTAATCACGACCGCACCCCCACTGGAATGAACCATTCCTTGCCTGCTGTCACCTGTGAATAGAGACCTTAACTATTTTGTTAGTGATGCTTGTCTAGCCGCTCGTCCCTTTTGGTGTGACCTGTGTAATCAACAGCCTGAAACATATTATCACCGGAACATTTCTTGCTCATTTAATAGCACTCGGGGTCCTTTTCCCCTGAAAAACACTCAACCCACTTTGCTCGTCCACAACACAATATTTATATATTTGGAACAGAATCAGTTCTGTTTGCTGCAATCCATCCTGACATTCTGCAAAAGGAAAATCTTAAGTTATGCGCTGCGCAGGTGTGGAACCTTTCTCCTACAATAGCCTTCGCTGCTGCATCTGCCCTGGCGTCTCCTGTTGAAACAGTCCTGCAATTTTGTTATCAGCGTGTGCGGCACACTTACAGACAGCAACTTTTGGAACGGCCTTTTACCCAATTAAACCCAGTGTCCTCCCAACATATATTGTCCTTTAGTAACCCTTATTTTGTCAATCCTTACCATCTCCCTTTTGATGCACGACTCAACTCGTGCATCAATTTAAACTGATTTGATTTGCCATCAACACCAACCCAAACGGCGTCCTTCAGCCAAATTTCCTCCAGACATCTTTCTCTGTCTCTGAAACAAAGTATTACGTTCTTCACTTAAAGCCACAATCTCATCTTTTTATCGAAAAATTTGGAGGGCAACCGCCCTGAGTCTCACACCGAATCCTGGTTTTCAGGCCTGTTGTTTGGTCTCTCAAGTCAGTCATCTACAAACATTTCCAAAGTCATCAATTGTTTCTATCAGGTCAGGTCGTGCTGTACAGACTTGGTCAATGTCAGTCAATCATTTTTCCCCCTTTTCATCACAATACTCATAAATGTGAGGGGCTCTCTTGCTAATTTCATGTTGACTTAGCCAATATGTCACTGTGTTGTTGGCATCAAATCTATAACATTTTCATTTATCTCAGCCCATGCCAGATGGTAATCTACAACTCCACAATTCCAATTTACATCAAATACTTAAACTGATCCAGAACGTAATTTAAATTAACATCATAAAGACAAAAGTAATTAATACCAGACAGAGCTTGATGACCAATCAGTTTAAAGCTCGTCCTATGTTCTGTATCATCTTTTCACCTAACAGAATTAGCAGCTTCCTTTAAAATGTGTCATTTGCCAAAAGCCATCCTAGTGGGTAATGACACAATATACACCCCATTCAGACTTAGTATTAGTACCCCAAACTAACACAGTCACATACAAGACAAAGTGCTGTCACCATCACACACACTCATATTAGACACGCATGTTAACTGCTCCTTTTCAATATATCGTCTCTAAAAAGATTTCAATTTTAAGTACAATTTTAAACTTCACATTTTCCTCTAGGTTTACCTAATTTTACATGGTATCTTGACCAGTTTCAAATCATGTCTGTTCATTATTCCTTTGATTTTAGAAAAGCCAGCAGGGTTGTTTTGGTTCCTTATCATTATTTTTCTTCAGCTTGCTCTAGCAGGCCGATAACAGAAAGAAAGAAAGAAAGAAAGAAAGACACAGTTACCATCCCTTCCTCCAACACAGACAGTCTCTCTCACTATTAACAAATAGTATTTTCCACAGCCTTCTAAGACTGTAACTTAGACAAAATTTAAATTTATTACAATAACCCTTGACCATTCATCTTTGTTATGCAGACCTTTCTTAAATCTACGAAAGCTGTCTTCATCTTTAGCCACCATGTCTACTGACCTTCAGGAGTTAAAACTATGTTATAGACATATTAGTTCAAAATCAACACTTCTATACATTTTCTTGCCTATAAGGCAACCAATACATACAAGTTTGCTACTGTCTCCACAACAAATAATGGCAATCCCCTCCAGATCTCAGCTGGCTCTTGAAAGTCCATTGGCTCTTAAACTATAATCTCCATCAGGGTGTTGTCCCCCTGGCATAGTTGCAGACACTTGTCACAATGAAAAACAAGCCATACAACCAATGCGGTTTCTTCCGGCGAGTGGTATAGAGGAAACTCACATTTTCTGGGTCAGACTGCCGTAACTCCTCACAGCGCATCTCACCTCTCAATGCTCTGCTGATCCCAGTGGCCTCCAGTAATCAGCCCTCAACTCTCATACCTTTCTCACGTATAACACCTCCATCCGGAGGTGCCCAGTGTTCGTGACCCCCTGCGTTGGGCTGTCCCCTGGCCAGGAAGATCATCCCGTCATTGAGTAGCCACTCGTACACACTGGTGACCGCTCTTTCCCATCACACAATCAGTTTTCTTCAACAGAACTCAGCTGTTTTCTGGAGCTTAGGAAAGGCACGTTCAAGAGTCACCAGAGCCATTCCGATTGCCTAATAGTGTTCACACAGGGAGACAGGTTAATAACAGCAGTATTTAATCACTTAAATCCATTAACCATCTTAAAATCATCAACCTAGCTACTTAGATTATACTCAGTGAATTTAGATCACAGCCATACATTCAGTGTTCTGTTAATGATGTTTTGACAGTGTTTGACAGAAACACTGTTGTAACAGTGTTGCTGTTCTGTTCAATGATGCTGATCTGAACTAGTGGAACGCTCTGATCTGCTGTTCACTGATCGATTGCTCCTGTCTGGCTTCCTGCCTGCTGTGAGTTTGTTTGCGTCGAGGCTGTAAGCTCTACGCCTCGTATTAGCTTCGTATTTCTTTCTGTTTTGAACCATCATTTACTACCATTTCTAGTTGTTTATATTACTAAATATAGTTTACCCACCATCTCAGATTAACCTTACAACGCTAGCTTCCGTTATTGTTAGCACCGCACGCTAGTGTTTACGCGCCACCCGCGCTCATTTATTTATTATTTATTTTCTCTCGCGCGCCCGCGCCTTTGAGTTCATAAAAGCCCAGGTAAGTAAGAATCAGTCAACACAAACGGTGAGTAATGTCTTGTCCTGTTATTGTCACCTGTGTCACATGTCACATGTTTAGTATAGCCTTCTCCGATGGCAATATAGGATTTATTTGTGATAAATGTAAGGAGACAGTCAGGCTGACGGAGAAGATTTCAGAGCTAGAGACACGCATCCAAACTTTAATTGAGGATAGTAAGGATAGTACTAGAGCTTTAGATACTTTTTTGGATGCGCCTAGCAGAGTGAACTCTGTACATGATTCGGTTCCGGCTGAAGTAGAGCCCACGCAGCAGGGCAGATGGGTGACCGTGAGAGATCGCTCTAGTCGCGGATTAAAAAACCACTCTTCCGTTCCGATTACCATAACAAATCGATTTGCCCCACTCAGTGAAACACCCACTGAGAATTCTGTTGATTGTGCAATTGGTGATTCGATCACACGGAACGTGAAAATAGAGACACCAGCCACCATAGTCACATGTTTGCCGGGAGCCAGAGCGCCTGACATCAAAGCAAATTTAAAAGTGCTGGCTAATGCTAATCGTAAATTCTCTAAGATCATTATTCATGTCGGCACTAATGATGTTCGACTCCGCCAGTCGGAGATCACCAAAATTAATATTAAAGAGGTGTGTGAACTCGCAAGTACGATGTCAGGCACTGTAATTTTCTCTGGCCCCCTTCCTGTTCGCAGGAGTGATGAGATAGTTAGCAGATTGGCCTCACTCAATGGTTGGTTGTCTAAGTGGTGTCCGTTGAATAATATAGAATTCATAGACAATTGGAAAAGTTTTTGGGGCAAGCCTGACCTGTTGAAAAGAGATGGTGTTCATCCCTCCTGGGATGGTGCCGCTCTTCTCTCTAGTAATATGGCACATAGTCTTAGAGCTAAAACATGACAATCTGGGGCCCAGGTCAGGAAGCAGACAGACTGGCTAAACCGACCGTCTGCTAGCGGCCTCGCGTCACCAAGGTCAGATAAATCTCATCACATAGAGCCTCTTTCACCTAGATATCATCATATAGAGACTGTGTCTGTTCCCCGAATTTGGAGATCCAAAAAACGTCAGGTAAAAAATTTAATTGATGTTCAACAAATAAAAAACAGATATAATACAGATGAACAAATGATAAAGCTTGGGTTGCTGAATATTCGATCCCTTACTTCAAAATCGCTCATAGTTAATGATATGATTTCAGATTATAATCTAGATGTGCTGTGTTTGACAGAAACCTGGCTAAAACCAAACGATTACATTACTTTAAATGAGTCAACCCCACAAGATTACTGTTAGAAACATGAACCTCGTCTAAAACGCAAAGGGGGAGGTGTTGCTGTAATTTATAGTAATATTTTCAAAACCACTAAGAAATCTATTTTTAAATATACTTCTTTTGAAGTGTTGGTGCTTAATGTAAAAATATATAGTGTAAACGATAAATCACGTTTGAGATTTCTGCTGGCTACTGTATACAGGCCACCAGGGCACCATAAAGATTTTATCAAAGAATTTGCCGACTTTCTATCAGAATTAGTATTGGCTAACGATAAAGTACTAATTGTTGGTGATTTTAATATACATGTAGATAATGAAAAAGATGCATTGGGATTGGCACTTAAAGACATTGTAAACTCAATTGGAGTTAGACAACACGTGTCAGAACCCACTCATTGTCGTAATCATACCCTAGATCTAATATTATCACATGGAATAGATGTTGATGCCGTTGAAATTCTGCAGCAGAGCGATGACATCTCAGACCATTATCTAGTCTCATGTAAATTACATTTAGCCAAGGCTGCAAAGCCGACTCCGTGTTATAAATATGTTAGACCTATAACTTCTGCCACTAAAGATTCCTTTATCAATAATCTTCCTAATCAGTTTCATCATCTCAGCATCCCGGATAGCTTAGAAGAACTCGATATTGCAACAGAAACTTTTAACTCTCTCTTTTCTAGCACTTTAGACGCAGTTGCTCCGTTGCGCTTAAAGAAGATTAAAGAAAATAGTCCAACGCCGTGGTACAACGAGCACACTCATGCCCTTAAGAGAGCAGCCAGAAAAATGGAGCGCAACTGGAAGAAAACAAAACTAGAGGTATTTCGGATTTCATGGAAAGAGAGCTCGATTGCTTACAGAGAGGCTTTAAAAGCTGCTAGATCTGCTTATTTTTCAACCCTATTAGAAGAAAATAAACATAATCCTAGGTATTTATTTGAAACAGTGGCTAAACTAACAAAAAAGAAAGCTTCAAGCACAGAAGTTTCCAAGCAACACAGCAGTAATGACTTTATGAACTTCTTCACTTATAAGATTGATAATATCAGGGACAAAATTATAACTATTCAACCGTCTACTACAGTATCGCATCAGGGAGTGCACTGTAGTCTCCCTGAGGAAAAATTCTATTCATTTGTTGCTATTGGAGAGGAAGAATTCTGCAAACTCGTTAATTCATCTAAATCGACAACTTGTATGTTAGACCCTATACCGACTAAGCTATTGAAAGAGATGCTTCCAGAGATCATAGATCCTCTTCTTAATATCATTAATTCGTCTTTGTCTCTAGGATACGTACCAAAAACTTTTAAGCTGGCTATGATAAAACCGCTTGTTAAAAAACCGCAACTTGATCCTTCAGAATTAGTCAATTACAGGCCGATCTCAAATCTGCCTTTTCTGTCAAAGATATTAGAAAAAGCAGTATCCTCACAACTGTGTTCCTTTCTTGAAAGAAATGATATCTGCGAGGATTTTCGGTCAGGATTTAGACCGCACCATAGTACTGAGACAGCTCTCATTAGAGTTACAAATGATTTACTTTTATCATCCGATCGTGGTTGTATCTCTCTATTAGTGTTACTAGATCTTAGTGCTGCATTTGACACAATTGACCACAACATTCTTTTAAATAGACTAGAAAACTATGTTGGCATTAGTGGAATTGCACTAGCATGGTTTAAATCATACTTATCTGACCGTTATCAGTTTGTAGCAGTAAATGAAGAGATGTCTTATCGATCACAAGTTCAGTATGGCGTACCACAAGGCTCAGTACTAGGGCCGCTGCTGTTCACTCTGTACATGCTACCATTAGGACATATCATTAGGAAACATGGAATTAGCTTTCATTGTTATGCCGATGATACTCAGCTGTATATTTCTTCAAAACCTAACGAAACTTACCAATTCACAAAATTAACGGAATGCATAGCTGATTTAAAAAATTGGATGACTAGTAATTTCCTACTACTAAACTCTGAAAAAACAGAGATTCTAATTATTGGACAAAAAACTTCCACACGTAATAACCTAGAATACTGTCTAACACTTGATGGCTGCTCTGTTAAGTCTTCGTCGTCGGTTAGGAACCTGGGTGTGCTTTTTGATAGCAATCTTTCATTTGAAAGTCACGTGTCTAGTATCTGTAAAACCGCATTTTTCCATCTTAAAAATATATCTAAATTACGACATATGCTCTCATTAACAAATGCGGAACAATTAGTTCATGCTTTCATGACATTAAGACTAGATTATTGTAATGCTCTACTGGGTGGTTGCCCTGCACGCTTAATAAATAAACTACAGCTGGTCCAAAACGCTGCAGCTCGAGTTCTTACTAGAACCAGGAAATATGACCATATTAGCCCGGTTCTGTCAACACTGCATTGGCTGCCTATTAAACATCGTATAAATTTTAAAATATTGTTGATTACGAGACGCTCCAACGGAACACACAAAGACCAGCAGCTCACACACGCCGCAGGGCTCAGACACATGAGAACTATATGCAAGTATATTTGAGTTACCAAGATTTTAGAGCATTAAGACTGTTTTTCCGTGTTGTCTCTTAAAGGTTTAAATGTCCAGGTGAATTTTGCCAAGCTGTGATCCTACGGATCTCTCTCTCTCTCTCTCGCTCTCTCTTCCCAACTCTCTCTCCCTCTCATTTTTATCTTTCTCTCTCATCCTATTTTAATTCGTGTTTGTAATGTTTTTCGTTTTGTTTGTTTCGGGTGTATATACATATATTCTGTGTGAATTGTAGTTCGATGTATTATTAGTCCAACTATTAAAACCATTATATTCTTGATTGCCTTCTGTCTAAAATGCTCATTTTACAAAGTCAATGAGATCTCGATCCTAGCAACAAAGCTTTCATTATTGACTACGTTGCGTAGTCTAATTTTATAAACACAGGAAAATTAATGTTCACGGCCAGAAAATTGATATTTCTTGGAGTTTATAAGAAGGGATAACTTTGTTGAGAAGTTGATAAGTTAATCTTACGGCCGTTTGCTGGACAAACAGTTCGATAGCTAAATTAACTCCATTAAAGGTTATCTCATATAATCAATCTGAAAGTGGACCATTGACATATGAATGAGAAATTATAATTCGTTGTGATTGATCATTCGTGTGTACAATCAATCTATTTTCAACTTCGATAATTTAACTGTAATATGCAATATATTAATCATATTCATGATTAATTATTAAAATTCCCTATATATAATTTGAGCTAATTTAATGTAAAACTAAATGTTGTTACAGCTGCGTAGAATAAGGATCCGGGTACTGAAATGGCCAGCCTGCAGTCCAGATCTTTCACCCATAGAAAACATTTGGCGCATCATAAAGAGGAAGATGCAACAAAGAAGACCTAAGACAGTTGAGCAGCTAGAAGCCTGTATTAGACAAGAATGGGACAACATTCCTATTCCTAAACTTGAGCAACTTGTCTCCTCAGTCCCCAGACGTTTGCAGACTGTTATAAAAAGAAGAGGGGATGCCACACAGTGGTAAAAATGGCCTTGTCCCAACTTTTTTGAGATGTGTTGATGCCATGAAATATAAAATAAACGTATTTTTCCCTTAAAATTATGCATTTTCTCAGTTTAAACATTTGATATGTCATCTATGTTGTATTCTAAATAAAATATTGAAATTTGAAACTTCCACATCATTGCATTCTGTTTTTATTCACAATTTGTACAGTGTCCCAACTTTTTGGGAATCGGGTTTGTACATCTAATATTATCACGTGGAATAGATGTTGATGCCGTTGAAATTCTACAGCAGAGCGAGACCTAGTCTTGTGTATAATTCATTTAGCCAAGGCTGCAATGTCAACTCTGTGTTACAAATATGTTAGACCTATAACTTCTGCCACTAAAGATTGCTTTATCAATAATCTTCCTAATCAGTTTCATCATCTCAGCATCCCAGATAGCTTAGAAGAACTCAATACTGCGACAGAAACTTTTAACTCTCTCTCTTCCAGCACTTTAGACACAGTTGCTCCTTTGCGCTTAAAGAAGATTAAAGAAAATAGTCAAACGCTGTGGTACAACGAACACACACACACACACACACACACACACTCAGGCCCTTAAGAGAGCAGCCAGAAAAATGGAGTACAATTGGAAGAAAACAAAACCAGAGGTATTTCGCATTTCATGGAAAGAGAGCTCGATTGCTTACAGAGAGGCTTTAAAAGCTGCTAGATTGCTTATTTTTCAACTCTATTAGAAGAAAATAAACAAAACCCTTTATTTATTTATTTGAAACAATGGCTAAATGAAAAATAAAGCTTCAACCCCAGACGTTTCCAAGCAGCACAACAGCAATGACTTTATGCACTTCTTTACTTACAAGATTGATAATATCAGGGAGAAAATTATAACTATGCAACCATCTACTACACCAGGGGTCGGCAAGTAATTTTGGCCGCGGGCCAATATTTTTTTTTAGCCAGTAGATTTTGGGCCAGCTACACAGAGTAGGCCTATGGATACAAATTAAATACTCTTAATGAACTCTGTCTCACCTCCCATTTCAATGTTGTGAATAATACATTTGTAGCTTACAATATTTTGTATAATTTGTTCAATAATTTTTTCAAATTAAAACCAAAAATAAAAAAATGAAAAACGACTTGGTTGTCCATTATTTATTTCCTGAACTAAAATGAAAAAACGAATAACGACGGATTTTCTGATTGTGTGCTCGGATCAAAAATAGAAAAAATGAATTACTGGATTAGACAAATTTTAATTTTGATTTTTAATTTAACACCTTAGTAAGCATATATCAATGGAATCATTTTAAACAGATCAAGTACTATTGTGATAACAGATTACAGCCATTTTAATAAAGGTGTGAATAGCAATCATGCCTCATTCGCTTACAGTCCGACTTTTGAACTTTATTCCTTTTTTTATTATTATGTATTCGGGACACACACATACACACCTAAGGTTTTAGGACTGTTTCAGTCCCACTCCCACAAGGTTCTATTCAGCAACCGCTTAAAATACACTCTGTGTTCGTCCGCTTTATTTCCCGACCGGACGGGTCTGCAAAATTTAGATCTCGTTTCCACTATCTCACATTCAAATGTCTCTAACGGAAAGAGAAAGATTAAGTAGCCTATAACAATTATAAATGCTATACAAAAATTGTGTTTGTGTCAATATAAAAATATTATTTTAACATTGTACTGTCAGCAGAGAAAAAAATGTCACAGAAAAAATTAATGAAATATAAATAACAAATTAAATAGGACAAAGCCTATTACTCTAATTTCTGCGGATGAAGTGCGGATACACTGTCAAAAGATGTTGGGAGTGGGCTATTGTCAGTCAGACCACCCACTCCGTCCAAAGTATAGGTACACCAGAGTTCCGACCGCTACCGTCTTTATACTTTAAAATTTAATCCTGCGCCGCATGATTCCTTATGGGCGTTTCACACAGTATGCAGCGGTGAAATTGCCGCACAGCTACGGCTTTTCTCAAGTAGTGGAAGAGTTTTGTGCCTCATTTAGTGCAAATATTTTTTATAAGGTAATACAAATAAAAATAGGCTGATTAAAAATAAAAATAAAACGGACTTCCAAAATAATCCGGCGGGCCAGAAAATATTGCTGGCAAGCCAGTTTTGGCCTGCGGGCCCCCTGTTGCCGATCCCTGTACTACAGCATCGCATCAGGGAGAGCATTGTAGCCTCCCTGGGGAAAAATTTGATTCATTCATTGCTCTAGGAGAGGAAGAATTTTCTAAACTCATTAAATCATCTAAATCGACAACATATATACCCTATACCGACTAAGCTATTGAAAGAGATGCTTCCAGAGATCATAGATCCTCTTCTTAATATCATTAATTAATCTTTGTCATTAGGATACGTACCAAAAACTTTTAAGCTGGCTATGATTAAACCGCTTGTTAAAAAAACGCAACTCGATCCTACAGAATTAGTCAATTACAGGCCGATCTCGAAATCTGCCTTTTCTGTCAAAGAGACTAGAAAAAGCAGTATCCTCACAACTGTGTTTCTTTTTTAGAAAGAAATGGTATCTGCGAGGATTTTCAGTCAGGATTTAGACCGTACCATAGTACTGAGACAGCTCTCATCAGATTGACTACTCATCAGCTCTCACAAATGATTTGCTATTATCATCTGATCGTGGTTGTATCTCTCTATTCATCATACTCATACTTATCAGACCATTATCAGTTTGTAGCAGTAAATGAAGAGATGTCTTATCGATCTCAAGTTCAGTATGGCATACCACAAGGCTCAGTACTAGGACCGCTGCTGTACACTTTGTACATGCTACCATTAGGAGATATCATTAGGAAACATGGAATTAGCTTTCACTGTTATGCCGATGATACTCAGCTGTATATTTCTTCAAAACCTAACGAAACTTACCAATTCACAAAATTAATGGAATGCATAGCTGATATAAAAAATTGGATGACTAGTAATTTCCTACTACTAAATTCTGAAAAAACAGATTCTAATTATTGGACAAAAAACGTCCACACATAATAACCTAGAATACTGTCTAACACTTGATGGCTGCTCTGGCAAGTCCTCGTCGTCGGTTAGGAACCTGGGTGTGCTCTTTGATACCAAACTTTTTCTTTGAAACTCGTGTCTAGTATCTGTAAAACCGCATTTTTAAAATGCGATAAAAGCAAGCGATAAAAAATTCTGTATTATACATTTTTCAAGGCTTGTACCTTGGAACCTATTTCATTGCTTAGGTTCTCGAGCCACCAGGCACTGTTTTGAGCAAATAAGCGGTCGGATCGCATTTAGGGTTTTCTGTTAGAACGGTGTTGTGTTGGCGGCCCCTAAGTTAATAACTAATGATCGTTGCGACGGAAGTGAATCAATCAAAACTAACTAAAGCTGCTTTGAAACAATCTATATTGTTAAAAGCGCTATATAAATGAAGGTGACTTGACTTGACTTACATACATATGAAAAATCATGTAAATGTAAGACCTTGCGTATTTCTGTTTCCTGGCATTTTAATATGATCATACTCCTGTTTCACTTTTTGTTTTGCTTGGTTTTACATTACTGTTCTTTTATTTAATTCATTCATTTGCTATGTTCAGCACTTTGGATAGCTCTGCGATATGTTGAAATGTGCTTTATAAATAAAATGTACATACTTTCCTTGAGGCTTTTTATTATCTTTACCTGCATATTTACTCCAGTGGCCACACCTGACCAATTTCTTTGCTATAGTTTCAAATATTAAGTGGTTGAGGTAGACAGCCTTTAAATTTGGCTATGTAGAGGCGTTACTCAATGCTGTATATGTTAGTAGGCTTTATTGCAATGTATTTGTGGGGTGTCTTGAATGTGCTGTAAAATGAGGACATTTCTGATAACAGCTCTAGTTGGAACACCAAAACCTGGGACTGTGCCCTGAAAACGGGGACATCTGATCACCCTACCCCTCACATACTCGTCCATGTTAAAGTTACTGCATGAGTTTAAGTTTTTAAGATGATTTGAGGACTTCAGAAAATTAAAGTGACATGCTCACCCTAGTGAAAAAAAAGTATGCTAAGTATACTTGCAGCCAGACCAATTGTTAGTATACTTCAAGTTTGTTAATGATTAGTTAACTTGAAGTGTGCTATTTTGGATAATTTTTTTTTGTACTAAGTGTATTTTAGTTATAAATTATACTAAAGTATAACTTTAAGTATATTTAGTGTACTTTTTGATGCTAAATTGAGACAATTTCAAATATACTAAGTACACTTTAAGTACATGCGTACTTTCATGCTTGTAGTGATATTAAAGCGTACTTTTTGTACTACAAGTACATTACAAATTCATTAAGAGTGTCTTCCAAACAAACAAGAAATATACCATAAATATTTTTTGAGTAAAACTATACTTTCTTCCCCAAAGCTAGTACTTTTTGTATTACAAGTACATTACAAATTCATTAAGAGTGTCTTCCAAACAAACAAGAAATATACCATAAATATATTTTTTTTGACTAAAAATATACCTTCTTCCCCAAAGCTGAATGCACTTGTCAGGGTCATTACAATAAATAACATGTAACTTCAATACCACACAGAAACACATAAAGAACTCAAACTGTGTTTATTAAAGCCTCAAATGTTTTTGGCATTAAAAAAACAGAACAAAATGCACCATGTTTTTAAAATAAAAAGATTGCTGATTTTTTTTTTTTAAACATTGTGGAACGGCAAGCAAACTTCAATTTTTCTTGTTAAATTGCTCGTTGTTGCACTTGCGCCTGATGGTCGCTCGCACTTCAGACGGAGTTGTGTTTGGAAACTCCACAAGAACTGTCTGTTAACAAAGTAAATAGGGAAGGTCAGAGGGCATGTTCATACAACTTTTACTTTCCACTACATCAGACAGTAAACATAATGTTTTACACCCAAAATACTTTGATAAAAGTACATTGTGAATAGCAGTGAGGAAAGGTATCAGTATGTCATGTCAATATTGCATCCATTGTGTTAATCAAACAGAGTATACAAGAGAAGAAACATCATAATATAAATCAAATGATACAACATTCAAGTTGAAAAGTATATTTATATTATAAATCAGACTAAATTGTAATAGAGACATGCACATTTTCTATAAGGCTGCTTTGAAATGGCATGTATTGTGAAAAACACTTTACAGCATAATTTGAATATTTTATTTTATGAATATTAAAAAAAAAGAGAGGTTAGAAATTCTATTGGAAACAGTCCCCAAAGTCAAAGAAATAAAAGAAAATACATCTGCAAGAAGTAAAAAAGGTCTCTGCACGGGGATGACATTTATAGATGGATGTCTTTGGATGCATCAAAATACTGGCTGACATGATAACTACCAGTCTGAAGCATTTCTCTATTAGGCGTACATTTCAGCCACCTGAGCAAAATCATTCTTTATACCAGACCTGTACAGTGCATACACAAAAACGTGTGTAGCTTTTAACTTTAATGTGCTCTTTATATTTGATTTGACCCTTGATATAACTAAATTATGTACATTTTAAGTTACCTGAGAAAACATTTTTAAAGTATAATACACTGCCGTTCAAAAGTTTTGGATCAGTAAAGTTTTTAAAGAAGTTTCTTAGGCTTATCAAGGCTGTATCTATAATACTGAATATTATTTCACAAAGTTTTCTATTGTAATATACTTAAAATTATAAATTATTCCTGTGAAGCAAAGCTGAATTTTCAGTGTCACATGATCCTTCCGAAATCATTCTAATATGCTAATTTATAATGTCGGAAATACATTATTTCAGGATTATTTGACAAATAAAAAGTTAAAAAGAACAGTGTTTAGTCAAAATAGAGATTTTGTGTTACAATATATACACTACTATTCAAACTATGTTTGCGGTCAGTACATTTTTTCTTTCTTATTTATTACTTTTTGTTAATTAATATTTTAATTCAACAAGGATGTGTTAAATGTATAAAAAAAAGTGATAGTAAAGTGTTATAAAATATTTATGTTTTTAATTAATGCTGTTCTTTTTTACTTTTTATTAGCATAATCCAGGGTTTCTCAACTTCAGTCCCGGAGGGCCGCTGTCCTGCAGAGTTTAGCTCCAACCCTGATCAAACACACCTGAGCAAGCTAATCAAGGTCTTCAGGATCACTAGAAAGTCACAGGTAAGTGTGTTTGATCAGGGTTGGAGTTAAAGTCTGCAGGACAGCGGCCCTCCAGGACCGAGTTTGAGAAACCCTGGCATAATCAATGAATCAAAGAAAAAAGTTCCAAAAATATTAAGCAGCACAACAGTGGCGGGCTCCCAGCTCGGAAATTGGGCCCAAACCCAGAGTACTCCCCCGTATCTCTGTTTAGGAAGATAATCAGGCAAGTGTGAGGAGATGGGGTGGTGGAGGGATGCTGAAAACTATCGAGAACTATGGGTGATTCGACTGAGAATATTTATAGGCTTTACTCATGCTGATTGAGTGGACCTGTTGATTACTAGTTGTTGAAAGCTGGCTGGAATGACTTGATTGATCATTAGAACGTGTTCCTCCCAAACCTTGTTAATAAAACATTAATTCTTGTTTTAAAAAATGAGGATGTCAACATGTTCTAGGAGACGCGAGCGCAACCTATTTACGGTCGCAAAGTTAATGGAAATGACAATGCTGTTCTCTTTTGTAGTTTGTTAACACTATGCAGGGCTCCAGACTAACTTTTCCACTGGTTGTACTGGTGCTACCAACTTTCTCAGTTGGTCGCACCAGCATGTGATTTGGTCGCATCTTTTTTTTTTTTTGCTACATGCCATGGGATTAATCAAAGCATGCTGATGAATAGTGGTTTTAATGGACCAAGGCTAGCAAAGGCTTTCTTGGTTGCAGCATAAATACCTGTAATATATTATTTAAAAAAACACATGTAATATATGGTAATTATCATTGCCAAATTTCAGGATTTTCATGGATTTTGGACAGTAATTTTAATCTGTAATTTTAAGCATTTTACATTTGAATTATCAATAAAAAATGCTGGGTTGTTTCAACCCAAATTTGGGTCTAATATGGACGAACCCAAATGTTGGGTTAAATAAAAAAAAATACAGTTGAAAGTGAAAGTTGAAGTTGGGTTAAAATTTTAAATTACATTTTAACCCAACATTTGGGTTTGTCCATATTTTACCCAAATTTGAGTTTATACAACCCAGCATTGTTTAGAGTGTATACAATCTATCTTTTTACATTTTAATTATATTCTATATATCTATCTATTATCATCTTTCTATCAGCATTATCTTTCTATCTTTTAAAAATCATTAAACATTCAAATGTATGTTACATTTTAAAAGATTAGAGTAGCTATTATAAAAGGCTGATACAGATTTTCGTTATCAAAGTTTATAGTTGTGACAAAAATCAGAAATCTCATCTCACACTCCTTACCTTCTGCATTTTATAATAATTTCCTTTTCCTCTGTCGAGCGATTACTCTCATCTAACCGCTGACATAGGAAGAGGCTCAGTGTTTCGTGAGACCTTTTCATTTTTATATGCCTTAATTCCTGAATTCGTAATTGGGGCGTTTCACCATCAGTGTGTGATGCGCGTGACGTGTACGTTTGTCAATAAATAAACTGCACGTGTCTTGCGGAAGAACATTGTAGCCGGAGCTACTTCTCTCCGTTAATGTCTATAGCGAGTCACGCAGGCACTGGGCCACTCCGCAGCCGAGCCGAGCCCGGGATAAAATAGTCACAATATAAACACTTACTATAGGCGTACCGTAGTGATTCAGGATAAGTCAAAAACACGGTTTGGAAAATGCATTCATGATGTACTCGTTCATTTTGAACACAAGTTACAGACTGCAGCAGCTGCTGTTACAACGGCGTTCTGTTGCACGAGCGTCCACTCGCACAAATGCGACCACATACAATTTTAACTCGCACATTCTCAAAAAACGGTCGCATATGCGACCAATTTGGTCGCAGTCTGGAACCCTGCTATGTATGTAGCCTAAATCGCGCAGTTGGGGGTTTAAATGATGTTTTATTAACAAAGTTCGGGAGGAGCACGTTCAGATAATTAACACGGGTGGAGAGCACTCAGCAAACATGATTAAAACGTGTATGTATAGACTCAGCAGTCTCACCTCATTTCTTGACAGTTTAGCAGCATCCCTCCACCACCCCTTCTCCACTCTTCTAGTCCTAAACCACTTTACATACGGGGTGGAGTACTCTGGGTTCGGGCCGAATTCCGAGCTCGGAGCCCTACACCCGGACGGCACCCCAAATATGCATTATACTTTATTCCCTTTAATTGTATGTAAGTGTGAACTCGTGAATTTATGTTATTAACACCTTGTGTCCCCGACAGGAAAACACCCTGCTGCGATCTGTGACAGTAGGCGCGGAGTCAATAATGTAGAACACATTAACCCTCTGGGGTCTGAGGTGTTTTTGGGGCCATTGGGATGTTCTGACATGCCCTTACATTTGTGTTTTTTTCAGTTATTTATAAACATGTTAATGGAAAAGGTGTAAATTCACTCTATATAGCACAAACAGGGCTACCATAATATGTGAGCAACATAAATGTACATGTTTGAATTTTTGAGAGAATATTGTTTATGCGTGGTTATTGAAAAACTAAAAAATAAAGCTTTAAAGTTTAAGGCCACAAAACACATACTAAATATCTGTCCACAAGACTTTGACTAATGGATGTTGTCGCCTAGAGTTTTTGCTTCAAAATGATCTGAAAATCATCCAGCATTATCATTCACATAAAACAATAGATTGTTTTAAATTGTGAAAAACATTTTTTTGTTTGGGAAGTCAATATGCCGATGGGCGTGAACGGCCCAGCCCCCTCATGAATAATTAGGCAGTTCTCACCTGAGCAGACTGCATACTAATGAGCAGACTGCATACTAATGAGCCTTTCACTCAGGGGTGTCACACAAGAAAGAATTCAAGGACAATATATATAAAAAAAAATATACACACACACACACATATATATATACATACACAATCAAAACATAAATGAAAGTCAAAAGCATATTTATAGTCACACCTAGAAACAAATCCTGGTCAAATAGGCTATATGGGCCATTCTACAGAATTGGTTCAAAACATCTTGAAAAGAAAATTTTCTTTTTCCGTATATGTCTTATAAAGTATTATTTTTTTAAAGTAGGCCAACACATTTTATTATCATAAGTGTTTCAAGGTTAAGGATTCATTATTTTGATATAGCTTGCATTACAACAAACACTATATCAGTTGATTAGTTTATTTGTGACTGTCAAGTTGTGTGTGTTTTTTAACTGACCACAGCTCTGCCCAAACTTGAAAACTGCTTTATCTCTGATGAACGCAAAGGACAACTCAAATCTGTTCACTTTATGATTTTTTATTTCTTCAAGACGGTTTGATAGATTAGGGATGAGACAGAATAGGTTGATAACCTTTAAAATACACAAACCAAAAGCATGAATTAGTTACAAATAAATCACAAATCAATCTCCATACAACTTTCTCAAAGTAATAATAAATAAATGCTACTGAATCCTCTTATCAAACAAAGTCATTCAGATCAACCTAGGATCTCTAATAATAAAAATACCAATCCCGTAATTAAACTTATACAAATGCTTACAGCAGATTTACAATAATAAAGTCTTCCTTATTTAATTTCAATTGTATGTTACAACCAAGCAAAAATAAACATATGAACATAGCCTGAAGAAGCCTGAACTCAACACATTCAAACACATTTTAATCTTCTAATGTCCTACCAGTTGCGTCTTTGAGATGATCAGGAGCTGTGGTCATAGTAGCTTTGCCCAGGAACAAGTGAGAGAGAGTGAGCCAACTGAGCTCTCCACAAACATTTCAATGCCATGCACTTCCTGTGGGCAGGCAAATATGGTCCCAAGAGCACTTCCCAAAAGTTGGTTCCACCAACTTTTGTTGCATGGTTGCCCCCTGCAGTTTGGGAGTGTTCTGGGAGTGACCTGAATATAGGCTTAGAGTGCTCAGTACAACTTATAATCACGAATTGACACAACACCTCCCACTTGACCTCCTGGTTCTTTAACCCAAGGAGGTCACACCAGTACTGTAATGTGTTGGATATAGTTACTCCATTTTTGATCCTGTTGCTACTGCTGCTCTTCAACTGGAAGCAGGACAACTATCCGTCTGACATCTCTGTGAAGAACTGTTGCAGGTATCTTGGTTGAGTGTGTTTCCATTTTTTTAGTGGGCTTCACTGGGTAGCTGGGGAAGGATCGGAGAAATACATCCCTCACAATTCCCTTCCTGTCAGTGTTCACGTCAATGACCCTGGCAAGCCTGAACTGACCTCTCAAGGCGTTCTGGTCAGCCAGCCAGATTACATCTCCAATTGCTACATTTCTATGAGCTGTGTGCCACTTGGTCCGGACAAACAGGTTTGGTCCGGCTAACTGGCTCCATTTCCTCCAGTACCGGTGAACTTCTGTTTGGATGGTTCTTAATCTCCTGTAAGAGTAGCCTTCAAAGTCAAAGGTCCCTGGATCGCCTCTGGGACCAGTTCTTCCGAGCAGAAGTGAATTTGGGCTAATGTATTCTACACAGTCTTCCCGGCTCTGAGTCCTGGCATCAATAGGTCGTTCGTTGGCGAGGTTGGAAGCCATATAAAGGAAAGTTTGAAACTCACCCCATGTGAAGACTCCATCACCCCCCAGATTGTGCAAAGCCCGCTTCACAGTCCGGACAGCAGCCTCAGCAGCTCCATTTCTGTGAGGTGAGTCCACTGGATGGATCTTCCAGCTCCATTCTGTGCCATGCTTGGAGCCTTCATCTTCAAGCTTTGATTTTTCCAGTCGGTCCAGAAACAGGTAGAACTCCTTGAGGGCTGGTCTTGCTCCGACAAAGTTCTTCCCAGGATCCGACCACAATTTCCTTGGATGTCCTCTCAGTGCTGTAAATCTTTGGTAGGCTAACAGGAAGCCTTCAGCTGACTGGTCACTGACAAGGTCTGTGTGCATAGCTCTGGACGCCATGCAACAAGACGATTCCCCACACTTTGAGTTTCATTTTCTTTCTCACCTCATCCTTCACTTCATACGGTCCAAATAAGTCCACTGTTGTGTACTCAAATGGATTGGCTGGTGTTATTCGCTCAGATGGAAGGTCACTCATGATCTGTTGGCATCTTCGGGCCTTAAGTCTCCTGCATGTCACACAGCTATCAACGATCTTCTGAGCTAGTTTCCGGCCTCTTACCACCCATGCTTTCCTTCTCATCCGGAGGAGTGTGCCTGCAATTTCTTCATGATTTGCCCTGTGGGCTTCTTGAGCTAGAAGGGTGGATACCCATGATGTGCAGGGCAAGACTGGTACTGCAGTTTTCTCTTTATTAAAGATTTGGAATCTTCCTCCACAGAGAAAAAGTCCAGTGCTTTCCTCTCTGACCACAGCAAGCCTGCTGAGTGTGGTGTCTGGCAAGGTTACCTCCATTTGAGCCGAAAGGAAGAGATCCCTGAGAGCATCCTCACACTCCATGATGGTCAGTGTAGTTCTCTTGACTCTGGACTTGATCTCAAGAGCTGAAGGAACCTCCCTCCTCTTTGGCTTGCTTGTGGTTGAGGTCTTGGCCAGCATTTCTTTCCACTTTGTGGCAGCTCTCCACACCCAGGCAATGACTCTTATCAACCTGGTTAAACTGCTGAACTTACTGATGTTAAGAATTTTCCTTATTGAAGAACCAGAAGGTGGCCTCCGGACTTGGATTTGGTGCCCTTTTTCACTAAGGTTGCTTTGCAGGTCCTTGTTTTGGTTAGAGGTCGGGGACATTGGCATTGCAGTGTCAGGTCGAGCATATTGGACCCGTGCTCGGGTCAGTGCTGCTGTAAAACATTTCCTTTGGAGCTTGTTTATACCTTCTTTAGCATCTGCAGCGACATCTTTGGCTGACTTTGTCGGCCACTCCTCCACAGGTCGTTTCAGAAACTCTGGGCCATTTTGCCACACAGAATTCTCTTTGAGGTCTTCTGGGATTGCTCCTCTTGTTGTGAGGTCAGCAATGTTTTGCTCACCTGGAATCTATCTCCAGTCTTCAACTGATGTGGACTTCTGGATCTCTCCCACTCTGTTTGCAAAAAAGGTCTGGTACCCATAACTGTCCCTTTGGATTGCACCCAGCACAGTTTGACTGTCCAGCAGATGGAGCCAATGTTCAACTTGTATCCGACTGTGCTTTTCGATGTATTTTCTGAGTCTCGCAGCAAACACAGCCCCACAGACCTCAGCCTTCACTGGTTCTCCCTTTTGGTCAAGTGGTGTGAGCTTGGCTTTGGACTCAACAAGCCGGACCAGAATGCTTTGCTCGGTCTCCCACCTGAAGTATGCAACAGCTCCATAGCTCTGGTCGCTACCATCTGAGAATGTTATTCCCAAGGGTTCCCCAATACTTCTGACTGGTGTGAGGCTTCTATGGAAGGTAATTTGGTTGAGGCGTGTGTATTCCTCAAACAGATGGATGGCTTCTTTAAGTCTTTCAGACAGAGGTGTGTCCCATGTGTCTCGTGTTAGAGTTTTGCCTCCAGCTTCTTGAAATGCTTTCCTGACTAGAAAGGCTCCTTTCTGTTTGGCAGGTGTTTGCAAGGCCTGTTGGGTCATATAAACTAGCTACTTGGCTAAGCAGTTGTCTTCTAGTCAATGGGTTTGGAGTTTTTTGTCTCACCTCTTCTTCGACAAGATTTTTGCTGATTCTTTTCCTCTTTGAGAAGTTTATCGAGTTCATAAGGTACAGTTTGTCTGGTTCGACCAGGTAACCAACTCTCAAGGGCTTTGTTGTCTCCTTCTCTCATTTGGGTGGGGAGAATGAAGACTTCATCTGACGATGCTGGATGTTCTGATGTAGACGTCTGCCTCCCACTTTGGCCTGATCGGACCCACGGCTTAAGGAAGAATCCACCTGCCTTCAGAATTTCTTCGACTTTTTTGGTGATTTTGTTGAGCTCTTCCAGGTCATTATGGGATGTCAGAATGTCATCTACATAAGAATCCTCCTCAAGAACCCTCCGTTCCTCCTCCAGATGATTGAACATGGGCAGCCTTGCTGTCTCTCTTGACCCTGGTGATAGCATATTCCTCAATTTCTCCATCTTCCCTGTCTCTCCAGCGAAATCTATGGAGGTGCATCTCCAGGTCTTCAAGCCACACAGAGTTGTACATCTTCTTAATGTCGCCAAGGGCAGCATGGACTCCTCTCCTGAATCTTAGTAGCACTGCTCGGATGGGATTAAGTACATCAGGCCCTTTCAGGAGAAGGTCATTCATGCTGATTCCTCTATACTTCTGGCTGCTGTTCCATACTAGTCGGACAGGTGTTGTTACAGAGTGTGGGTTCGGTGCCACCAAGTGACTGACGTACCATACTGGTCCTTTCCAGTCAGCAATGGTCTCTCTAGTCAGTTTCTTTGCTGCCCTCCTTTCCACAATCTCATGGACTTGAGTGTATGCTGTACGCCACTCTGGTTCCTTCTTGAGTTGTTTCTCCGTCCTCAGAAACGTGGCTTCCACTGCGCTTCTGTTCTTGGGCAGGGAACTTTGATCTTCAATCCAGGGGTATTTTGTGTCCCAGTCAGGCTCCCGACTATGTGCATCTGATTTCACATAGCTGAGGCCTTGCCTGATCATCTCAAGCTCTCTTTCTTCACTCAGAGTCATGTCTTTGCCTCCTGGCTGATAGTTACCATACCGGCATCCTCCACACATGGGTTCGCAGGCCGCACCAATGCTGTCCCACTTCCACCAGTCCAAGAACTCCCTGCCAATAACAGTGGTTCTGGTTTCAGCTCTAGATTCTTGCATCTCAGCAATTTCTTGATACTTCACTGCTGTGATTCTCATTGATCGTGCAAAGTGAGTCTCAGAATTGTGCAGGGCCATACCCACTACTTCACAGAGGTCCGGATGTGCTCCGCCAACGGTCTTTCCTAAAGGGCCTTCCCACAGGACAAGATCTCCTACTACTTTTACTCTCTGTGGAGCAAGTCTTCCCTCACGGTGGCTTATGAGAAGCTCAACATGTTCTGGTCTGTTAAGATCTTCCAGGTTGGTGTCGGGAAAGAACTTCTTAAGTTGCTGTGCTTTGATTACTCTGTGAACTTTTGCAATTTCATCCAACCCATAACAGACCAGCTCATGAGCTCTTTCTGTGCATCTAGGTGTCTTGACTCTTACCTTGAGTAAGTAGCTTTTGGTCTTTACCTTCATGGCCATGCCTCCAACTCCATGGACGACAAGCGTGATCTTTTCACTCTGAAGCCTCAATCTCCTGGCAGCTATATGAGTGATGTAGTTGGTATCTGATGCTAAGTCAATGAGAGTTCCAATTTTCTGTCCTGCGTTGGTGGTTATTTTGAGAAGCACAAGAATAACTGGTAACTCACGTGTGCTTGAGTCCATCACTCCAGGAAGGCTTCTTCTAGTGCCATGTGATTTTTCAGCCATATTGGTGAAGGCTCTCCTGACTTTTACTGCCATGTCAGGGGTAAGCTCAGACATCAATTTCTCTTGGTCCTCTGTGAATGTTTGCCTCCTGGTGCTGGGTTTTCCCACTTTCACAGATTCTTTCCCCTTGAATCCTCCTTTCAGGCAGAGAAAGAAATGGTGATCTGAAGAGCTTCCTCTTCTGCAGTCTCTGTTCCTGCACAGGTAAACGTCTGTACATTCCTCATCCTCTTCATGACATCTGAGGCATCTTCTGCATGCTCCCAACCTTTCGATAGCATTCAGCTTCTCACCAGGTCTTAATTCTTTAAACTGCTTACAAAAGAATATTTTCTCACGATGCTTCTCATCTCCACAAACAAATCCTCCTTTCCTTGTGGACTTTGTGGATGCATACCTCTTCTCCCGGTAAGTAGCTTTCTTTTCAGGTTTTTCACTTACACCCAATTGGTCTAGTTTCTTAATGTTAGAAGGATGTCGAAGTGATTGTCATGTGTGACTCCATTTCTTGGATTGACCATAAACGCCAGCCAGTCCCTCTATATGTTAACTGGGAGCTTGCTCTCTATGGATCTGATCACAAGGGGATTCTTTATGGCTCCAATGCTTTCGAGTTCCGTGAGGTCATTCAGAGCTTTTTCCACAGCCTGAATTAGGTCAATTACCTTCCTTGGCTGGTGTGACCTTAAAGGAGGGATCCTCTCTAGGTCCTCAATTATCTCCAAAGCAATCGTTGGCTTGTTTCCATACCTGTTTTCAAGTACTCTAAATATGTCTTCAGCACTGTTGTATGTTGTCAAGCTCAGGTCTCTACATATTCTCTCGTCCACACTGTCAAGGAGTTGGAACTTCTTCACTTCCACTGATCCAGTCGGCTCTCCCTGCTTTTGTAGACTTTCCCATTCTCTCCTCCATCTATGGAAACTCCTCCTAATCCCAGTAAAATTTAGGTAGACTGGTTGGCTTTATTCTCACCACTGGTTGGGGAACTGCGGTTGGAATAGGCTGTTGGTCTGGACCTCTTTTCTCTTCTGCAATTTTTTGTGCGGTGAGGAATTCTGCCCTTCTGGCCTCCAGGTTGCTGCCGAATATTCTCTGGTCTCCTAATCTGCCTCTCAGGTATGCTGTCTGATCATGTGGGATCCATTTCTCCCAGTCTTTCAGGCTTACAGTTGCACCATGGATTAGCCTCCTTGCTCTTTCCAGCTGTAGTTCATAGCCATCTCTATTGATAGCAGTGATGGGGCTTGCTTGGGCTCTGTCACAGGCTTTTTCCGCTTCTTGGATTGCAAAATCTACTTCCTCTTTACCATATCTTGGCCAGAGGTTGGATTGGACTGCCTTACGGATGTCCCCCAGTCTGATGTCGCACTCTTCCATTGTCCTTTCAAGCTCAGCCTGCTGGTGCTCGTTGAGCTTGACTTCTTCATCCTCTTCAGTTCCCACTTCAGCCAGTAGGCCAGCCCTGTAGTCCTCATTTGCATGGCTAACATACCTTGCCAGGGAACTGAGCTTGCTGAACTCCTCTTGAAGTTCATGCTTAATCATACTATCTGCAGCTTTGCTCAGATAGTTTGCTTGCTTGGTGAAAGCAGACTTAGCTAAAGTCCGCTCTTGCTTCAGTTGCTTGACTATTTTCCCAAGAGTTTCCTTTGCCATGGTGCAGTTTCCAGTCAATTTTTCCTTTGCGTTGACAGCTTGACCTCAGGCCTTTGATCCTTGTTCTCACTGCCACGCTGGTCATCAACTGTCAAGTTGTGTGTGTTTTTTAACTGACCACAGCTCTGCCCAAACTTGAAAACTGCTTTATCTCTGATGAACGCAAAGGACAACTCAAATCGGTTCACTTTATGATTTTTTATTTCTTCAAGATGGTTTGATAGATTAGGGATGAGACAGAATAGGTTGATAACCTTTAAAATACACAAACCAAAAGCATGAATTAGTTACAAATAAATCACAAATCAATCTCAATACAACTTTCTCAAAGTAATAATAAATAAATGCTACTGAATCCTCTTATCAAACAAAGTCATTCAGATCAACCTAGGATCTCTAATAATAAAAATACCAATCCCGTAATTAAACTTATACAAATGCTTACAGCAGATTTACAATAATAAAGTCTTCCTTATTTAATTTCAATTGTATGTTACAACCAAAAAAAAATAAACATATGAACATAGAAAAGCCTGAACTCAACACATTCAAACACATTTTAATCTTCTACTGTCCTACCAGTTGCGTCTTTGAGATGATCAGGAGCTGTGGTCATAGTAGCTTTGCCCAGGAACAAGTGAGAGAGAGTGAGCCAACTCAGCTCTCCACAAACATTTCAATGCCATGCACTTCCTGTGGGCAGGCAAATATGGTCCCAAGAGCACTTCCCAAAAGTTGGTTCTACCAACTTTTGTTGCATGGTTGCCCCCTGCAGTTTGGGAGTGTTCTGGGAGTGACCTGAATATAGGCTTAGAGTGCTCAGTACAACTTATAATCACGAATTGACACAACAGTGACAAAACATAGCCTACTAGCAGTATATATTTAACATATGAGCAGAAACTGTCAAACAAAAGCTTATTTGATGTCTATTTTATAAAACTTTATAAACTATCCAAAACTAGTGAACGAAATGTTGTCATTACAGACACTATATCGCGATTAGAAGAAATCTCAGTAGGCTATATAGTTTGGATGTGTTAATGTAAAAATAACGTTTACTAATGTAGGAGCGAGAGTGAATGAACGGCACAGATGCGATGGACAGCTGTAGTAACATCGCGCGCGCGTCTGTGCCATTCATTCATTCACACACAGACACGCAATTCTTATTAAAAGTCTTTGTGCAGTTTACGTAGACTATACAATAACGCGATTAGAACAAAGCACTTAAGAATAAATAACTTACTTCATCAGCTGAATCCGCGGTCCTTATTCTGAGCACTTCAGAGGTAACTTTTCCAGAATTATTAAGATAACAGCGCAGCAAGACGAGGTAAGTAGCCTACAAGATTCTTATTAAACTGGATGTTTTATCCAGCTGATGTGGGTGTTAACCGTTTGCATGGCTTGTCTCAGATCATTTGTGTTTGAATAGCGCGCGTCCTCCGTGGGCATGTCAGATTAACGCGTAATTAAGTGTAATGAGCTGGGGGGAAAAAATACTGACATACTCTCTTTTCATACAGATTACATAAACTGAGAATATTTGTTTTTTATATAAATTACTTCATTGAAAAGAAGAGAATTCAAGCTTCATAAAGAAAAATCTCTCGTGCCTGTATGACAAGTATTTGCGGAGTTATAGTTAATTTTCGGACGCGATTCTGAATGGACTGCACTGACAGAGAGAAGGCAAAACTCGCATCATGTTTGTTTTTCTTTATTTGACAAAAAGCACAACAATTTGTTTTATTGTGAGTATACAGAAAAATAATAGTCAAGTCAAGTCAAGTGTATTTATATAGCGCTTTCACAATATAAATTGCATCAAAGCAGCTTCACAATATCAATCAAATAACATAACAATGTTTGTTTCTTAGTGAAAAAACATCCACGTTTGGTAGGGCTGATCAATGGTATTAATGCTTGGTTAATTATTTTGAATATCCCCAACTGAGCAAGCCAAAGGCAAAGGCAAGAGTGGCAAGGAACCGAAAAACTCCATCAAGTGACCTACTGGTGTCCTAAAACTCCATCAGGTGACCTACTGGAGAAAAAAAAACCTTGGGAGAACCCAGGCTCAGTCGGGGGCCAGTTCTCCTCTGGCGTTTATGAACTAGAGGCCGATACAGAATTTTGTTTTATTTTATCACTTCGGGGTGGGTACGCGAACCGGAATCACAACGTTTTATCTGTAGAGTGGGAAAGGGATCCTCCATAGGGAGTGGCTAGTTGGCACTTCAGCACTGCGTTGTCATCGGGTCCAGGCAAAGCTCCTAGTCAGATCTGGATACGGCCTGGATCCGGTAGGCTGCGGGAAAACCTCGGGATAAACAAAGACACTAAAATTAGCGTAGATGCCATTCTTCTTATGATGATGTAACGAGTACATCAGGATTTAAGGGAAGTGTTCCCAGTTCCGGCTGACCTAATCTATGCAGCCTAACATTGAATTATAGAAGTCTATAATATATTATGTGTATGCTAGGTCAAAGAGATGTGTTTTTAGTCTAGCTTTGAACTGACAGAGTGTATCTGCTTCCCGGACAATGGTAGGAAGACTGTTCCAAAGTTTTGGTGCTAAATAGGAAAAGGATCTACCGCCCGCAGTCGATTTTGATATTCTAGGTATTATCAACTGGCCCGAATTTTGAAATCGCAGTAGACGTGAAGGACTATAATGCGTTAAGAGCTCGCTCAAGTACTGCGGAGCTAAACCATTTAGTGCTTTGTAAGTCATGTATATTAAAATCACCAACAATTAAGACTTTATTTGCATCCAGTACTATCTCAATCAGCAAATTCTTTGATAAAGTCTGTATGGTGCCCTGGTGGCCTGTATACAGTAGCCAGCACAAATCTGAAATGTGATTTATCATTTAAACTATATATTTTTAAATTAAGCACCAACACTTCAAAAGAAGTATATTTAAAACTAGTTTTCTTAGTGGTTTTGAAAATATTACTATAAATTACAGCAACTCCTACCCCTTTGCGTTTCAGACGAGGTTCATGTTTATAACAGTAATCTTGTGGGGTTGACTCATTTAAAGTAATGTAATCGTTTGGTTTTAGCCAGGTTTCTGTCAAACACAGCACATCTAGGTTATAATCTGAAATCATATCATTAACTATGAGCGATTTTGAAGTGAGGGATCGAATATTCAGCAACCCAAGCTTTATCATTTGTTCATCCGTATAATATCTGCTTTTTATTTGTTGAACATCAATTACATTTTTACCCTTAAATGGGTTTAGGAGTTTTTTGCATGTCCTAATTCGGGGAACAGACACAGTCTCTATATGATGATATCTAGGTGAAAGAGGCTCTATATGATGATATCTAGGTGAAAGAGGCTCTATGTGATGATCTCTAGGTGAAAGAGGCTCTATATGATGATATCTAGGTGAAAGAGGCTCTGTGTGATGGAATTTATCTGACCTTGGTGAGGTGAGGCCGCTAGCAGACGGTCAGTTTAGCCAGTCTGTCTGCTTCCTGACCTGAGCCTCAGATTGTCATGTTTGAGCTCTAAGACTATGTGCCATATTACTAGAGAGAAAAGCAGCACCATCCCAGGAGGGATGAATACCATCTCTTTTCAACAGGTCAGGTCTGCCCCAAAAACTTTTCCAATTGTCTATGAATTCTATATTATTTTGCGGACACCACTTAGACAGCCAGCCATTGAGTGAACACAATCTGCTAACTATCTCATCACTCCTGCGAACAGGAAGGGCGCCAGAGCAAATTACAGTGCCTGACATCGTACTTGCGAGTTCACACACCTCTTTAACGAACATCATTAGTGCTGACGTGAATAATAATCTTAGAGAATTTACGATTAGCATTAGCCAGCACTTTTAAATTTTCTTTGATGTCAGGCTCTCTGGCTCCCGGCAAACATGTGACTATGGTGGCTGGTGTCTCTATTTTCACGTTTCGTGTAATAGAATCGCCAATAACTAGGGCACATTCAACAGGATTCAAGTGTAATGTTGTAATCGGAATGGAAGAGCGGTGTTTTGTCCCGCGACTACAGCGCCTTACCGTCACCCAGTTGCCCTGCTGCACGGGCTCTACAGCCGGAACCGAACAATGTACAGAGTTCACTAAGGTAATCGCATCCAAAGCAGTACCTAAAGCCCTTGCACTCTTACTATCTTCGGTTAAAGTCAAAGTTTGGATCCGTGTCTCTAGTTCTGAAATCTTCTACGTCAGCCTGACTGTCTCCCTGCATTTATCACATATAAATCCTTCAATGCTGATTCTACTTACCTTAGTTGCTTGATAGACTCGAAAAAGGCGCGAACGCGCAAGAGAAGAAAAAGAAAAAAAAGACGGCAAGCACGGATGGCAGGTTAACAGGCTACCGAGATACTAGCGTGTTGTGCTAGTGATAACAATATAGATAAAAGCTAGCAATGTCAGATTAATGTGATAGGCAATATTAGACTATATGTAATATATGTTGATGATTAAGTTATATTTAGCTATATAAACAAAAAGGAATGATAGAAAATAGAGATTCAAAACAGAAAGCTATACGGAGCATACAGACGCAAACCAGCAGCAAGGCAGACAGGAGCAATCGATCAGCAGCAAGGCAGACAGGAGGAATCGATCAGCAGCGAGGCAGACAGGAGCAAACGATCAGCAGCAAGGCAGACAGGAGCAAACGATCAGCAGCAAGGCAGACAGGAGCCTTGTAAGTGTGATGTTTATATTACTCTGATCAAAATTGAATTGACTTTCTCCAAAGTGAATTCACAGATGATTGTTGAAATTGCTCCTTTTTCTAAACCTGTTGTCTGTTATGCCTAGTGTAGGGAAAAGGGTGCAACATTAAAGAATTTAGAACAATGATTATTTATTGTCTTAATTTGGGACTTTTGATTTAGGAGCTGACTGGGCCAAAATAATAAACTTTATTTTTAAACCTCTTTAAAATAAACAAAAGTGGCGTCAGACTCTTTACTTTCCCTAATACTTAATATTTACAATATCTTTACAACCAGGCAAACAAAATTGAAAGGGCAATCCAAAATCAGCGTCAAAAAAACAGGCAAAGGGGTCAAATATGCTAACAAAGTTCCTCAGATACAAAACAATATTCAATTCAAACAAACAAACAAGCAATACACAGTCTCTAATGCTCTTCAAACATTCAAACTCTGCACGATAAAAATCAAAAACTCTCTCTGTTCAAAACACAAGGGGCCTCATGTACAAAGACTTGCGTTGAATTCATACTAAAACATTGCGTACGGACAAAGCTGTAAATGTGCGTACGCAGAAAAAAAACCAGATGTATAAATCTCTGCGTACGAAGGATCCCACGCATATTCTCTTTGTACATCCCAATTAAAGTAAAAATGAGCGCACATGCACGAGCACAACGCCCCACCCAGTCCACTTTGGCAAAAGAAAGGAGTAAGAAAATGGCTAAAGCAAGCGGCAAGAAGCGAAACTTTACAGAAAGTGAATCGGAGGTGCTACTAGCGGAGGTAGAAATGAGAAAAAAAATATTTGGAACTTTGTCCTCCGGAATTAATAACAAACGGAAAAAATATGAGTGGGAGAGTTTGGCTGATGCCGTCAATGAGGTGGGATCTGAAAGTCGCACTGTAAATGACCTTAAAAAGAAATGGTCTGATATAAAGTTGGACGTTAAATGGAGAACTGCTGCGCACCGACAAAGTGTGGGCAGAACAGGCAGTGGTAAAGGGGTCGAGGAACTTACACCCTTTGAGCAGAGAGTTGCTTCAATTATGGGTGACACTTTACTCTCTAGAGTAGTAACTGCTGCTGTGGGAGACTCAGATTTACTACAGGACTGCCATGAAGGTAATCAATATTATCTGCACATTTATTGAATGGAAATGTTTCCGATTCACATATGCAAATTCTTCTTCAGATGGCGCCTTTATAGCAATGTGTGCGCAGTCGATCGCTCCGATTACATCAGGAAAACCGGCTATCGCTGCAAATTGCGTTTTAATGTTTGGCTGGTCAACTGCATCATATGGAAACGTTATATACCTGGTAGACATGCGGATGATCCCGACCCATACCGCTGGCATTGCGCGGCTCAAAGACGACTGGCTTATTCCTGAGCGGTCTGCCAGTTCCCTTTGGAAAGAACCAGTTGCCAGGAAAGCAAGTGTTGTCAGCACCTGCAAGGGAACGGGTATTGCGTGGCTCCTCGCCGTCTCTCTCTCTAGATTCGGACCCAACTCAGCACAGAGCTCCAAGAGGATAGCCCTTGGAAATCTGAAACGGCTGATAAGCCAGTCATCATCCTGGGCCAGAAAATCATTGTGGTCCCTAGAAACTCGTTCTCTTTGGATTCTGCCATTAGCAATGTCCTCTAATAAGGCCAAAGCTGCCATTGCCATAGACTAAGGGTTGTATCAATTTGCATATTCTTTTATATGTTCTTACTTAACTGCATAATTGATAGAATATTCCCATAAGACTCGTGTGAGAATATATATAAATTGTTTTATAAATTGCAAATTAATAGCAATGCTTCAGGTGGTAGTGCGATGTACTTGTAAAAACAATTCGTTGTGTAATGTTTGCAACTTAACTTCATTGCCTGTAAGAGTCACCAACGGACAAAAACTAAGAGAAATGTACGTACGCCAGACATGAAATTGGCGTGGAGGAACGCACATTCTGACGTTAATTTCACTGTTAGTACATCCGACCGTGAGCGTGAAAGCTGGTGTACGCAAAGTTTTTGTGCGTACGCAAGATTGATACATGAGGCCCAAGATCTCTCTGTAGAGGAAGTGATGACGTGCTTTTTAAAGTTCTGTGCATCAATCAGGACATAGCATCGATCAGTCTGCAGGAACCAATCAAATGACGTTCCTAGACAGACACACACAAAACAACAGAAATATAACAAAACACAAACTATAGGGTCGTAATGTGTCACACTGAGGAAAACGGCAGTTTCTTTTCAGAGTGAGTTTGCAAATGCCGTTTCAGGTCTGTGTGATATGTGAAACTTTTCTCACACTGAAGACACTTGTAAGGCTTCTCTCCAGTGTGAACCCTCATGTGAATCTTAAGGTTTCCTTTTACCGTGAAGCTCTTTCGACACTGAGGGCAGGAGAAAGGCTTTTCTCCAGTGTGAATTCTCATGTGATCCTCAAGGTTTGCTTTGTTTGTTAAACTCTTTCCACACTGATGGCATATGTAAGGCTTCACTACTGTGTGAATTTTTACATGTTTCTTTAGGTGATTCCTGTCTGTGAAACTCTTTTTGCACTGATGACATGTAAAACAGTTCCCTCCTGAGTGAATCTTCATATGATGATTAAGGCTTTCTTTATATCTGAAACTCTTTCCACACTGATCACAAACAAACAGCTTCTCTCCCTTGTGAATTGTCATATGAGTCTTAAAACTTTCTTTTCGTGTGAAGCTCTTCCCACACTGTTGGCAGGTGAAAGGCTTCTCTCCAGTGTGATTTATCATGTGAACATTAAGGTCTCTTTTCTGTTTAAAACTGTTTCCACACTGAGGACATATAAATGGCTTCTCTCCGGTGTGAACTCTCATGTGAATTTTCAGATTTCCTTGTACCGAGAAGCTCTTTCCACACTGTAGGCAGGTGTATGGCTTCTCTCCAGTGTGATTTCTTATGTGGGCATTAAGGTCTCTTTTCCGTTTAAAACTTTTTTCACACTGAGAGCATATGAATGGCTTCTCTCCTGTGTGAACTCTCATGTGAATTTTAAGATTTCCTTGTATTGAGAAGCACTTTCCACACTGTTGGCAGGTGTATGGCTTCTCTCCAGTGTGAACTCTTAAGTGGTCATTAAGGTTTTTTTTCTGTGTAAATCTCTTTCCACACTGAGGGCATATGAACGGCTTCTCTCCAGCATGGATTTTCAGGTGGATTTTAAGGCTTTCTTTTCGATTGAATATCTTTCCACACTGAGGGCAGGTCAAATGGCTCTCTTCAGTATGAACTCTCATCTGGAGGTTACTAGTTCCATGAGTTTCATAAGTCTGTGAGGAACTAATAGATTTCTCCCCAGTCATGAAATCATGACATTTCTCATACTGGTTTTTCTCTTCTATTTCATTCGATTCTTGACTCTCCTGTTTCACCTCCATCAGGTCTAGGGTGAAAAGTAACAAAAACAAGTTAACACCACTAGACATGTAACACATTAAATCCAACAACATGTATGCTGTATTCTATACCCACTAAACAAATGAAAAAGGTGTAACAGAGGTGACGACCACTATGTAAAATATAAATAACAAATCTAAAAGGTTAAAACTGGAAATGGCAAGCACAAGGTTCCAACGGCAGAGGACTTGGATAGACCCATTTACCAGTAAATGAAAAGAAAACATGGAAATAGAGCAATATCTTGAGTACTAGATTGGAAAGAAAATTATAGTTTTCCAGCAAAGGGTACACTGAGTGTGACCATGTTAAATAAGTTTAAAGAAAGTATGGAAAAGTAAGGTAAAAGGCAAAAAGAAGAAGAAAGACAGACAAAAAAATAATTAATTTCAGATATTCAAAAAAGCATTAAACATGGTTAGAAGAAGCAGAACAACGCGAAAGAAAATGTGCAGGGAAAGAGCTCCCACATGGAGAAACAGATAAAGACAACAGATACTGCTAAGTGTTCTCTAAGTCCCCATGCAACATTGCAGTGTGTGAAGGTGTACCACAATCTCGACTCCTGCCCCAGTGCACAGTCACCTCCAAGAGCTTCAGGATCACCGCTAAGACCCACGTCTCACTCACCAAGATGGCCAAAGAAGGACGATGATGAAAAATATTAGGATGAAAAATATTAGGGTGAAGAGCCAGATGAGCAGAAACTCATGTTTTAGATGAAAATGATGGAGGTCTCTTCGACCATGGTCCGAAAAGGACCTGAAAGAAGCAATGACTTTTCTGTTTGACCTCAGAAAGTCAGGTGACAAGTTTGCTGCAGATCTTCTACCATTTCCCAACAACAGACTTGAGAAGAAGCAATGTCGACTGGATGCATGCCAAAAATGCAGTGTACAGACAACACGTCCAAGACTCATGTATACACTGCATAGGTATGCATCTGCAAGCAGAATGAAGACGAAATGGTACAAAAGTATACCAAATTAAACGAGGTGTTCAATCAACACAGTGGAATGCCAGAACCAGATCATCGAGGTAAGGCAGTAGGTCTGTGGAGATCTCACATGCACAACAACTTTCTCAATGGCTTGAGACTAGAACTGTCAGCAGCTTTTAAACAAAGCTGTGTTAGATGGGATGAAGCCAGTCTATACCTGATCAGAAAACATGTTTTCGCTGAAAAACAACAGAAGGAAAAACTAAAGAAAAAGGAAGAAAAGACTGAGAAAGAGCTGCAGATGGCCAACCACGAGGTGGGAAGAGGTGGTGGACAAGGACAATCTCACAGACCAGGGCGTGGTCTTGGCCAAGGAAGAGGCAGAGAGTGGGTGAAAGGCAGAGGGTATGTGAAAACTAACCCTGTCACTTGTTTTGCATGTGGAAAGAAAGGACATTGGAGAAATGAGTGCCCTGAAAACCCTATGGTGCCTGAAACCGTGACTAACACTAAAGCAGACTGAGAGAGCAGGAGAAGAGGGAGTGGTCAACCGCAGCAGGGAGGGAAACACCCCTGCAAATAGCAATGGTTGCATGCTTAAACACTTGCATAAGACAATCAGCATAAGGTAGGCCTATATGTTCATCTAACTAATAATGCCTACAAACAATTACCACGGATAAGATTATGGGTCAGAAATGTTAAATTAGTATTTATGATCGAATCAGAAGCTGCAAACAGTGTAATAAGAACAAAAGAGCTAACATCAATGATCAAGCGTAGCGTCAGTTCTGGCAGGTCACATTAGTCAAGCTCGCATCAGAGGCTCTCAGCTGATCCATGTCTACCTATAGGAATATGACGGCTATAAATCAAATCAAATCATTTTTATTTATAAAGCACATTTAAAATCAACCTTGGTTGGCCAAAGTGCTGTACAGTAAAGTAGGAACTAGACAAGACAAAATAACAAATACAAATAAATAAAATAAATAAGACTAATTAATTAAAAAGCATACAAGTTATGGTACACTGAACGCACTGGAGAAAAAATGTTTTTTCAGCAGCGATTTGAATTCAGCTACTGTGGAAGCTGATTTAATGTATAATGGTAGAGCGTTCCACAGCTTGGGGCCGGCTACTGCAAAAGCACAATCACCTCTACGTTTTAAACGGGATCGTGGGACAGACAAGAGATGTTGGTCTCTTGATCTGAGTGATCTGGATGGATTATGAGTAATAATTAAATCCGAAAGGTATTTGGGGGCCTGTTTGCAAAGCGATTTATAGACAAATAATACAATTTTGAAATCGATTCTAAATCGGACTGGTAGCCAGTGCAGAGAACGAAGAATTGGAGTGATATGATCTTGTTTTCAGCTGCTAGTGAGCAAACGGGCAGCCGCGTTTTGGACCATCTGAAGACGTGAAATAGAAGCAAGAAGGTAACCCAACATATAATGAGTTGCAATAGTCAATACGTGTTGAAATAAAAGCATGAATAATCGTTTGTATGTATAACTAATATATATAACTATAACTATAACTGTATGTATATATAAGCTCCTTCAGTATTATCAGCAGCTATCGCGTTTCTCAGGAGCTAATAACCCTCCTCCATCCCCAGCTCCTCCTCTCGTCAGTCAGGATTTGTCATTCTGATTCCCCTTGAATCAGAATAAATTCTTGAATGATGTTGTACTTTAAAATCTTGAATTAATGATATCTGCAATTCATTCATGTTGGTTCTATTCTGTTTACCCTAAGGGGGGTTATTGCTGCTCTCTCTGCTCTTATCCATGCTAGGCTGTATGGATGCGCAGGGAGTTCTTGCCCAGAACAGAACCATGCAGCCAATCCAAACTGTTTGCTAATTGTCAATTTTGACTATAGTGGTTCTGACAGAACCAGAGTTAAGTGGAAATTATGTCTGGTCAGTAACCTGAAATATAAATTTTCTTTTCCATTGAGGTGTTAAAATGAAACTGGCACAACATTCAAACACATGAATGTGTATATTAGGTATTTAATTGTTCTCTAACCCAGAGGGCATAACAATAGTGCAAAGGGCCATTTAAACAATGGTCAAAATATAAAAAATTTGCTCTGTGCATATCAATGGAAATTTAATCAGAGTTTATATTGTACTTCACATGTGTCACAACTGATTTGATAGTTCTCAGAATAAAGACAAGGAAGATCAAATGCTAACTTACTTTTATAAACAAGAAGATAATACATAGGTTAAGGCAAAGAGAATGATCGCATTCCTACTCACATATAGACAAGAGCTGACAATGAACTTAAAGAAACGGGGTATAAATACACAGGGAACTTAACAACATATAACTGATCGTAATCTGTAACCAAGGAGACTAACTAGCAGGTGATTAAGACTGAATTGAGGGGCTGTATACACAACACCGTTTTCAATGTTTTAAAAATGTAAAACTTTTTATGCGTTTTGGACAATCATTTACACGAAAACTGCGTTTTGGGTGCCTGAAAACGCAAACTTTTGAAAATGGGTTTCAAAGTGGAAGTTTTTGAAAAGGATTTCCGTGTAAACAACAAAAACTCAAATCTCTGATGACGTGTTCAGTCTGTAGTGTTTCATCGCTATCTAATGGTCTGGCAGCATGTAAAAATCCAACTGTGGCAGGAGGGAGCGGGTTTCGGAGGAGGACGAGGAGAGGATGAAGATGAACAAGAGACAGGAGGAGACAGCAGAGAGGAATGCCAAGGCTGAACTGGTGGACGGAGGAGCCAAGTTCTACACGTCCTACTGGGACATCGCAGGCTTGGAGTGCCAAGGGTATAGCGTCGGCTCGAGAGACACCAAGGTGGAGGCGGGGGCCTGGCAGAACGGGGCAACTCCGGAGAGAGCGAGGACCATGGTGGAACCAGAGGGAAGGTGGATCCCAGTGAAGCTGGAGGGGTGGAAGGCTGAGGCGCAGCCGGAGGCCCGGAAGTCCGCAGCGAAACCAGGGTGACGAGAGACCAAGATTGAGCTGGAGGGATGAGGGAGCCCGGTGGAACCTTAGTGATGGCGGACCACGGTGGAGCTGAGGGAGCGCAGAGCCAAGGCGCATCCGAAGGGTCAAGGTGGAGAACTGGGCCTGGAGTCCTGAGGTGTAGCCAGGGGAGCCAACGAGTTGGTGGGGATGAGCGGCGAGGGCGTAATTGAGGAGCTATGAGACACCAGTGGGTCAGGTAAGTCCGGGGAATATGATGGAATCAGTGGAGATGATTGTGACTATGGGGTGGGCAGGATATTGTGTGGGATCGCGTCATCCATGATAGAGAATGTAGTAGGCTGGAGAGGGACGAGCTCTGTAGGAAAGTTGATGAGCCAGCGCTCAATAAAATAATGGCCATGGATGAATTTGGCTAACCATCCTGGCCTGGGATATTGTTGTGGCAGAAAGAAACAGTGCCCCACCAGTTTTAAGTTTTTTATTAAATTATTGATAGAGTTTGCTTTCTTTATTGTTTTTTATAATTTAATTTTGTGAAACCATTTGCGTGTAATAAATCCAATAAAGAGACGCACGACACAGAATGACTAAAAGACTTTGAAAATGAAACTAACCTGTTTGTTCCTCAGTATCTTCATGTTTGACTCTGAATGTTTCTTCAATCTTCAAGTCTTCACTCTCCTCTTTAATAAACACCATCTTTATTTGGGTCTCAGTATCTTCATGTTTGACTCTGAATGTCTCTTCAATCTTCACGTCTTCACTCTCCTCTTTAATAAACGCCATCTTTATAATAGTGTGTCACGTGGATCTCAGTCGCTTCAGGAGTTTTTCTGTGTGTTTGGACACTCTGCCCTGTTTAAGAGGAGAATAATTAACAGAAAGAAAAGCACTAAATACAAAGACCTTGCATCACAATAAGTAGGGTTGGGTATCGTTTGGGTTTTTTTCAATACCGGTGCCAAATCGATACTTTTAAAATGGTTTAAAAACCTAAACGGTGCCTGAACCAATACTAAAAAAAAAAAAAAAAAAAGAGAGCCTCAAAACACATTAGAGAAAATGTAAAGAAAATCTTAAATACAAAACAAAACAAATATACATAACAAATTCACAATAAAACCTAAACCACCTAACCCAAATACAATAATTTAACACTAAATAACAATACAATACTAATAACAGCAAAGTAGTCTGTATTCTTGGTATGCTACAAACCAGCTTTACATTTCAGCAATTCTTTTCACATGTGTTGCCTTCTCTGGCCAAATACGACACCTCTGCTGACCTATCGCATGTCCTGCACAAGGTGAGGTTATTCTAGAGCGCATCACGTAAATGCCGTGACGCGAAACCCCTCATGGAAGAAGAACGCCGTCATGTTTACATCTGTGACGATGAGCGCTCATCAGGATCAACTGAAGGCTGGATTTTCAAAGTACGTGAGGTTCGCGGCTCCATTCTTGTCTGTCTCTCTGTCTCAGCGCCAGCCAACGTGCGAACGCAGATTTGTTGATGATCATGCGATCTGAACATTAAGCACACCAGTGTGTTTTGTCAAGATTAGAAAAGGTTTTGATCATAAATTATGGAACACAACGATGCCCAAAAGGGGAGGAGCCCGATAAAAGAATTTAGAGTACTGTTTATATGGTAACGCAACGTCCAATTTCAAAACGGGTTTCACAGGCTGAATCTTGAGTTTGTAAGCTTTCGAATGATATATCATTTGTCAACATTAGATCAGGTGAAGTATGGGATATAATTGTTTTAATCATGCAGTAACAGTTAACAGATTAGTGACTTGCTCCTTTTTTATTCCCTAATCAGGCAACGTGACTCAGGAGTCACAACTCATAAAATCCCAAATACATCAAATCTAAAAAATACATTTTGGAGATGTTTTATTTAAGTCCAGATGATATAAAAAATGACATGCAATTATTTTTTGCTTTACATTTTCCACTCTTGCCTGTTTAAGGGTTAAGTGGCACCGAAATCTGGTCCGGTCTACCGGTTCCATTCCATGTTTTTATTAGTGCTTGACAAAATCTTCATGAATTCATAAGCTTGTGATTCGATTGCGATTCAATATTCAGTATAGATTATTTTGTGGTTAATATCAGGTAGAGTAGCTACATGCTAATCTTTCTCAAGGACAGACTCTCTCAACTAAAGCTGTCAGCTGATATTATTATTATTAAAGGTTCAAATTAAAGGGATAGTTTACCCAAAAGTGAAAATTGTCATCATTTACTCTCAAGATGTTCCCCTGTGTGAGTTTCTTTCTACTGCTGAACACAAAAGAAGATATTTTGAAGAATGTCAGTAATCAAACAGTTGTGGGGCCCCATTGACTTCCATAGTATGGAAGAAGAAGAAAAAACTGTGAGAATATGGATGTGGGACGTAAGAACAATGTGAATTGTTCAGGCTGAATGCATGAGAGTTGGCAGTCCTGTAAAAACTATGTTCATTACTGTTATCAGACACATTATAATGTTTCATTCAAAAATAATAATTTCATTTCAAAGTTTCTCTATAAAAGTGTACTGGTGGGTTGAACTGATTTAAACACTTTAAATGATTAAAAACAAACCTTTCTTCAACAGAATCACAGATGCAGGAGCGGCGCAGCCTTATGATGTCACGTCACCACACCAAAATAAAAGTCCCGTTCACTCGAATAGAAATTCACATACACAAAAAACATTCTAATGATAGGAGAAAGGATTGATTCAAATGAAAAATAACAGATTCCCAAAGCTTTCAATACCACTGATATTTTTTCAACAGCTTCTGCCTTATATCTAAATATAATAATACCAAATACTGAGTATTTGTGATATTCTCCAACATGAACAAAGTCAAGTATCTTGATATTCATATTAAACAAGGATTGGAAATAACGTTGAGTATTTCAAACTCATTAAGAATTTGTGATTAAACAATAATTTTGTGGTTGCAGATAGATCTACAGTTTAATTTATTAACTATAACTGAATCTTTATGATGAATAAATTGTTGTGGCAAAACTTCTGTTAAACATCATCACTGCGTAAGAGACACTCAGAGTCAAATTAATAAAAAAGAAAAGTATTTATTCTTGCAAGAATAGGCCCAGTCGCCAACACAGCAGTTACCCTGTGAAGTGAGTGACGCACACCAGGAAGACATGAGACAGCCTTTATACTCTTTTCAAGGTTCCTCCTCACAGCAGTTACCCTTTCACCCACTCAGATAAGGTCCCCACTGCTGTTCAGTTTCTACTAAAGACACAACCTGGCCCTGAAATAAACTAGCCAAATCTTGACCATTCCTAAGGTCAAGATGTCCTGTCCCATATATTCCTGAAACGTCACGCACAAGCACGTACACATATACTTTTACACATTGAATAGGTTCAATCCCTTATGATATCTGTTAGGAAAAAATGACTATTAAAATTTCTACAACAATTCCCCACTTTTTATCATTCTGATTACCCATAATCACAATAATAAACAAAAAGACAAATTTTAAGTCATATCATCACGCTACTCTTCATCTCTGGTTTTCGCATAACTGATCACTCTTCATAAACATTTGTGAAATATTATTTAGAAAAGAAAAAGCTTAGGCTGTTTTGCAAGGATAGTCCCTTAAATATTAGCAAGCAAGTAAAGAATTTAATTAAAGCCGGGTTAAATGAATAGGCACTGCTATTGCACTCTCGACCTAGATCGAACCCTCAGTCACCTCAATTAAATAAGAAATAGTGTACAGATTACTTAGGAAAACAACACCATCAATTCACACTGGTTATTTTAGCAGGTCATCAAAAATACAAAGAATAAAGTAGAATAGAATCCTTCATTTCAAACCCTCTCCTTGTACGCCACCTCGTAACACGGATGACCGCTGTTTGTAACCTTCTTTAAATCTTTGCCCTTAATCTTTCTCAGAAAATAAAAAAGAATAGAAGAAAAACAACCAGAACATACATTTAACACATCTCACTGTAGCTTCCGCTACCTGTCTCGTCGCATAATTTTGTTAATCCTTACCATCTCCCTTTTGATGCACGACTCAACTCGTGCATCAATTTAAACTAATTTGATTTGCCATCAACACCAACCCAAAAGGCGTCCTTCAGCCAAATTTCCTCCAGACATCTTTCTCTGTCTCTGAAACAAAGTATTACGTTCTTCACTTAAAGCCACAATCTCATCTTCTTATCGAAGTATTTGAAGGGCAATGGCCCTGAGTCTCACACCGAATCCTGGTTTTCAGGCCTGTTGTTTGGTCTCTCAAGTCAGTCATCTACAAACATTTCCAAAGTCATCAATTATTTCTATCAGGTCAGGTCGTTGTCACGGTGTGGTGTGGAATGAAGGCAGGCTGAGGCAAAGAGCTCCGATACAAACGATTTACTTTTAAACAAGAACAGGTATAGGCAGGAAGACAGGCAGGACGCTCACAACAACACCTATGCATTCACATACACATTTGCTTTTGCATGAACACAAACAAGAACCGACCCAGACAGACTGAACAGAGAGGACTAAATACAGATACTAACGAGATGAGGACAGGTGACACAGATGATTAAGACGATGAACAGGTGGATGATTGAGGGAGTGAATTCAGGTGTGCAGACAAGGAGGATTCTGGGAAGTGAAGTGCAGACAAGGACAGACAGGTGCAGACGAGGACTGTGACATTACTCCCCCCTCCCGGTAGGCGTGACCTCACGCCGTAGAACAGGGGTGGGAGGGTGGGCATCCTGGAGTCCGTGACGGGAAGGCGGACCAGGTGCAGGAGGACGGACTCCAGGATGGAACAGACGACCATGGCGGAGCAGGACGTGGGCGCGGCCATGGCGGAGCAGGACGTGGGCGCGGCCATGGCGGAGCAGGACGTGGGCGCGGCCATGGCGGAGCAGGACGTGGGCGCGGCCATGGCGGAGCAGGACGTGGGCGCGGCCATGGCGGAGCAGGACGTGGGCGCGGCCATGGCGGAGCAGGACGTGGGCGCGGCCATGGCGGAGCAGGACGTGGGCGCAGCCAGGGCGGAGCAGGACGTGGGCGCGGCCAGGGCGGAGTAGACGAACCCTCGGGCGGCCACGGCGGTGCGGACCCTTCGGGCGGCCACGGCGGTGCGGACCCTTCGGGCGGCCACGGCGGTGCGGACCCTTCGGGCGGCCACGGCGGTGCGGACCCTTCGGGCGGCCACGGCAGTGAGGACCCTTCGGGCGGCCACGGCGGTGAGGACCCTTCGGGCGGCCACGGCGGTGAGGACCCTTCGGGCGGCCACGGCGGAGCCGGACGAGACCCTTCGGGCGGCCACGGCGGTGAGGACCCTTCGGGCGGCCACGGCGGTGAGGACCCTTCGGGCGGCCACGGCGGAGCCGGACGAGGCGAAGGCCTATGGCCCCCCCAAAAAAATACTTGGGGAAATCCACGGGTTCAGGAAAGGCCTCCCGGAGCTTGAAAGACATAGGCTGAGCGAAGAGCAGAGGCGGGGCCGACAAAACGAGGCGCAGAACTGGGCTTGATGCACTCACTTGGTTAGATACGGACCTGACTCGGGCTTGGTCAACGGGCTTGACTCACTTGACTCGGGATTCGGTGGGTCACTTGACTCGGGGTTCGGTGGGTCACTTGACTCGGGGTTCGGTGGGTCACTTGACTCGGGGTTCGGTGGGTCACTTGACTCGGGGTTCGGTGGGTCACTTGACTCGGGGTTCGGTGGGTCACTTGACTCGGGGTTCGGTGGGTCACTTGACTTGGGGTTCGGTTCACTTGACTCAGGATGGCTCACGTGAAGCTCCGGCTCGTCGAGGCTGACGTGAAGCTCCGGCTGGACGTGGCTGACGTGAAGCCCCGGCTGGACGTGGCTGACGTGAAGCTCTGGCTGGACGTGGCTGACGTGAAGCTCTGGCTGGACGTGGCTGACGTGAAGCTCTGGCTGGACGGTCATGGCATGCCACGGAAGGAAGCTCTCCAGACATGTGGAGAGCGCCTCTCTCCAGTCCAGACCGGAGAGGTCTGGGAGCTCCCTCGGATCAACAACCTTGGCCCCCAGCCGGTAACACTCCTTGATCACCTCGTCGCTCAAGGTGCAGGTGACTGCAAGGAGATAAAACCTATCTGTGTATTCGAACAGATCGTGGCTACCTAGAGCCACCGCCGCGATCTGTTCAGCAAGATCCCAGCTCATCTTTTTGAGGTCGGTTCTTCTGTCACGGTGTGATGTGGAATGAAGGCAGGCTGAGGCAAAGAGCTCCGATACAAACGATTTACTTTTAAACAAGAACAGGTACAGGCAGGAAGACAGGCAGGACGCTCACAACAACACCTATGCATTCACATACACATTTGCTTTTGCATGAACACAAACAAGAACCGACCCAGACAGACTGAACAGAGAGAACTAAATACAGATACTAACGAGATGAGGACAGGTGACACAGATGATTAAGACGATGAACAGGTGGATGATTGAGGGAGTGAATTCAGGTGTGCAGACAAGGAGGATTCTGGGAAGTGAAGTGCAGACAAGGACAGACAGGTGCAGACGAGGACTGTGACAGTCGTGCTGTACAGACTTGGTCAATGTCAGTCAATCATTTTTCCCCCTTTTCATCACAATACTCATAAATGTGAGGGGCTCTCTTGCTAATTTCACGTTGACTTAGCCAATATGTCACTGTGTTGTTGCCATCAAATCTATAACATTTTCATTTATCTCAGCCCATGCCAGATGGTAATCTACAACTCCACAATTCCAATTTACATCAAATACTTAAACTGATTGTGGCGAGGGGGGCGTGGTTCCGCGAAGTCTGTAGCGGGAGAGAAGTCAGCGAGCCGCGCGGTGAGTAAGTGGGTCAAGTGCAGATAACGAACACCTGTGTCTGATTGCAGTAATTGGCGTGGAGACTGCATATAAGCTGCCGGCTGTGTGAGAGAAGCTGAGAGAGACCTGGGACTCGCACCAATCTCGTATGCACAGAGCTGAAGCTGTGACCGAGTGTTTGAAATATTGCCTGTTCTCTGTTTGCCGTGAGTGAGTGTCACGGCGGCCGCGCACGAGCGCACCCTTCTATTGTTTATTAATTTGGTGAGAGAAATAAAGTGCGAGTCCCAAACTTCGCCGACCCCGTCTTCTTCTTCCTCCAACTACACTGAATTTACTACACTGATCCAGACCGTAATTCAAATCAACATCATAAAGACAAAAGTAATTAATACCAGACAGAGCTTGATGACCAATCAGTTTAAAGCTCGTCCTATGTTCTGTATCATCTTTTCACCTAACAGAATTAGCAGCTTCCTTTAAAATTTGTCATTTGCCAAAAGCCATCCTAGTGGGTAATGACACAATATACACCCCATTCAGACTTAGTATTAGTACCCCAAACTAACACATAGTCACATACAAGACAAAGTGCTGTCACCATCACACACACTATTATTAGACACGCATGTTAACTGCTCCTTTTCAATATATCGTCTCTAAAAAGATTTAAATTTTTAAGTACGATTTTAAACTTCACATTTTCCTCTAGGTTTACCTAATTTTACATGGTATCTTGACCAGTTTCAAATCATGTCTGTTCATTATTCATTTGATTTTTAGAAAAAGCAGCTGGGTTGTTTTGGTTTCTTATCATTATTTTTCTTCAGCTTGCTCTAGCAGGCCGATACAAGAAAGAAAAAAAAGAAAGACACAGTTACCATCCCTTCCTCCAACTCAGGCAGTCTCTCTCACTATTAACAAATAGTATTTTCCACAGCCTTTCTAAGACTGTAACTTAGACAAAATTTAAATTCATTACAATAACCTTTGACCATTCATCTTTGTTATGCAGACCTTTCTTAAATCTACGAAAGCTGTCTTCATCTTCAGTCACCACCATGTCTACTGACCTTCAGAAGTTAAGACTATGTTATAGACATATTAGTTAAAAATCAACACTTCTATACATTTTCTTGCCTATAATACAAGTTTGCTACTGTCTCCACAACAAATAATGGAAATCCCCTCCTGGTCTCAGCTGGCTTTTGAAAGCACATTCGCTCTTTATCTATAATTTTCTTCTCCTCAGGGTGTTGTCCCCCTGGTATAGTTGCAGACACTTGTCACAATGAAAAACAAGCCATACAACCAATCCGGTTTCTTCCGGCGAGTGGTATAGAGGAAACTCACATTTTCTGGGTCAGACTGCCGTAACTCCTCACAGCGCATCTCACCTCTCAATGCTCTGCTGACCCCAGTGGCCTCCAGTAATCAGCCCTCAACTCTCATACCTTTCTCACGTATAACACCTCCATCCGGAGGTGCCCAGTGTTCGTGACCCCCTGCGATGGGCTGTCCCCTGGCCAGGAAGATCATCCCGTCATTGAGTAGCCACTCGTACACACTGGTGACCTCTCTTTCTCATCACACAATCAGTTTTCTTCGACAGAACTCAGCTGTTTTCTGGAGCTTAGGAAAGGCACGTTCAAGAGTCACCAGAGCCATTCCGATTGCCTAGTGTTCACACAGGGAGACAGGTTAATAACAGCAGTATTTAATCACTTAAATCCATTAACCATCTTAATCATCAACCTAGCTACTTAGATTATACTCAGTGAATTTAGATCACAGCCATTCATTCAGTGTACAGTTACTGTACATCTGTAGCCGTAGCCTTCGGCCCTGTTTCATGGTGGAAACTTGAAGACGTTACTGGTCCTCTATCGTTTAAGATCTGCATCATTATTTTAAAGACTTCTTTAAAGTCATTCAGTTTTACATTTAAAACATTCTCAAATACAACTTGCCCACTTAATGGCAATGATTTATTTTAACATCTCTGTGTCTGATTTTCAACCGAAACACTGTGCTTTTACTATAAATAGCTTATTACTTATGACACAGGCTCAAATAACAGCTTTTAGCTGACATGATTGAGAGAGACTCTGAGACTTTCAGGACTGGCACACTGTACTCTCATAAACTTCTAACATCAAACTCTATCTACCATCTTTTAACTCTATCCCAGCTTAAGGCATATTTGCCAGAAATTACATGTGTTTCCAAATAAACATTTTTATAGTTGTCTTTTGCCCATATCTCATGGAATTTAGACATTAGAAATTTCCACTCAGATTGAGTCTCTGTCGTACTGGCGGTTTTCAGCCACAGCAGACATCAGATTCAGATAAGCGAGCTGTTTCATTACAGCCAATAACAAACTTATCTTTTGAAAGCAAAACATCAGCTTCTAGTTCCTTCATGGACAAAACACTAACAGAACACATTTTACATTCCAGTAGCCTATTACTTCTACTTATTTGATCTTAAATACAAATAATTATTCTAGTTCTCAATTACCATAGCGTAATATCTGACTTCAACGTTTTTTCTAGGAGTTTATCACTCTCCAATCGGGATTCACACTCACTTTGACAAGGCTACTCTGCATCTTTTGCAGTTATTATAAATCATCCGTGAGATTTGTCTCTCTATATAACCTGAACCCTTCTTAAAATGTTGAATTAAAACACAATCTGTCATGATGCCGGAAGGACGAAGCAGAGAGAGAATCCAAGTGCAGCATATTTAATCAAAATAACAGGAGAAACAAGGAACACTAAAGCAAGTACAACGACCGACAAACCACAACTGAAACACAGAGGTATAAAAAGACAGGCAAACAAGCTAAACAAGATAACAAGGGGGCGTGGCTAATCAGAAACACATGGGGAGACTAATCAACAAAACAGGGAACAGCTGAAACATGAAAGGACAGGGGAACACATGACAGACAAGAACAAGATACACAAACACAAAACCCACACCGTGACATAGCCCCCCCCCCCCTATGGGCGGCTCCCGACACCCCTCGAAACAAAACACTAAAGTTCAGGAGGGTGGTGAAGTGGAGGCGGTCCTGGGGGAGGGACGGAGGGCCAGGCCCGTGCAGGGAACAGAACCAGGGCCTTGCAATGGCGGGCATGGGCCAAGGAACGTGGGCGGAGCATGACGCGCAGGCGGCGGCCAGGGCGGAGGCGACCCCTCGGGCGGCCAGGGCGGAGGCGACACCTCGGGCGGCCAGGGCGGAGGCGACACCTCGGGCGGCCAGGGCGGAGGCGACACCTCGGGCGGCCAGGGCGGAGGCGACACCTCGGGAGGCCAGGGCGGCGAAGATCCCTCGGGAGGCCAGGGCGGCGAAGATCCCTCGGGAGGCCAGGGCGGCGAAGACCCCTCGGGAGGCCAGGGGGGCGAAGACCCCTCGGGAGGCCAGGGCGGTGACGACACCGGCTCAGGAACAGCAGACACCGGCTCAGGAACAGCAGACACCGGCTCAGGAACAGCAGACACCGGCTCAGGAACAGCAGACACCGGCTCAGGAACAGCAGACACCGGCTCAGGAACAGACAACACACACACTGGCTCGGGAACTGGCTCAGGAACTGACTCGGGAACAGACAATTCACACACTGACTTGGGAGCAGACAGCACACACACTGGCTCGGGAGCAGACAACACACACACACTGGCTCGGGAGCAGACAACACACACACTGGCTCGGGAGCAGACAACACACACACTGGCTCGGGAGCAGACAACACACACCCTGGCTCGGGAGCAGACAACACACACCCTGGCTCGGGAACAGACACCGGCTCAGGAGCCACTAGAACAGTAGCGGCCACAAGGACAGACACAAACATTGACTCAGGAATATCAGACACCGGCTCAGGAACAGACAACACACACTGGCTCGGGAACTGGCTCAGGAACTGGCTCGGGAACAGACAACTCACACACTGGCTCGGGAGCAGACAGCAAACACACTGGCTCGGGAGCAGACAGCACACACACTGGCTCGGGAGCAGACAGCACATACACTGGCTCGGGAGCAGACAGCACACACACTGGCTCGGGAGCAGACAGCACACACACTGGCTCGGGAGCAGACAGCACACACACTGGCTCGGGATCAGGAACAGACAACCCACACACTGGCTCGGGAGTAGACAACACACACACTGGCTCGGGAACTGGCTCAGGAACTGACTCGGGAACAGACAACTCACACACTGACTCGGGAGCAGACAGCACACACACTGGCTCGGGAGCAGACAGCACACACACTGGCTCGGGAGCAGACAGCACACACACTGGCTCGGGAGTAGACAACACACACACTGGCTCGGGAACTGGCTCAGGAACTGACTCGGGAACAGACAACTCACACACTGACTCGGGAGCAGACAGCACACACACTGGCTCGGGAGCAGACAGCACACACACTGGCTCGGGAGCAGACAGCACACACACTGGCTCGGGAGCAGACAGCACACACACTGGCTCGGGAACTGGCTCGGGAACAGACAACACACACACTGGCTCGGGAACTGGCTCAGGAACTGGCTCAGGAACAGACAACTCACACACTGACTCGGGAGCAGACAGCACACACACTGGCTCGGGAGCAGACAACACACACACACTGGCTCGGGAGCAGACAACACACACACTGGCTCGGGAGCAGACAACACACACACTGGCTCGGGAGCAGACAACACACACCCTGGCTCGGGAGCAGACAACACACACCCTGGCTCGGGAACAGACACCGGCTCAGGAGCCACTAGAACAGTAGCGGCCACAAGGACAGACACAAACATTGACTCAGGAATATCAGACACCGGCTCAGGAACAGACAACACACACTGGCTCGGGAACTGGCTCAGGAACTGGCTCGGGAGCAGACAGCACACACACTGGCTCGGGAGCAGACAGCACACACACTGGCTCGGGAGCAGACAGCACACACACTGGCTCGGGAGCAGACAGCACACACACTGGCTCGGGCTCAGGAACAGACAACCCACACACTGGCTCGGGAGTAGACAACACACACACTGGCTCGGGAACTGGCTCAGGAACTGACTCGGGAACAGACAACTCACACACTGACTCGGGAGCAGACAGCACACACACTGGCTCGGGAGCAGACAGCACACACACTGGCTCGGGAGTAGACAACACACACACTGGCTCGGGAACAGACAACACACACCCTGGCTCGGGAGAAGACACCGGCTCAGGAACGGGAACAGACACCGGCTCAGCAGCCACTAGAACAGTAGCGGCCACAAGGACAGACACAAACACAGAAACAAACATTGACTCAGGAATATCAGACACTGGCTCTGGAACAGGAACAGACTCTAGCTCGGAAACGGCCATCTTGTCCGTAGACACTGGCTCGGAGGCGACCATCTTGTCCGTAGACACTGGCTCGGAGGAAGTGATGTGAACAGTCTCTGGATCAGCAGAAGTGATGTGAACAGACTCTGGATCGGCCATCCTGTCCGTAGACACTGGCTCGGAGGAAGTGATGTGAACAGTCTCTGGATCAGCAGAAGTGATGTGAACAGACTCTGGATCGGCCATCCTGTCCGTAGACACTGGCTCGGAGGAAGTGATGTGAACAGTCTCTGGATCAGCAGAAGTGATGTGAACAGACTCTGGTTCGGCCATCTTGTCCGTAGACACTGGCTCGGAGGAAGTGATGTGAACAGTCTCAGGATCAGCAGAAGTGATGTGAACAGACTCTGGTTCGGCCATCTTGTCCGTAGACACTGGCTCGGAGGAAGTGACGTGAAGCGTCTCTGGCTCGGCAGAAGTGACGTGAGGCGTCTCTGGCTCGGCAGATGTGACGTGAGGCGTCTCTGGCTCGGCAGATGTGACGTGAGTGAGGCGTCTCTGGCTCGGCAGATGTGACGTGAGTGAGGCGTCTCTGGCTCGGCAGATGTGACGTGAGTGAGGCGTCTCTGGCTCGGCAGATGTGACGTGAGTGAGGCGTCTCTGGCTCGGCAGATGTGACGTGAGTGAGGCGTCTCTGGCTCGGCAGATGTGACGTGAGTGAGGCGTCTCTGGCTCGGCAGATGTGACGTGAGTGAGGCGTCTCTGGCTCGGCAGATGTGACGTGAGTGAGGCGTCTCTGGCTCGGCAGATGTGACGTGAGTGAGGCGTCTCTGGCTCGGCAGATGTGACGTGAGTGAGGCGTCTCTGGCTCGGCAGATGTGACGTGAGTGAGGCGTCTCTGGCTCGGCAGATGTGACGTGAGTGAGGCGTCTCTGGCTCGGCAGATGTGACGTGAGTGAGGCGTCTCTGGCTCGGCAGATGTGACGTGAGTGAGGCGTCTCTGGCTCGGCAGATGTGACGTGAGTGAGGCGTCTCTGGCTCGGCAGATGTGACGTGAGTGAGGCGTCTCTGGCTCGGCAGATGTGACGTGAGTGAGGCGTCTCTGGCTCGGCAGATGTGACGTGAGTGAGGCGTCTCTGGCTCGGCAGATGTGACGTGAGTGAGGCGTCTCTGGCTCGGCAGATGTGACGTGAGTGAGGCGTCTCTGGCTCGGCAGATGTGACGTGAGTGAGGCGTCTCTGGCTCGGCAGATGTGACGTGAGTGAGGCGTCTCTGGCTCGGCAGATGTGACGTGAGTGAGGCGTCTCTGGCTCGGCAGATGTGACGTGAGTGAGGCGTCTCTGGCTCGGCAGATGTGACGTGAGTGAGGCGTCTCTGGCTCGGCAGATGTGACGTGAGTGAGGCGTCTCTGGCTCGGCAGATGTGACGTGAGTGAGGCGTCTCTGGCTCGGCAGATGTGACGTGAGTGAGGCGTCTCTGGCTCGGCAGATGTGACGTGAGTGAGGCGTCTCTGGCTCGGCAGATGTGACGTGAGTGAGGCGTCTCTGGCTCGGCAGATGTGACGTGAGTGAGGCGTCTCTGGCTCGGCAGATGTGACGTGAGGCGTCTCTGGCTCGGCAGATGTGACGTGAGGCGTCTCTGGCTCGGCAGATGTGACGTGAGGCGTCTCTGGCTCGGCAGATGTGACGTGAGGCGTCTCTGGCTCGGCAGATGTGACGTGAGGCGTCTCTGGCTCGGCAGATGTGACGTGAGGCGTCTCTGGCTCGGCAGATGTGACGTCAGGCGTCTCTGGCTCGGCAGATGTGACGTCAGGCGTCTCTGGCTCGGCAGATGTGACGTCAGGCGTCTCTGGCTCGGCCTATGTGACGTGAGGCGTCTCTGGCTCGGCAGATGTGACGTGAGGCGTCTCTGGCTCGGCAGATGTGACGTGAGGCCTCTCTGGCTCGGCAGATGTGACGTGAGGCGTCTCTGGCTCGGCAGATGTGACGTGAGGCGTCTCTGGCTCGGCAGATGTGACGTGAGGCGTCTCTGGCTCGGCAGATGTGACGTGAGGCGTCTCTGGCTCGGCAGATGTGACGTGAGGCGTCTCTGGCTCGGCAGATGTGACGTGAGGCGTCTCTGGCTCGGCAGATGTGACGTGAGGCGTCTCTGGCTCGGCAGAAGTGACGTGAGGCGTCTCTGGCTCGGCAGAAGTGACGTGAGGCGTCTCTGGCTTGGCAGACGTGACGTGAACAGTCTCTGGATCGGCAGACGTGACGTGAACAGTCTCTGGATCGGCCGGAGGCTCAGGAAGGGCCTCCGGGCATTGCAGGATGCAGGAAGTCCTCTTCCTCCTCCTCCGTCTCCGAGAGCGAGAGGGCGCTGGACTGGACGGGACCAGGGGTGAGGGCGCTGGGCTGGACGGGACCAGCGGTGAGGGCGCTGGGCTGGACGGGACCAGCGGTGAGGGCGCTGGGCTGGACGGGACCAGCGGTGAGGGCGCTGGGCTGGACGGGACCAGCGGTGAGGGCGCTGGGCTGGACGGGACCAGCGGCGAGGGCGCTGGGCTGGACGGCGTCAGCGGCGAGGGCTCTGGGCTGGACGGCGTCAGCGGCGAGGGCTCTGGGCTGGACGGCGTCAGCGGCGAGGGCTCTGGGCTGGACGGCGTCAGCGGCGAGGGCTCTGGGCTGGACGGCGTCAGCGGCGAGGGCTCTGGGCTGGACGGCGTCAGCGGCGAGGGCTCTGGCTTTTGCTCGAAGACTGGCTCTGGCTGGACGTGGCTGACGTGAAGCTCTAGCTGGACGTGGCTGACGTGAAGCTCTGGCTGGAGGTGGCTGACGTGAAGCTCTGGCTGGAGGTGGCTGACGTGAAGCTCTGGCTGGAGGTGGCTGACGTGAAGCTCTGGCTGGACGTGGCTGACGTGAATCTCTGGGCTGGACGGGACCAGTGGCGAATGGGGCCCTGGGCTGGACATCAACCCAGGGTCGAAAAATGGCCAGCGTGGAGAGTGGTGTCGGGGCTCCTCTCGACCACCTCCTCTACTGAGGCCTCCACGTGTCCCACGAAACTTGACCAACCGGGTCCCCTCAAAAGAGTGGCCTCTCCTCCGCTCGGTGGCTGGAGATGAGACACTGGCGAACATGCTGCTGGATTCAGTGTGGTCGGTCGTTCTGTCATGATGCCGGAAGGACGAAGCAGAGAGAGAATCCAAGTGCAGCATATTTAATAAAAACAACAGGAGAAACAAGGAACACAGGAACACTGAAGCAAGAACAACGACCGACAAACCACAACTGAAACACAGAGGTATAAAAAGACAGGCAAACAAGCTAAACAAGATAACAAGGGGGCGTGGCTAATCAGAAACACATGGGGAGACTAATCAACAAAACAGGGAACAGCTGAAACATGAAAGGACAGGGGAACACATGACAGACAAGAACAAGATACACAAACACAAAACCCACACCGTGACACAATCATTCTTTTAGTTACTTTTATATATTTTGCAACTTTCATCAAACTGTTTCACTGTTTCAAAAAATTACTATTATAGATCTTTTCTTCAAAAGGATTCACTTTAAGACTTCAATCCTTTGACCTTGTTTTTATCTCTTATTCTTTCTCAGACGAAAAGGTTAATGTCGATGTTAATGTACTTTCAAACCCACATTATTACCAGAAATGTGTCACTATCACATTTTCAAACACCTTCTCGGTGGGCATTTACAGTTACGTGTTAAATGGTTCTGCTGACCACAATTAAAGCACTCTCTGTCGGCTCCAACTTACTGCACATCACTGAAGCAGTTTGTCCCATTCAGGAATGCAAACAGAGCTGATAAGCAGTTCTCTGTATTCTTTTACAGTCCACCAGTGGCGGATTCAATCCCAATAGCCGAATCAGAATCTTTATCATTATTATTGGCCGCACATCAATTTTCATTAGCTGCATAAGTTGTTTGCACAAAGTTTTCATTTAACTTTAGTCATACTTGTCCAGGGAAATGATCCCTGACCCAGAATTTCCATTATAAAACAGACATATTTTGCATCAATTACTTAATATCAACAAATATCCGACATTATACATTATCGATTTCCAGAATCTTTGGTCAAAGTTGTCTTTACATTTTACTAATTTGGTATTATCAGCAACAACACTGATTACAAGACAAGTATATATTTAACGTCCGGAAGCCGGGCTGAATAAGCAAACACTGCTGCTGTACTCCCAGCATAGCTAGACCCTCAGTCACTCAGATGTTAAATACAGACATCGTCTACAATCATAAATACCAGGCTATATGCATTAGTTTTTTATAAAACTATAATTTCCATAAATTCTGTCAGACATTTTATTTTCATCACATATAGGTTTCCACTATATGTCTTCTCAATCTTTCCCTACATGCCAGTTCCTTTTGTATCCTCTCCTTTCTTTTCTCTACATGCCAGTTCCTTCATTATCTAACCAGTACATGATTGCTTGCTTACAATCCCCACACACACATATCTCACACACCAACCTTCTTGTTTTCCCTTCACTTCCCTCTTCCATCAAGTTTCTCACTTACAGTTCCACTCTATTTCTATCACTCTATCACTCTATTTCACACAGAAAGCCTTATTGCTGCTGCTTGCTACTTCAATCCTTAACATATACATTTAAGTTCTATAGACATCTAATGTCATGCATCCATTTACTGGATGAAGAAGTAAAAACCTTATTTCTCTCTGCAGTTCGACTTTTATTTTTTATCTTCCCCTTTAAGACAACAATCCATTGTTTTGTCCACATTGCTTACACACGTTTGAACACAGCCGTAACTCTTTGTTTCTCACTGCCCTGTTCAACTGATTCTCTATCCTGGGTTTTATGTTTATCATGGATCATCAGTGAAACTGTGATGATGAATGAGAATAGACTGTAGAGAGATTCTACCCATAATGCTTTGAGCTGCATGATAAATCAGTAACAGTGAGATGTTACAGAGACTCTTATTTTCTCTTCATTACATTATGTTCCTTTAGGGGCTCTGTGACAAACAGTGTTGCTGCATTAACTATTTCCTCGCCAGCATGTCTCTGTTATCGTATTCACCCATGAATAACAAAATTATCATAACACATACAATCCTAACTCCTACCATTAAGCCTTTTCCATTAAATTTATGTCCATCTTCCACATTTTACTCACTTCTAATTCAATTTATTAAGCTCTATTGAATGCACTGTTTAACAAATCTAACCAGAGAAGTCTTATAATTTTATCCATTCCTCTAACCAAATTAGTTGTTCAAAATTAACTCTAATATCTCTAGTACGGACACATCAATCAATAGATTTTCTACATTTGCAATCAAGTCAATACCTAGTTCGATTCAATCAAACAAAATCATCAAAATCATCACAAAAACAGATTCTTCTGTTAAACTTAAACCGTCAGTTGGCAGTTGGTTCCTCCAGGTGTGTTGATCATCTTGTTCGCCCCACGGACGTTCCGTGTTCGCCAGTGTGACACTTTGCGTGCCGTTGCAATGGTCTTTCCCTCGTAGGCGAGGCAGACAGTTACTAGCACCGTCTTCTTTAAACCTCACTTTCTGCTCTTTTGAATGGTTGAGGCCTGTTGGTGTTGTCTAAGGCTTGGACCCAGGTGTCACACTCTCCAACCATTTTCTGATCCTTACAAGGTCTTCCCTTTTAATCACGACCGCACCCCCACTGGAATGAACCATTCCTTGCCTGCTGTCACCTGTGAATGGAGACCTTAACTATTTTGTTAGTGATGCTTGTCTAGCCGCTCGTCCCTTTTGGTGTGACCTGTGGAATCAACAGCCTGAAACATATTATCACCGGATAATTTCTTGCTCATTTAATAGCACTCGGGGTCCTTTTCCCCTGAAAAACACTCAACCCACTTTGCTCATGTCCACAACACAATATTTATATATTTGGAACAGAATCAGTTCTGTTTGCTGCAATCCATCCTGACATTCTGCAAAAGGAAAATCTTAAGTTATGCGCTGCACAGGTGTGGAACCTTTCTCCTGGTTACAATAATAACCCAGGCCAGGATAGTTAGCCAAATTCATCCATAGCCATCATTTTATTGGGCACATTCTGCCCTTTATCAAAAGTCTGCATGATCTGTAGAGAAAAACAAATGTCGAGGTTATTTTCAGATAGTAAAGTACACGTTGTTTCTTTTGTCTGCTGTGCTGCCGCAGCCTTCGCTACTGCATCTGCCCTGGCGTCTCCTGTTGAAACAGTCCTGCAATTTTGTTATCAGCGTGTGCGGCACACATACAGACAGCAACTTTTGGAACGGCCTTTTACCCAATTAAACCCAGTGTCCTCCCAACATATATTGTCCTTTAGTAACCCATATTTTGTCAATCATTACCATCTCCCTTTTGATGCACGTCTCAACTCGTGCATCAATTTAAACTAATTTGATTTGCCATCAACACCAACCCAAACGGCGTCCTTCAGCCAAATTTCCTCCAGACATCTTTCTCTGTCTCTGAAACAAAGTATTACGTTCTTCACTTAAAGCCACAGTCTCATCTTCTTATCGAATTATTTGAAGGGCAACGGCCCTGAGTCTCACAGCGAATCCTGCTTTTCAGGCCTGTTGTTTGGGCTCTCAAGTCAGTCATCTACAAACATTTCCAAAGTCATCAATTGTTTCTATCAGGTCAGGTCGTGCTGTACAGACTCGGTCAATGTCAGTCAATCATTTTCCCCCCTTTTCATCACAATACTCATAAATGTTAGGGGCTCTCTTTCTAATTTCATGTTGACTTAGCCAATATGTCACTGTGTTGTTGCCATCAAATCTATAACATTTTCATTTATCTCAGCCCATGCCAGATGGTAATCTACAACTCCACAATTCCAATTTACATCAAATACTTAAACTGATCCAGAACGTAATTCAAATCAACATCATAAAGACAAAAGTAATTAATACCAGACAGAGCTTGATGACCAATCAGTTTAAAGCTCGTCCTATGTTCTGTATCATCTTTTCACCTAACAGAATTAGCAGCTTCCTTTAAAATTTGTCATTTGCCAAAAGCCATCCTAGTGGGTAATGACACAATATACACCCCATTCAGACTTAGTATTAGTACCCCAAACTAACACGTAGTCACATACAAGACAAAGTGCTGTCACCATCACACACACTCATATTAGACACGCATGTTAACTGCTCCTTTTCAATATATCGTCTCTAAAAAGATTTAAATTTTAAGTACGATTTTAAACTTCACATTTTCCTCTAGGTTTACCTAATTTTACATGGTATCTTGACCAGTTTCAAATCATGTCTGTTCATTATTCATTTGATTTTTAGAAAAGGCAGCTGGGTTGTTTTGGTTCCTTATCATTATTTTTCTTCAGCTTGCTCTAGCAGGCCGATACAAGAAAGAAAAAAAAGACACAGTTACCATCCCTTCCTCCAACTCAGGCAGTCTCTCTCACTATTAACAAATAGTATTTTCCACAGCCTTCTAAGACTGTAACTTAGACAAAATTTAAATTCATTACAATAACCTTTGACCATTCATCTTTGTTATGCACACCTTTCTTAAATCTACAAAAGCTGTCTTCATCTTCAGTCACCACCATGTCTACTGACCTTCAGGAGTTAAGACTATGTTATAGACATATTAGTCAAAAATCAACACTTCTATACATTTTCTTGCCTATAAGGCAACCAATACATACAAGTTTGCTACTGTCTCCACAACAAATAATGGCAATCCCCTCCTGGGTCAGCTGGCTCTTGAAAGGCCATTGGCTCTTAAACTATAATCTCCATCAGGGTGTTGTCCCCTTGGCATAGTTGCAGACACTTGTCACAATGAAAAACAAGCCATACAACCAATGCGGTTTCTTCCGGCGAGTGGTATAGAGGAAACTCACATTTTCTGGGTCAGACTGCCGTAACTCCTCACAGCGCATCTCACCTCTCAATGCTCTGCTGACCCCAGTGGCCTCCAGTAATCAGCCCTCAACTCTCATACCTTTCTCACGTATAACGCCTCCATCCGGAGGTGCCCAGTGTTCGTGACCCCCTGCGTTGGGCTGTCCCCTGGCCAGGAAGATCATCCCGTCATTGAGTAGCCACTCGTACACACTGGTGACCGCTTTTTCCCATCACACAATCAGTTTTCTTCAACAGAACTCAGCTGTTTTCTGGAGCTTAGGAAAGGCACGTTCAAGAGTCACCAGAGCCATTCCGATTGCCTAATAGTGTTCACACAGGGAGAGAGGTAAATAACAGCAGTATTTAATCATTTAAATCCATTAACCATCTTAATCATCAACCTAGCTACTTAGATTATACTCAGTGAATTTAGATCACAGCCATTCATTCAGTGTACTGTTACTGTACATCTGTAGCCATAGCCTTCGGCCCTGTTTCATGGTGGAAACTTAAAGAAGTTACTGGTCCTCTATCGTTTAAGATCTGCATCATTATTTTAAAGACTTCTTTAAAGTCATTCAGTTTTACATTTAAAACATTCTCAAATACCACTTGCCCACTTAATGGCAATGATTTATTTTAACATCTCTGTGTCTGATTTTCAACCGAAACACTGTGCTTTTACTATAAATAGCTTATTACTTATGACACAGGCTCAAATAACAGCTTTTAGCTGACATGATTGAGAGAGACTCTGAGACTTTCAGGACTGGCACACTGTACTCTCATAAACTTCTAACATCAAACTCTATCTACCATCTTTTAACTCTAACCAAGCTTAAGGCATATTTGCCAGAAATTACATGTATTTCCAAATAAACATTTTTATGGTTGTCTTTTGCCCATATCTCATGGAATTTAGACATTAGAAATTTCCACTCAGATTGAGTCTCTGTCGTACTGGCGGTTTTTCAGCCACAGCAGACATCAGATTCAGATAAGCGAGCTGTTTCATTACAGCCAATAACAAACTTATCCTTTGAAAGCAAAACATCAGCTTCTAGTTCTTTCATGGTCAAAACACTAACAGAACACATTTTACATTTAACAACTGTTAATCCAGTAGCCTATTACTTCTAATTATTAAGATCTTAAATACAAATAATTATTCTAGTTCTCAATTACCATAGCTTCATATCTGACTTCAACGTTTTTTCTAGGAGTTTATCACTCTCCAATCGGGATTCACACTAACTTTGACAAGGCTACTCTGCATCTTTTGCAGTTATTATAAATCATCCGTGAGATTTGTCTCTCTATATAACCTGAACCCTTCTTAAAATGTTGAATTAAAACACAATCATCCTTTTAGTTACTTTTATATATTTTGCAACTTTCATCAAACTGTTTCACTGTTTCAAAAAAATTACTATTATAAATCTTTTCTTCAAAAAGAATTCACTTTAAGACTTCAATCTTTTGACCCTGTTTTTATCTCTTATTCTTTCTCAGACGAAAATGTTAATGTCGTCATTTAAACACTGATCTACTTTCAAGCCCACATTATTACCAGAAATGTGTCACTATCACATTTTCAAACACCTTCTCGGTGGGCATTTACAGTTACCTGTTAAATGGTCCTGCTGACCACAATTAAAGCACTCTCTGTCGGCTCCAACTTACTGCACATCACTGAAGCAGTGTGTCCCATTCAGGAATGCAAACAGAGCTGATAAGCAGTTCTCTGTATTCTTTTACAATCCACCAGTGGCGGATTCAATCCCAATAGCCGAATCAGAATCTTTATCATTATTATTGGCCGCACATCAATTTTCTTAAGCTGCATAAGTTGTTTGCACAAAGTTTTCATTTAACTTTAGTCATACTTGTCCAGGGAAATGATCCCTGACCCAGAATTTCCATTATAACACAGACATCTTTTGCATCAATTACTTAATATCAACAAATATCCGACATTATACATTATTGATTTCCAGAATCTTTGGTCAAAGTTGTCTTTACATTTTACTAATTTGGTATTATCAGCAACAACACTGATTACAAGACAAGTGTATATTTAACATCCGGAAGCCGGGCTGAATAAGCAAACACTGTTGCTGTACTCCCAGCATAGCTGGACCCTCAGTCACTCCTCAGATATTAAATACAGACATCGTCTCCAATCATAAATACCAGGCTATATGCATTAGTTTTTTGTAAAACTATAATTTCCATAAATTCTGTCAGACATTTTATTTTCATGACATATAGGTTTCCACTATATGTCTTCTCAATCTTTCCCTACATACCAGTTCCTTCTGTATCCTCTCCTTTCTTTTCTCTACATGCCAGTTCCTTCATTATGTAACCAGTACATGATTGTTTAACTACAATCCCCACACACACATATCTCACACACCAACCTTCTTGTTTTCCCTTCACTTCCCTCTTCCATCAAGTTTCTCACTTACAGTTCCACTCTATTTCTATCACTCTATTTCACACAGAAAGCCTTATTGCTGCTGCTTGCTACTTCAATCCTTATCATATAAATTTAAGTTCTATAGACATCTAATGTCATGCATCCATTTACTGGATGCATAAGTAAAAACCTTATTTCTCTCTGCAGTTCGACTTTTTTTTTCCTTTTTTTTTCTTATCTTCCCCTTTAAGACAACAATCCATTGTTTGTCCACATTGCTTACACACGTTTGAACACAGCCATAACTCTTTGTTTCTCACTGCCCTGTTCAACTGATTCCCTCCCTGAGGAAATCATGGTATTTTCCCAGTTTTTTTTTCAATGTCTAACATACAATTTCCCTCATAATATTTCTTAATTTGAAAAAAAAAAAACGGTGTGTCAAATTTGGCAATCTTGCTCTGAGATTTTCCCATACTGGCTGTTTCTGTTACTCTGTGGATTTTTCAGTTCGACGCTGCGTCTATTAATCTGATGGACGTCTCCACCAGATCTGATCCACTTACCCTCAGACCAGGCAGGGCGCACCCAGTGCTTTCCTGACGGATCGATTAACTCCCAGTAAACTGCTACTTGAGTATCCCTCGATTTGCAAAATCGCACCCAGTGCCTTATTTTGCAAATACGCTCCTCACGCAGTTAGCCCCACTGCATTAACCCTTGACCCGCCCGTAAGTCTCAACCGACCCCCAATTGACTGCCGTACGAAGCTCACTCGATTTGCAAAACCGCACCCAGTGCCTTGTTTCGCAAATACGCACTTTCGCACATTCCTAGCAGTGTTGTACCGGTGCTCTTGACTTACACCACAGAAACGAACAGACCCAGCCACTATGGTTTTACCCACAATTGAATAATATTTTAACCCAAAATAAAATATTTTAGCCGTCTCTTACCAGAGATGTCTTGGATTGCCACGGGTTCGTTCTCATTTGATTCCAGTGGAGCCCCTCCCGGCCCTGATAGCGGTCGGCCCCTCTCTCTGAAACTTACGAGGTAGAGCTGGAACTGCTCAGTCCAGGTGGCCAAACACCGTCCGCTCTCAGGCCCAGAAGGCACTTCCAAGGAATCCCACTTCTGACACCAAATTGTTGTGGCAAAACTCCTGTTAAACATCATCACTGCGTAAGAGACACTCAGAGTCAAATTAATAAAAAAGAAAAGTATTTATTCTTGCAAGAATAGGCCCAGTCGCCAACACAGCAGTTACCCTGTGAAGTGAGTGACGCACACCAGGAAGACACGAGACAGCCTTTATACTCTTTTCAAGGTTCCTCCTCAAAGCAGTTACCCTTTCACCCACTCAGATAAGGTCCCCACTGCTGTTCAGTTTCTACTAAAGATACAACCTGGCCCTGAAATAAACTAGCCAAATCTTGACCATTCCTAAGGTCAAGATGTCCTGTCCCATATATTCCTGAAACGTCACACACAAGCACGTACACACATATACTTTTACACATTGAATAGGTTCAATCCCTTATCATATCTGTTAGGAATAAATGACTATTAAAATTTCTACAACAATTCCTTTTTCGAATTGCCTGAAAATTCAATTTGCGCAATTTGAAGGGTAATGGAAACGCGGCTATTTTCATTTATATCTTGTGAGAAAAAGATAACACCTGTGACGTAAGATCTTGTGACAATCAGGGTTTAATATGAAAGGTAAAGCGACATTTTCTCGTAACAACGAGATGTTATGTCGATAAAAAATGAATGAGACTAGCGAGACAGTTTCAAAAAGCGCGGTTAGCAATGTGTGTATTGCATCACCCGAGCCGTGCGATGGGTTTAGCAAGGTTTAGGGGAGAATATAGGCTCAATAGGCACCCTTTGAGATCCAGATTGTGTTTGTCAGAGTGAGTTGATTATTTCTTTGATATGGAAATTTACTATTCATCCAAGTACTATGAAACTTTTGACATGCATGTTGATTTATTTGTGTTGTAATGTAAATTCAAAAAAACTTTCCGCTTTACTTTTTCCCCCAACATTAGTTGTTTTTCTCTTTTTTTTCACATTTAATTATTTATGTAGAATTTTGTGGATTTATTTATTTGTGTTTAAATGTGTATTATTTTTGCAGGTTTTGCCCTCAATTGTTTCAATCAAATCGAACCATTGTCTGATTAATATGAAATATTTTGACTTTGTTCCCCCTATTTTCCTATATTTAACATCAATACCTGAACATGTTTTTTCAGTTGGGCTGGCACATGTTTCAGTGTCTCTGCAAGTCCTTAAAACAATTTTTTTTTCTGATACACTAAAGATATATGATGCTCATATTTTTAACACCAAAAAGTGCACAGTGATTTTATACTTTTAAATGGCTTAACATTCTGCAAAGCAGACTCACGTTTGATGACTTTACACAAAGTTGTGTCAATCAGAGGCAATTTCTCCCTTTTCCCCTTTAAACTGAAGTGGCTCCACACGATGTTTGTCGCTACTGCCCGCATCACTCTCCTCACACAATCCCCTGGATTTGCCCCACCAATAAGGCTGAGATGGTGAATCTGTGAAACATCATGGTTTGGCATGCAGGTTAGTACAGTCAACAAACTCTAGTTATTGTTCATTTCTCATTGTCACAATTTTACTTGTTGAATATGTAAAAGTAGAAGCTTACATAATCGTATATATTAATAAAGAAATTGGGCATATTTGCTACAGAAATACTATAGAATTGTATCACCGATTTATAGATTTTATTTATTAGGAATGAGGAGGAATTCATTAAATATTTAAATAAATATGACTAATAAAAATAATTGAAATAATAGTAATGCAACTTTCCATTGCTTGTAAATTATTGCTAAAAAACAATAATGACATAACCATGAGTGTGTTTTTGTAATTGTTAAATCATATTTAAAAAAATATATTATACACAGTTTTTAAAAAATATCAAGGTAATTTTATGTGCCCCGGAAAATATACAAAATACTCACCACTCTCTTTCTGAAATCCGAGTCTTTAAGACGGTGGTCAAGGGCTTCAAGCTCCTCTTTGCTCTGAGCAATATTGAGCTCCAGGATGTCTTCCGCTCTCTGATGACCCTGGCGTTTCCTCAGTACGATAAGCATTTCTCTCTGGGTGGCTGCCAGGCTGTCTACTTTTCGTAGCAGAACCTCCAGTGTTTCTACAATTAGAGAGCACCAGTCACAAACTGAACCAAAAAGTAGCGTAATATAGTGTATTATTGTAACTACAGTACAAACATCATAAACTTGTCTAATTAGAGGATAAATGAACTTTACACCGTAATTCACTTAAAACGCTGTCTAAACGAAGAACTCAGTGTCAAAACTGTATCAATAAAGTATTTTTCTTTTTATAATCTACATTCGATGCATTTGTTTCTTAGGCCTATAAAATGTTAGCCTGCCCTGGATGCCAGCCCGAACCCCGCCCACAACATTTTTTGGTCGGGAAGTTCGTCTGGACTCGATCCATTGAGGAGTAATTGACCCTTCGCTAAGCCACGCCCGAAAACCGCCACTGGCCAATCGTGGCTTAGCAACCGTAACTAGGCGCGGAAGGTCTGTCAAGCTTTCGAGCAAGGGAAACATGCCGAAGCGTTGTGCGTATGGATTGTGCAAATCTGATACCCGGTATCCTAAAAGTTTGAACGGTGGGGTGGCATTTTTTCCCTTCTCGAAACCTAAAAGCCAAAGGGGAGAAATGCCGGTCGTGGATCAAGCAGTGTGGGAGACCCATTCACAACTAAATGTCGACAGGATTAACAAAAAAAAAAAACCTTACCCAGGATTAACAAAACCCAAAACCCAGGATTAACAAAAAAAAACGTTACCCTGCCCTGAGTAACTTTACCCCAATCCGATCGCGGCTCTTCCGGTGTTAGATTGATGGATAAGCTGTTTGATTTATAAGTATTAGATTATTTTCACATTGCACTTACTCTGCTGTGCATGAACATAGCTGTTTCTCAATTTGTGTGTTTCCCATTTGAATGGTCTGCTAAGGAGGCGGCTGCTGCTTGCGCTGGGACCTAACGTTATAGGGTTTAGCTTCAATTTTGATGAAATTATTCTCTAATCGGTTGCAAATTATGTCGTGGATATATCCCTCGAATGCATACTGCTGTCCCTTTTGTCTTGCTCTCTAAGATATTTCACCTGTTCGCCAAAAATGACTATATCTCCTTGGGAATGTCTGACACCGGTGCATTCACACTGTAATAGATGTGGCAGGCGAGAAAGCTTGACAGGCGTAGCAACAGTAACTAAGGAGGGCGGGGCTTAGCGAAGGGTCAATTATGATCGGTTCAGAAATCGTCGGGCCAATCAAATTGCCAAGGCGGGCTTTATACGATGATGGACAGATGATCTGCAGTTACGTAACCATCACGTTATCAAACTTATTTTTTTCCAGAGTGCGTGCAGTTGAGTTCTGTTGACAACTATGCGTCGCTCAACATGCGTCACTTACTGCGTTGCTCTGATTGGTTGTAGGTCTATCCAATTGAGTGCAGAGTTTGTTTTTTCCTGGTTCGGTTAAGACATGGCTCATAATCAAAGCCCTATGGAGCAGTATCAGACTCATGTTCTGACTAGAATATGAGTATGACGAAGTCAGGCTAATAAAATGTAAAATGTAAGCTCACTCTTCGTTGGGTCATTGGGTCGTTGGGTCTTCGTGTGGTCAGCCTTTGCAGATGTTTGTCTCTCCTCTAAAAAAGTTATGTAATGTTATACAACAAGCACTCACTTTGAATTATCCTGTGTGGGAAAAGGTATCTTGTATGGACAATTTGATTCCTCATGATATGACCTATTTAACAATGTTATTTTGTTGCATACGCAATGTTATTATCATTGCCTCATCTAACTTCTAACATCAGTTACTTTCAATTCAATCTAAAATCAATTCAAATAAAGTTTACAGATGTTGAATACAAATTAAATTTTACCTTCGGTAATATATTCTGCCACAGACACGGAATTAAATACGGGTGATTCATCAAGATCTGCAAGCATGATAAAAACACAGTTGTCAACTTGAACCTTGAAAAACATAATATTGAGACGAATCCACTAAACGGATGTGCCACTTTTGCCTGTGATATTTTACTACAAAAACCTGTCTTAGTAGGCACCAGTAGAATGTAATTTATTCAATTCTACCTTTAGATAAATCATGTGATTGACTGGGATCTGAATGGTCATAGGTTGCATTCTGACACTCTTTGACTCTTTCTATTTTGAGAATACAAAGACAAAAAAGAAGTACATGTAATTGCAGAAAATATATTTTATGTACTCATGGTACTATACTGTTTGATGTGTTTGTACTAATGTACTTGGTTTATGTTGGGGTGGAATGGGAAGTGTAGCCTCTGTTGCTGTATCAAAGAAATGTAAAATAACAAATATGTTTCAGGGGGGAAATTTCATTTTAAACATTACATTTAAATAATTAATTTAGTTGTTTAAAAAGAGCATACAAATATACTTATACCTTTTTCTGGCCTTTTCTCAATAATTGATGGGTTTTTTTTTAGGAAATGGTCCATCTAAATAATAATTAAAATAATTAAAAAGTCCATCAAAATCAAAATTTACTTGAACCTGAATTTAAATTGCCATTTGTTGAATGGTACCTTGATGCTTTCTTTTTTGGGGGGTCGCCCTCAGTGGTGTCTCATCTAAATAGATCACACATTATTAATGTGCAGTTAGCAATGTATTCTTTGAAAGTTGATAATGATCAGATTTTTTCTGTTTCACTATCAGAAGATCTTAATGGACTACACAATACTCAAAGACTGAAAGTGATGCATACCATCGCTGCTGTCATCATAACGGGCAGGGTTTTTTTGTGGCCTTTTTGTGTACGTGTCGACATCACTCTCCACAGCAGAATGGTATTCTGCTGCTTTGCACCATTTGAGGGCCTTTGCAAAATTGTCTGAAAATATAAAGCCAATGGTAAAACAATTATAATATAATCATAATGTACAATCATATAATTAAAGTTAAGTATCCTCAAATAAATTAAACATTACCAGTATTTGCCAATACGCGGATTTTCCTGGAAATCCAATTTTGTTTATCAGTAATGTCTTCCTTTTTTGCCCTTTTAGTGGGGTTTGTAGGTGGCCAGTAGCTGTATTGTTGCTAGCATGCGTCCAGTGAAGTCAGAGACATTGTTAAAATATTTATATACATTTCTTAATTTTTATATTTTTGATCAAGATTATATTGTTGATGTGGAAGGTTATGAAAAATGTTCTTGTACCCCATTTTCCCTGTGTAACCAGCACTGGCCTACAATGCCAACCGTCGACTCCTCCGTGAATTCAACGATAACATACATACTAAGGAAGGGATGAGGAAGGTCAGTAATTTACCAAAACATTTTGCTTATCAAATCTCAAAGAATATGCACATTAAAGTTCTCCTACATTGTAATAAAAGATTCACTGCTGGTGTAAGATGGCCATGAATGTCACTGAGTCTCCATTTTTGATCGTGATTGCTCTCTTTTCAATTAGTTTTTTGGAGATCCACCTCATTGTTTTTTTGTTTTTTACTGAATTTGTACACCCCCAGAAGAAATGAGTGGCAGGGCTTAATGAACAATGGTGCAGGACTATGATAAATTCTGCAAAGAACATGTCCATCTTTCTCCTCATCGTTGGTGATCTCGCAGCCATTGTCATTGTCTAGGATGAATGCTCTATCCTTGCTCTTCTTTGTTTGTCTATCTTTGTTGTTTTTAATTGTGGAGTCACGTCTTTCCTCAATCCTGTTGGCAATCTGGCTAAGAAGGTGTGTTCCACTTCGTACCATCTTCTTGATTGTATGCAGGTATGTTTCGAATTTAAATGCACTGCAGTTGTCCAGACCATTAAATTGTATAGCATCATCAGTGATGTGGAGCATTGAGTGGATGTTGTACACTATGAACTCATTTCCACAGAGCTCTCGTCCTCTGCTGACGAAGTAGTTGAGCAAGCATCTAGCGTATTCTGAGTGCTTTTTGACCAGTGTTGGGGAAACTAAAATGCACATTGCCACACTGAATGCCAAGAAATGTAGGTACATGCCATGCCCAAGAATTCCTTTCAACAGAAGCTTGCCTGTGTACAGCATGAATTGACGGAATTCTGTTGCCTTCCATCTCTCCAGCTCATCCAGGCCTCGAGGGGTGCGAGCAAAAATGGAAGGAATTTGACTCCTAAGCTGAAGCAACCTAGAGCTGACTTCTTGTTTTTGGGTGGTGGAGAGCCTGACTCTTCTTTCTCCACGGGTCCAACTGACAAGAAGCCTCTTCATCACCCCCAAGCATGCCTGATGCATGTAGTCGATTGGGAAGCTTTTGACCATATCAATGGGCAGCTGGATGAGTGGAGTATTGGCATTGTGATGCTCAGGCTGAACCTGGCTCCTAAATGAATGATCTGTGCGCAAAGTGAGGTTTTTTATGGCTGGAAATGTTACTTTATTAAACCATTCACCTTTCTGGTCACATTTATCACATCCATAGTACCCAGAGCACAGCTTTGTGCCTTGTGTAAAGGCTTTTGCTGGAGCATCACACACAATGCAGAGAACATTAATGGTGAAATTTCTCTCCTTATACTGAAGGCCATGAGACATCAGATCATTGAGGTCTGCAATAACATCATCTAGGAAAATCAGATCGGTGGGTTTCTTGTTTCCGCAGGTTAAAGCTGCTGGAAAAACGACGATGGGCTTGAGGTGGACAGCACAGAGCACAGGCCACAGAACTTTACTTGAGCTCTTGAACAATGGCAGGCCGTCTACGTTGAATGACAGATTAATTGTGTCATGGTCCAGGATCTCTTCAACAGGGTACTTATCCAGTTTGTCCAGCAACTGTTGACGCAGTGGGTAATGCAAATACTGTCACGGTAGATGTTTTCTCTGTTTCCTTCTAGTCTCGTGTTTATGTTGTTGTATGAATGCACGTGTGTGAGGGGTGTGTCTGTATGACATCACTTGATCCGCTCCAGCTGCTCATCATCACATCACCAGCTGCAGTTGATCATCACCACACTATTTATACTCACCGTTGTTCTCTCATCCTTGTCAGATCGTTGTTTCATGTGGTTCGTGTTGGTGTACCGGTGTCCTGTTCCTGCCTTGTGTTCCTGTTTCTTCGTCTGGATTCAAGTTTCTACGTTTGTCTCACCATCGTCTCTTCATCGCACCACTTCACGGATCCTGACCATCTTGTCCCTGCGTCACCGTTACCATCTGTTTGCACTGCCGACTCTGTGATACTTATTAAACTGTTAACTTGCATTTGCTTCCTGTCATTCATCCAAGCCCGTGACAGAACGATCTGACCCTAAGGATGGAAGCAGCGAGTTCACCGCGGAGCCCCGTGGACGAGTTTATTCATCATAGCACCAGGAGAATGGATGTTCAGCAGAGAGAGATCAGCGATACAGGTTGCGCAGTGCAAGCCTTGGTGACGCAGGTATCCGAGCTTACCCAGCATATCCAACGGCTTCAGATTCCCACTGCGCCGCCCACACCGACCGTTCCCCCACCACTTCCAGAGAGACCCGCCATGTCGGAGCCCCGCCTGCCGGTACCTGAGCATTATTCCGGGGAACCAGCCTTTTGTAGAGCATTCCTGACCCGTTGCACGATGCATTTTGCTCTGCAACCACGCACGTTCGAGACTGAACAGGCTAAAGTGGCTTTTGTACTAACATTGCTTACAGGAAAGGCAGCGCTCTGGGGAACGGCGGTGTGGGAGAATCGGAATCCATGCTGCGCCTCGTTCCAGACCCTCGCCGCCGAGATGAAGAAAGTTTTTGACCGGGCGGTCTCGGGAAGGGAAGCAGCCAGAACATTGACGGAACTACGTCAAGGTAACAGATTGGTCTCAGACTTTTCTATTGAGTTCCGGCGGCGGCGGCGGAGTGCGGCTGGAACGAGGAGGCGCAGTGGGATATGTTCTTGCATGGGCTGGCTGACCATGTCCAGAAAGAGATCTACGCCCTGGATCTTCCTACCACACTGAACGGACTGATTGATCTTGCTCTGCGGGTGGACGCTCGGCTAGCTAGGATCGAGCAACGTGTTCCGTCCACTCGTACCTTCGGAGGAGTCGACGTTCCCAGATCCAGCGGCAGGGACGTGGTCAGCCCCGTCTTCGATCCCGAGCCCATGCAGTTGGGTCGAGCTCGGCTTTCCCGGGAGGAGAGGGAGAGGCGGAGGTCCCAGGGCCTTTGCCTGTATTGTGGAGGAGCGGGACATTATGCTTACAACTGCCCGGTAAAAGGGCCAAGCCCGATAGTAAACTTGAGGCTGCTATCGGGTGGGATCTCCGCCAGGAAGACCTCATCGACTACATCTACCTCCACGCTCCTCCCGGTTAGACTAAGATGGTCAGTCCACCGGCACGATTGTCTTGCACTGTTGGACTCCGGGGCGGAAGGTAATTTTATGGACTATAATTTCGCACTTACATTCCAGATTCCCCTCCGACCCCTCACTCACCGGATTTCAGTTCACGCATTAAATGGTCAAGAACTTCCCATCATTTCCCACACCACTGAAGACATCACACTTATTACCTCTGGCAACCACACCGAGACTATTTCTTTTCTTATTTTGGACTCACCCCTGGCACCCGTTGTTCTCGGACATCCCTGGCTGATCAAACACAACCCTTGGGTGGACTGGATTAACAAAGCCGTGCTGGAGTGGAACAAGGAATGTCATAAGTCTTGTCTTGTGTCTGCTTGTTCGTCTGTACCTGTTTCTGTGTTGCAGGAGGAAGCAGGGGATTTGTCTAACGTGCCCGTGGAGTATCTGGACCTGAAGGAAGTGTTCAGTAAGTCTCGTGCTGCTTCTCTCCCTCCGCATCGTCCCTATGACTGTGCTATAGATTTACTACCAGGTAAGTCTCCGCCTAAAGGCAAGTTATATTCACTTTCGATTCCTGAAAGAGAGCCTATGGAGAAATATATTTCTGATTCTCTGGCAACCAAGTTCATTCCCCCTTCCTCTTCTCCAGCGGGGGCGGGGTTCTTTTTTGTGGGGAAGAAGGATGGATCGTTGCGACCTTGCATTGATTACCGAGGGTTGAATAACATCACGGTAAAGAATACTTATCCTTTGCCGTTGATGTCTTCAGCCTTCGAGAGGTTGCAGGGAGCATCTATCTTCACAAAATTGGACTTACGTAACGCTTATCATTTGGTTCGCATTAGGGAGGGAGATGAGTGGAAAACTGCTTTTAACACCCCTAGGGGGCACTTTGAATATTTGGTTATGCCGTTCGGGCTGTCCAACTCCCCAGCAGTTTTCCAGGCACTGATCAATGACGTGTTGCGAGATATGATCGATCAGTTCATATATGTTTACCTGGATGACATATTGATTTTTTCTTCGTCTCTCCAGGAACATGTGCAACACGTCCGACGAGTGCTTCAGAGGTTGCTAGAGAATGGGCTTTTTGTCAAGGCGGAGAAATGCGATTTTCATGCACAGTCTGTTCCTTTTCTAGGGTACATCGTGTCGTCCGAGGGAATGCGGATGGACCCTGAGAAGATCAAGGCTGTGGTTGATTGGCCAAGTCCAGATTCACGCAAGGCCCTGTTGAGGTTTCTGGGGTTCGCCAATTTTTACCGGCGTTTCATTCGCAATTTCAGCCAGCTAGTCGTGCCTCTGACTGCCTTGATCTCCCCCCGAACTGCGTTCAGGTGGTCGGACTCAGCCGAGGCTGTGTTCTCGAAACTGAAGAGTCGCTTTGTTTCGGCTCCTATTCTCATAGCCCCTGATTCATCACGTCAGTTCGTGGTGGAGGTCGACGCATCAGAGGTGGGAGTAGGAGCAGTGTTATCCCAGCGTTCACCTGTGGACGACAAGGTGCACCCTTGCGCGTTTTTTTCACATCGGTTATCCCCAGCCGAACGTAATTATGACATTGGTAACAGAGAGTTGTTGGCAGTCAAGTTGGCGTTGGAGGAGTGGCGTCACTGGTTAGAAGGGTCGGGGGTACCTTTTATCGTCTGGACTGATCATAAGAATCTTGAATACATCAGAACTGCTAAAAGATTGAACTCCAAGCAGGCTCGGTGGGCACTTTTTTTCGGTCGTTTTGATTTTACTCTCTCTTACCGTCCGGGTTCCAAGAACATCAAACCCGACTCATTATCTCGCATATTTGATTTTTCCGAACGCACGTCTACTCCAGAGTGTATTTTACCCGAAACCATATTTGTTTCAACACTCACATGGGAGATCGAAGCGAAGGTCAAGAGGGCCTTAGAAGGGGTAACGCCTCCGCCCGGCTGCCCACCGAACCGTTTGTTTGTGCCGGAGGGATTACGGTCTGACGTTATCCAGTGGGGTCACAGTTCCAACGTAGCTTGTCATCCAGGAGTTAATCGCACTGGGTTTTCAGTCAAGCAACGATTTTGGTGGCCACGTATGGCTCGTGACATTCACGATTTCGTTTTGGCTTGCTCAGTTTGTGCCATTGGTAAGTCTTCCAATCAACCTCCAGATGGGTTACTCCAGCCGCTGCCGGTGCCTTCGAGACCCTGGTCCCATATCGCTCTAAATTTCATTACCGCCCTCCCACGCTCTCAGGGTAACACAGTGGTTTTAACTGTGGTGGGCCGATTCTCGAAGACAGCGCATTTCATTCCCTTACCCAAATTGCCTTCAGCTAAGGAGACAGTGGCAACGATCATAGATCACGTCTTTCGGTTACATGGCCTCCCGATAGACGTGGTTTCCGACAGGGGTCCCCAATTTGTGTCCAAATTTTGGCGAGAATTTTGTAGATTACTGGGGGCGACTGTTAGTCTGTCCTCTGGGTTTCATCCCCAGAGCAATGGTCAAACTGAGAGAGCCAACCAGCATTTGGAAAGAACGTTGCGATGTTTGGTTTCCAAGAATCCTTCCTCATGGAGTCAGCAACTGTCAATGGTGGAGTACGCCCACAATACGTTACCAGTGTCATCTACGGGCCTATCTCCGTTTGAGTGTAGTGTAGGTTACCAGCCACCAATTTTTCCTAGTCTGGAGTCCGAAGTCGCGGTCCCCTCCGCCCACGCCTTCATCCAGAGGTGTCATCTCACTTGGACTAGAGCCCGCGAGACTCTACTCCAAGTGGGAGCACACACCAAGGTCAAAGCCGATCGCCACCGGCGGAGACCTCCCGTATACGTCGTCGGTTCTAAAGTGTGGCTTTCTACCAAGAACATTCCTCTCCGATCCGTCTCGAATAAACTTGCTCCCAAATTTATTGGCCCGTTTGCTGTCACCAAGATCGTTAGTCCGGTGGCAATCCGCCTCAAACTTCCTCCTGCGTACAGGAGAATTCATCCCGTGTTCCTTGTATCCAAAGTCAAGCCCGTGTTTTATGCTCGCATTAATCCGCCAGTCCCGCTTCCCCCACCGCCGCGACTCGTAGATGGGGAACCATCCTATTCGGTCAATCGTATTCTGGATTCTAGACGGAGGGGACGCGGATTTCAGTACTTGGTGGATTGGGAAGGTTACGGTCCGGAGGAGAGAAGTTGGGTGCCTGCTACAGACATTCTGGATCACTCTCTTATCGATGATTACAATCGACAGGCAAGGGAGTCGGAGAACGCCAGGAGGCGTTCTTAAGAGGAGGGGTACTGTCACGGTAGATGTTTTCTCTGTTTCCTTCTAGTCTCGTGTTTATGTTGTTGTATGAATGCACGTGTGTGAGGGGTGTGTCTGTATGACATCACTTGATCCGCTCCAGCTGCTCATCATCACATCACCAGCTGCAGTTGATCATCACCACACTATTTATACTCACCGTTGTTCTCTCATCCTTGTCAGATCGTTGTTTCATGTGGTTCGTGTTGGTGTACCGGTGTCCTGTTCCTGCCTTGTGTTCCTGTTTCTTCATCTGGATTCAAGTTTCTACGTTTGTCTCACCATCGTCTCTTCATCGCACCACTTCACGGATCCTGACCATCTTGTCCCTGCGTCACCGTTACCATCTGTTTGCACTGCCGACTCTGTGATACTTATTAAACTGTTAACTTGCATTTGCTACCTGTCATTCATCCAAGCCCGTGACAAATACTCCATGCCACATTTCTGCATTGTGGTTATTTTCCTTGGTGTTTTGAGCAGAGTACGAGCAGAGGATGGAAGATTAGTGTGGCCATGTTTCTGAAGAATTTTCAACAGATGGTCAACAGCATTGTTCTTTACTTTGAACTAAGAAGCCCAGGATGCCAGTTCTGTTGTCAGGGATAAGCTTGCCATGCTGTCTTCCTGGTCAGATGTACCATCTTTTTTTCTCCAATGTCCATGACTTCCTCTAAGTCATCCTCCCAGTCAGTTTCTTCTGAAGGCCAGGATCCTTCAGAGGACATTGGAGATGAAAGGTTCATTGTGTTCTCCGTGGAACCTAAGGCATCACCTGCATCCCATTGACCTTCTGTGACTACATAAAAAATAAAAATAATAAACAAAGCTTGAAGTGAAGCTAAAGAATATTACTTACCTTGAAATAAAAGATGGTAAGAAAATAAACTCAATGGAGGAGGCACTTGAAAACGTTGTAAAAATCTAATAAATTAAAAAAAAGATAATCATTGGGTTGGTTTAGGTAAATGCATTGGTATCATGAATTGAAAAAGAGATCAGAAACTGCAAGAGCTTGTGAATCAAATTGAATCATGAAATCTATATGAGTCTCCAGGCCAACATCTTATAACTTATAACTTTTAAATACTAAGAATATATCTGGTAGGCATTCAAAACATATACTTACAAAGACAAAGTCGCTCTGTGCTAGGGCTCTTAAAAGAGCCTTTGGGGTGTAGTTAGCTGCTGTTGACACACAGGGAAAGGGGAGAGAAAGTAGAAACTAAATATGAAAGATATATCTGTAGTACGAATTAAAATGCATTCAATTCCATTAATGATTTTTGACTAATCAGGATGACTGCTAGATTTATCACTTACAATAATCAGACTGCAATATATACTGAAAAAAAGAGAAGAGAATAATTATTTTCATGGTATAAATTCCAAAAGTTAATAAAGGCTCTTGATTTATTAATTTATCAATTGCATCAAAAAATGCATAAGAATGCAGTAATGCATCTGATGAGAGTTTATACAACCCACTAACAAACAAGAAACCATATTAAGTCAATAAAATACATTTTCTTTCTTGAAAATACTACTACTAATTAGTATTATTATTTTTAATACTGTTAGCAGTAATAATAAAATATAATTATAATTAAGAATAGTATTAATAATACTAATAGCTTATTTTATTATTAGTTGCATTTAATTATTATTAATAGTAGAAGTAGTAATACTAATAATTATTATTATTATTATTAACACTGTTAACAATAATGATTTAAATAAAATATAATAATTATTATTGTTATTAATAAAACAATATTATTAAATGTAGTGGTATTAATAATATGACAAACAGACGGATGGCCTATTTCATTATAGATCTGATCTCATCTTTACAAGCCACGTCTCTCGCTCTCACAGGCTTGGCTGCGAGCACGTTCACCAGAAGCGCTCATGCGCTCGCAGCCAAGCCTGTGAGACAACGCGCTTTCCATACAACGTAAAGATATAGTAGCCTATTAATAATTGCATATTTTATTTATTTTAAAGTAACGATAACATCACCGACATGACTGATGAAACGCAAAAGTTCATTTGAATATGAGCGGGATTTCTCTATTATCCCAAATAACGTCACACAGACAGACTTAACGGCATTTAACGGTATTTTATTATAGCGACTAGTGGACGGAGGGGAAAAAAACGGAAAACCATTGTTTATGTGAAAAGTAGTGGCACATTTACTGGAAAAGACAGTTAATCAATTTTGTGACAACCAAAAATGTTCATTAGGTGAAAGCGGCAGTTATATATCTTATTTATCTGTTACCCTGAGTAACGTTAGGGGCCTAGCATATAGTATGCTATAATTAGATTTTATTATTTACTTTCTTCAAAGTTTTAAGTGTTATTTACCTTTGTAAGGGGTTCGTATGTTTTAAAAGTAATGTACCTAAATCAGTTAAGTAAACAGTACTTTACCTCAGAAATGCTGGTAAAATAGGATGTCCACTTACAACGAAAACCGGGTTCTGCTTACATATGATCACAACCCCTGCTTATATATGCCCGCTGGCAGGTTTCGCGCATTTCGCTGGTACGCGCACAAATGTATATTATTTTATTTTTATTTTTTTAAATGTACATTTATTTATATAATGATACCTTGCGTTACCTTGTCAAAAAGTGATATACCACAACCACAATAATGTAGTAAATATAAGTTATATATAAAATTTAGAATATAAATATGGCTAGATTTACGAAATTAACAATTAAAATTAATCGGTTGTGCAGTCAGTGTTGGGTATCTGGAAGGGATAGGAAATATACATAACATATAATACAAATTCAACAACCCATAGGTGGCGATAATGCGAGTCGCCAATAAGCATGCATGCAAGCGAAGAATCAGCTAACGACGCCCAGTCGCGATTTATATTTTACTGTCTATGGAGTTTACTTTATCAACGCGTGGCAGCCTTTATGGCATTCGCATTTGATGTGCAAATGGTTGATAAGTAAGTAGTATTTTATGGAATAATATGTGGAAATGTATGTTTTTTTCATAGTGTGATAATTTGTGGGATTGTGAGCGTTTTCCCTGAGCTGTCTAACGCGTTTTGCACGCGGCCCTGTTAAAGGAGCTTTATCATTTTTTTAAAATGCAGTGATAAAATCTATCTTATAGAATTCAAAGTAAATCAAACATGTAAGAGAAGTGCAAGGTGCATCCATATGTTAATTAGTTTTGAATGAAACCGTTTTGCATACAAAAATAACCTACAGGAATCCTGCAGTTGTTGTTTTTTTGCAGGATATTGTTTTATGTAGACATTGACAATATGTGCAGGAAATTTCTAAAGGTTTTAGCATGAACCCTTCAGTACAACAGAAACATGCAGGGAAGGCAAATTTATTAATATAGAACATTGCTTACACAATGGTAATTCAAAGTGCTTTACATAGAAGAAATAAAAATAATCAAAAGAAATAAGAATAATTAAAGTAGGAACAGTGGAACAGTGCTCGTTCAGTAATGCACAGCTAAACAGATGTTTTTTGAGTCTGGATTTGAATGTGACTACTGTAATAGCACATCTGGGCCCGTATAAAAATGATTAATGCAATGAGTAGCACCTAGTGACAAAATCCTAAGAAAGTTCTTAGAAATGTGGGTGTTACTGTTCACTCTTAAAATTAAATATAAGTCCTAGTAAAGTAATTCAGAAAGCACCTTAACCCTTAAAAGAGGTCAAAATTGTTAGGAGCAAGGACAAGGACTTTTAAGAGGCTTAAAGGGACACGAAGTAAGAATTACTCCCATCTAGCGGTGAAATTGTATTTTGCATTCAAACGAATTGTGCTCGCCAGCGCCTCGCGTTTTCAAATGCGTGTTGCATCTACGGTAGCCGTTATGTACCAAAAAGCTATGACAGGATGTCTTCTAATAGCACTTCGTCAAGTTTTCCTCCGGGTGAACAGGTTTGTTATTTCAAACAAACTTCAAATTGACACAACGAACAAACGAATGTTATAGTATGAATGAGTGTCAAAAACATGAACTATTGTAATTAGTAGTTATGCCTTCTTTATTCGTTATATTTTCTATAGTAGCCTACGTTCATTGTTAGATATCATCATCAACTTTTAACTATACATGTTCATCTGTCTATAAAATAAAGTACACAACCAAACAATGAAAAAAAAGCTTGTAATTAAGACCGTAGCCTTGTCGAGAAGAAAGCAGGAAATATTTTGAAATCTTTCTCCTGCATTAGCTCTATCCACCTGGAAAAAGCTATCCCGACATTAACTTGTGTTTTTTGTAATCTCCGGTCACGTTTCCTTTTACGATCTATTTCGGACTTTTCTGCCGACGAGAGTAGTTCTTACCGGACACCATGTGTCAAAATGATTGATGACTTCCGGTTGACCTTTGACCTTTTCCGGCCCCGCCTTTTCCGGGTGTGCATCCGGTATCTATAGATAAGGATTGACCTATTGACCCCAACCATCCAATCGATTATGTGTTTTTGACAGGTTGTGCATCCGGCCTTTATTGTTAAGGGTCAAGCAGTTGACCCCGCCTATCCGATCAATGAAATCTTTTGACCATCTGGCCTCTATTGATAAGGGTTGTGGTGTTGAGCTATCTGATCAATCAAGTGTTTTGACATAAGCATTGTGCGTTTTTATGGTAGAAAGTTTGAAGCGGTTGTTATACATGCATCTATCACCGGCATTCCAGACCCCCCTGTATATAAATGGGGTCAGTGTGTTCTACAACCAACAGAACCATGAGCTACATGAGCATGGATGGTTTAGCCTCCCCACAACCCCCCGAGACGGAGCTGACCAGCAGGATGATGGAAAGTTTGACTATGGCTCTGAGAAAACCTTATGGTCATGTTCGTTTGACAAATTTTCTCCATGAAGTTTCGGAATGGACTGAAGGAGAATTTATGATGTGTAGTAATCGTGTATTCGGGTACAAATTTCACAAACCAACACGCGTGGTTATGCTCTACACCACTGACGGCGTCGGCGAGTTTCAGGCTGGGGAAGACCCATGTGTGACATTTCCTGAAAAAGACTGGGGTCTATTTTACAAATTTGTCTGGAAGGATCTGAATGACGCTGGGGAAGAGCCTTTGTTTGTGGCGGAGTGGGTCGGGGAGACCCCGAATATCCAATACCGTGTGGTAGGCGACCATACTAACAAGCCGCCGAATGATTCTGTATACATATTCAGCTGTAAAGACAAGACTAAGCTCACCCGCTCAGGAACTGTCCTGCCCAAGGATCATCATGATCTGTATGAAATGCAATTTCTGTTCAAGTGGGGTGATCTGAATCTGCTGAATGGTGTTTTTTCAATCATCAACAAAATGTTCAAATGGTGCGACATGCATGACAGATACAACAAGATTAAAGTACGGTTGTTCCACCCTGAGAGATGCGTGCGCAGCGGTATAGGCTGTCTACCGTCCTCCACCATTCACTACACCCATCATAAACCTCTACGGGGAGACCCTCCCAAGCGTCGTTTATAAATCGGCGTCTCCACCCCTTTACTACAACGACCATAAATTCAGGCACCCAAACCCTCTATGCATCATTTATAAACCATGGCTGAAGATAGGAGTTCAGAAGCAGACCATGTGTGCAGCTGCGGAATTTCTTTCGGCAGCATTCTTGACCCTCCCAACGACAACGCCTGTGACCCGCCGGACCACCACAAAGACTGGGCTTCGACTAAAACTATCAAACGTCGCATAGGCTTTGAAACGTGCATTGAAAACGACTGGGGTCCGGGTAACATTATCAACCCTGAACCATTGAACACGCAAAACGACATCGGTCCGGGTAACAGTATCGAGCGCGACAAAGACCAGGATTTGGGGGTCGAGCACAACCATCCCTACGAGACATTCAAAATTTTCAAGCTCCATAACGATCAGCAATCGTACGACAGATCTAAAATCGACCGGCCCCTGCCTCATGCTAATCAAACCTTCGACGTCACAGACGGATGTTTCAATGTGTTGGGGTTCAAACTCATAAAAGCCGCGACCGTGATTTTGCTCCAACATCTCATCGGAACGAAGCTGAAGAACGAGTGCGAGGGGTGTGAGATTGATCACCCCAGCCAGCTGCAGCATTCCTGCCTGTTTGACCCTCCTAACTACTACTTGGACACGCATTCTGATGAACTTTCAGCCAAACTGTTTAGACCCTATTTTCATGCCATCATCGCTATCGTGCTAAAACGCTGTGGGTTAAAATCTCACCCTCAACGGATTCAAGGAACAGTCGGGACTATTCTGCACGAATTAAAAGACGAGCTATTCATTGGTGTTAAGCTTGAAGAAATCAGAGTTGGACTTCTGGAGAAACCCTGCGACAAAATAGTTCACGACGTTGTCGATCTCTGGGAAGGTCTCGCGATCGTGAATGGAGACTGACCAAGACGCCACCACTATGGGAGCTGCCTGTACCGTAAAGAACACTATGGAATTCATGTTTAAAAGACATTACAACCGACAGATGACCAAACTGGTGAATAAGATTATTACAGATGCATCGGGCGAATGGTCATCCATTTATGGAAGACACTACACGTGAAGCAAATTTCAAGAAACAAATGGTGTATATAAGAGGACTGGCTAATTCCTGGGATGATTTGGTGGGCAAATGCATTCATGGTATCGAAAAACCCGACGTGATGATAAAACAGATTTTGGATATGATGTGTGAATCACAATCCCCACTCACGGTCACCGATATGCTCTGTACTTGTACGTATGTGGCAGATGTCTGTACCATGCTAACCTTGAGGTCAAAACAATACGACCCGGATGATGACGACGATGGTATTAAAATTGACGAACTCAGTACCACCATCGACAAAATTGTTGTAATGTATATCGACTACATCCTAGACAAACACATGTTGGCCTGTCGCGATTTTCTTTTCTGGCTCGACTATCAGTGACGTCATTATGACTATCCTACTTTTATCACCGTCCATTTTTCTTAGACTATGCATGTAACGTCGTTATATCCAATTATTCTATATTTTATTATATGCATTTTGTACTAACCTCATTATATTCTATTTTACTTAGATTTTGTAGTACTAATATTATTCTATTTACTTTCTGTTTGATTTTTATTATTATTATTATTATTATAATATCCATGTCTAGTATCATGTATTATATTATTGCCATTTACTTAAATTGTGTATCCTGTAACTTTGTAACAGGACAAAGGCACCTTGTAATAAGAGTGGCGTAGAGGTTACTAGAGCGTTCGAGTCTATACTTGAAGAGGGACGTGTGCCGCAGAAATTGCAGACGGATCAGGGAAAGGAATTTTTTAACACACAATTTCAAGATGTAATGAAAAAGCACGATATTAATCATTTCGCTACCGCTAGCGGTTTGAAAGCCAGCGTCGTGGAACGATTTAATAGAACGTTAAAAAGTCGAATGTGGAGATTTTTAACGGCTACAAATTCACGACGATACATAGATGTTTTACAAGACATTATGCAGGGGTACAACGTCAGTTATCACCGAAGTATTAAAATGAGACCCGTGGACGTCAACAAACTAAATGGTCATGTGTTTCAAAACTTGTACGGGGTTATAAAGAAGACCGAGAGACCCACATTTAATTTCAAAGTCGGCGACATGGTCAGGATTTCTAAAGTGAGAGGCCCATTCTCCAAAGGTAGATGCGTATCCGATCGCATTCCGCGCAAACCACCAGTCTACAGACTCAAAGATTACGACGGCGATGTCATCGAGGGAGTTTTTTATGAAAAAGAGATGCAAAAAATAATTGTGAGTAAAAACAAATATTTTAAGGTGGAAAAGATTTTAGGTCAGAAAAAACAGGGAAAATCTATGCTTGTTTTAGTGAAATGGGTAGGCTGGCCTTCAAAATTCAATAGTTATATAGATAAAAAAAACTCTGGTGGACTTACAATCTCCTTAAAACAAGCCAGCGTTTAACGGATGAGATCATACGAGTGAAGGATTACCATGGACGATCAAGGTTTCTACGTCACGCTACCGTACAATGCATCTTCGGCAGTTTACCCCGGAAATCGTATATCCGCCTACACAACCAGGATAGCAAAAGCTATAGAATTGAAAGGACAATGGGAGGTGGGACTAGCCGAAATCGAATATCCTAGAAGTTGGTATAACTTTAATGATGAAGACGGTTATTTCGTCCTACACACAGCCCCAGGACCTCCGAATAACGCGTCCCCTACAGACAGCGGACCTTTTAAAAAAGACTTATCAGGGGTTTTTGTATCGAGGAAATTACAAATAAGCGGGGGGTACTACGCAAACATTCGTGCAATCATCCGTTTGATAAATCAAGTTCTCGCACCCTTGGCAGTGTTGGATCACGATGAATCAAAAAACAAAGTGTTTCTGGTCGCGAGACCAAACATTTCAGTCAGTTTCCAAGGTAAACTCGCTACTATTTTAGGAATGATACCGGATGATAATCTCGGACGTTCAAACTACCATGAAGCAGCCGATTTTACTACGAGCGTCACTACGTATGCTCCTCATCAATCCGATATCAACGGTGGGTTCTACACATTGTACGTTTACACCGACATCATCCAATATCAATCTGTCGGCGATTCTTACGTTCCCCTTTTGAGATGCGTACATATATCCAGTAAAAGCAATGACACAGTCATTGCTAGATACGACTCCCCCCCATTACGTATCGATAAACAAGGATCACATCACCAGCATTATCAACCCTAAACCATTGAACACGCAAAACGACATCGGTCCGGGTAACTGTATCGAGCGCGACAAAGACCAGGATTTGGAGACATTCAAAATTTTCAAGCTCCATAACGATCAGCAATCGTACGACAGATCTAAAATCGACCGGCCCCTGCCTCGTGCTAATCAAACCTTCGACGTCACAGACGGATGTTTCAATGTGTTGGGGTTCAAACTCATAAAAGTTGCGACTGCGGTTTTTGCTCCAACATCTCATCGGAACGAAGCTGAAGAACGAGTGCGAGGGGTGTGAGATTGATCACCCCAGCCAGCTGCAGCATTCCTGCCTGTTTGACCCCTCCTAACTACTACTTGGACACGCATTTTGATGAACTTTCAACCAAACTGTTTAGACCCTATTTTCATGTCATCATCGCTATCCTGCTAAAACGCTGTGGGTTAAAATCTGACCCTCAACGGATTCAAGGAACAGTCGGGACTATTCTGCACGAATTAAAAGACGAGCCATTCATTGGTGTTAAGCTTGAAGAAATCAGAGTTGGACTTCTGGAGAAACCCTGCGACGAAGTAGTTCACGACGTCGTCGATCTCTGGGAAGGTCTCGCGATCGTGAATGGAGACTGATCAAGACGCCACCGGTATGGGAGCTGCCTGTACCGTAAAGAACACTATGGAATTCATGTTTAAAAGACATTACAACCGACAGATGACCAAACTGGTGAATAAGATTATTACAGATGCATCGCGCGATGGTCATCCATTTATGGAGGACAGTACACGTGAAGCAAATTTCAAGAAACAAATGGTGTATATAAGAGGACTGGCTAATTCCTGGGATGATTTGGTGGGCAAATGCATTCATGGTATCGAAAAACCGACGTGATGATAAAACAGATTTTGGATATGATGTGTGAATCACAATCCCCACTCACGGTCACTGATATGCTCTGTACTTGTACGTATGTGGCAGATGTCTGTACCATGCTAACCTTGAGGTCAGAACAATACGACCCGGATGATGACGATGATGGTATTAAAATTGACGAAATCAGTACCACCATCGACAAAATTGTTGTAATGTATATCGACTACATCCTAGACAAACACATGTTGGCCTGTCGCGATTTTCTTTTCTGGCTCGACTATCAGTGACGTCATTATGACTATCCTGCTTTTATCACCCTCCATTATACTTAGACTATGCATGTAACGTCGTTATATCCAATTATTATATATTTTTGTGGCGAACGGGACGGCCGAGGGACGTGAGAGAACGGCGCGAGGCCGGTGGTGCGATTGCTAATGAGCAACACCTGTGAGGCACACCGGTCTCGCATCTCTCACGGAGGAGCGGAAGCATAAAGGAGGAGCGACGACGTTGATGATCGAGAGAGGAACAGGCCTGTGTTTTAGTTGTGTTTTGTATCTTACTTTAGCCAGCAGTCGTCCGCGAGGGGCTGCTGGCGGTATTTTCGTTTGTTTGTTTTATTTTAAATAAATTATATTTTGATTGTTCGCTGGTTCCCGCCTCCTTCTTCCCTGAACATTGTTACACTGGTGCCGAAACCCGGGAAGAGGGAGGAACGCGCTGTCAGAGAGTCCTCGCCGGTGTGGGGAATCCGCGTTGCCATCGAGCATGGTGCGCGAGTCGCCGCCGCTCGCCGTGGCCGGAGCCTGCTGCCATCCGCCGAGCGAGGGGAGGAGCAGGGAGCGGGGGACTCGCGGCCACGGACGCTCGAGGCGGTGCGCTGGAGTGAGTTGCCGGTGGGACGGTCGAGCTCGCTGCCGGCCGCCTGGGTATTGGAGGGGCGGCTGCCATCCGGGAGGGAGAGGAGGAGTCGCCGCCGCTCGCCGTGGGCCGGAGCCTGCTGCCGTCCACCAGTGAAGGGGAGGGAGCAGGGAGCGGGGGACTCCTGCCGTCTGCCCAAGGCACCCGAGGAGCCGTCCACCGGGCGGCGGAGGAGCGTCGAGCCGTCCACCGAGGTCTACCCAGCGTCACCGCCAGGCACCGCGGAGGAGATCGCCTAGCTGGTGGGGGACCAGATGGCAGCGCGTTGTGGGAACCGGACCAAGTTTTTTTTTTTTTTTTTTTTCCCTCTCTCCCCTCTCTCGATCTGTCGCTCCTCATGCTTCCGTCTCCGTTTCCCTCGGTTGGTCTGTCCATACTCCCCAGGGATCGCCGCCGCCGGGGGGGGGGGGGGGGGTAGGCACAAGCTCGTGGGTACCCCCCGGCCTGTGAGGGGCGATGGGGGTATGTGGCGAACGGGACGGCCGAGGGACGTGAGAGAACGGCGCGAGGCCGGTGGTGCGATTGCTAATGAGCAACACCTGTGAGGCACACCGGTCTCGCATCTCTCACGGAGGAGCGGAAGCATAAAGGAGGAGCGACGACGTTGATGATCGAGAGAGGAACAGGCCTGTGTTTTAGTTGTGTTTTGTATCTTACTTTAGCCAGCAGTCGTCCGCGAGGGGCTGCTGGCGGTATTTTCGTTTGTTTGTTTTATTTAAATAAATTATATTTTGATTGTTCGCCGGTTCCCGCCTCCTTCTTCCCTGAACATTGCTACAATTTTATTATATGCATTTTGTACTAACCTCGTTATATTCAATTTTACTTAGATTTTGTAGTACTAATATTATTCTATTTACTTTCTATTTGATTATAATTATTATTATTATTATTATTATAGCCATGTCTAGTATCATGTATTATATTATTGCCATTTACTTAAATTGTGTATCCTGTAACTTTTTTTGATAAAAGATTGATTCAAACTGCATGTACGAGTTATTCTTTTACAGCGATCGAAACGACAGCATGACGGAGCTCATGAAAAAAGGCTTATTATACACCCTCCAACCCCGGTTCTTTAGGGGGTAAAAAACGATTAAAAGAACCCATCTTAAGAGATAGCGGGGTCCATCTAAGCGATAAAAAGGTTTCAGAATGGCTGTCTGGTGAGGATGCTTACACTTTACACAAAACAGCCCCCTATAAAATACAAACGAAATAGAGTATTTGTTTACGGGGTCGATACGCAGTTTCAGGCCGATCTAGTCGACATGATCGCCTATGCCAAGGACAATGACGATAATAAATATCTGCTGACCTGTATAGATGTGTTTAGTAAATATTCGTGGGTTCGCGTGTTGAAGAATAAGAGTGGTGTAGAGGTTACTAGAGCGTTCGAGTCTATACTCGAAGAGGGACGTGTGCCGCAGAAATTGCAGACGGATCAGGGAAAGGACATTTTTAACAAACAATTTCAAGATGTAATGAAAAAGCACGACATTAATCATTTCGCTACCGCTAGCGGTTTGAAAGCCAGCGTCGTGGAACGATTTAATAGAACGTTAAAAAGTCGAATGTGGAGATTTTTAACGGCTACAAATTCACGACGATACATAGATGTTTTACAAGACATTATGCAGGGGTACAACGTCAGTTATCACCGAAGTATTAAAATGAGACCCGTGGACGTCAACAAACTAAATGAGGGTCAAGTGTTTCAAAACTTGTACGGGGATATAAAGAAGACCGAGAGACCCACATTTAATTTCAAAGTCGGCGACATTGTCAGGATTTCTAAAGTGAGAGGCCCATTCGCCAAAGGTTATGAGCAGAACTACACGGAAGAATTTTTCACCGTATCCGATCGCATTCCGCGCAAACCACCTGTCTACAGACTCACAGATTACGACGGCGATGTCATCAAGGGAGTTTTTTATGAAAAAGAGATGCAAAAAATAATTGTGAGTAAAAACAAATCTTTTAAGGTGGAAAAGATTTTAGGTCAGAAAAAACAGGGAAAATCTACGCTTGTTTTAGTGAAATGGGTAGGCTGGCCTTCAAAATTCAATAGTTAGATAGATAAAAAAAACTCTGGTGGACTTACAATCTCCTTAAAACAAGCCTGCGTTTAACGGATGAGATCATACGAGTGAAGGATTACCATGGACGATCAAGGTTTCTACGTCACACTACCGTGCAATGCATCTTCGACAGTTTACCCCGGAAATCGTATATCCGCCTACACAACCAGGATAGCAAAAGCTATAGAATTGAAAGGACAATGGGAGGTGGGACTAGCCGAAATCAAATATCCTAGAAGCTGGTATAACTTTAATGATGAAGACGGTTATTTCGTCCTACACACAGCCCCAGGACCTACGAATAACGCCTCCCCTACTGACAGCGGACCTTTTAAAAAAGACTTATCAGGGGTTTTTGTATCGAGGAAATTACAAATAAGCGGGGGGGTACTACGCAAACATTCGTGCAATCATCCGTTTGATAAATAAAGTTCTCGCACCCTTGGCAGTGTTGGATCACGATGAATTAAAAAACAAAGTGTTTCTGGTCGCGAGACCCAACATTTCAGTCAGTTTCCAAGGTAAACTCGCTACTATTTTAGTTATGATACCGGACGATAATCTTGGACGTTCAAACTACCATGAAGCAGCCGATTTTACTAGGAGCGTCACTACGTATGCTCCTCATCAATCCGATATCAACGGGGGGTTCTACACATTGTACATTTACACCGACATCATCCAATATCAATCGGTCGGCGATTCTTACGTTCCCCATTTGAGATGCGTACATATATCCGGTAAAAGCAATGACACAGTCATTGCTAGATACGACTCCCCCCATTACATATCGATAAACAAGGATCACATCACCAGCATTACCATAGAGTTGAAGGACGACCAAAACCGCGAGATACCATTTTCTTACGGGAAAGTCATCGTAAAACTACACTTTAAACCAGCGAATAATTCTATTCTTTAAAAATGAGTTATTACTATAATCCTAGAGAGCCCCATACAGCCGACTATGTGGACTATTACCGAAATCAGGCCGGAGGGGGTTTGCCAGGCTATTCCGGCGGGTCGGTTATGTACGGAGCCTGAACTGGGAGGACTTTTCAGATGTCTGTTCAGGATGGCCATACCTCTGTTAAAAAGAGGATTTAGCATCGCGAAACCCCATCTAAAATCCGCTGCTAAAAATATAGTATCCGACGTCGTCTCAAACGTATTGACGCGTGCCCATAGCAATAATGCTAATGGTCAAGACGGATCAGGGCTGATGGTCATGGCCCGTAAGAGGATGTCTAAACCACCCGGTGTGAGGAGGCGTGGTCAATGCGGTAAGAAGAAGAAGAAAACAACAAGTGGACCAAAGAAGCGACCAGTCATACGCAGAAAGCGTAAGAAATCTGTTAGTCGAAAATCATCCGTCAAGAGATTCGTAAAAACCATATTCTAGCATGGCGCTACTGCATCGTATGTCGGGAGAATGCATCAAGTCCGAGTTGGACTTATTTACAGTCCCGCTGACACAGACGGTTATTGAGATAAACAGTTATTTAGAAGTAGCCCCTTTATCCGCCATATCGGACACCGCCCCATTAGAGTTTTTTTATCGCGGCAACGGCGATGATTATGTAGATCTAAATAACACGATGCTCTACCTACGCCTGAAAATCACAAGACCTAATGGAACCGACATCGAACATCCAGCAAGAGTTGCGTTAATAAATTATCCTGGCGCCACAATATTTTCACAAGTCGACGTGACCCTAGGCGATCGTCTGATATCGCAGAGTTCGAACACCTATCCTTATCGATGCATCATAGAGAGTCTGATCAACTATAGTAAAGATTCGTTGGAATCTCTTTTCTCCGCCGGACTGTTTTACAAAGACACTTCTGGTCATATGGATTCTAACGACCCAGTTGGGCGTAACGCAGGGCTGACGAAGAGATCGATGTACACTAGCGAGAGCAAGGTGGTGGAACTGATGGCCCCTATACATAGCGATATATTCTTTCAAGAAAAACTTTTGTTAAATGGTGTAGACATCAAAATACGCCTAATTAGAGCAAAAGATGAATTCTGTCTGATGAGGTGCGATGATGTGGCTTACAAAATAAAAATAGAGTCGGCATCCCTATTTGTCAAGAAAGTCAAAGTAGCACCGCTGGTGAGACTGGGACATGCCCAGGCGTTACTCTCGACAACAGCCAAGTATCCCATAGATAGGGTGGGTTCTAAAAAAATTCTCCATACCTGAGGGGACGCGTGTGTCAAATCAAGAAAATCTGTTTTTAGGAACCCTACCAAAATCTATCGTCATAGCTATGGTCGACAATGACGCATTCACGGGTTCCTACGAAAAAAATCCATTTGCATTCAAACATTACGATCTGGAGTTCCTAGCCGTCTACGTCGACGGACAACAATTCCCCGCAAAGCCTCTAAAACCTAATTTCGAAGCCGGTACGGCTGTACGCGAATTTTATCAGTTGGCGATGACGACGGGGGAGACATCTTAAAAACCAAGCACTCTCCATAGACAGGGGTGATTTCCTGAACGATACACACTTTACGCATTTAACCTGACGCCTGATGAAGACTGCGGTCAGCACATATCGCTCATCAAGTCCGGGAATATCAGACTCGAAGCACGATTCAGACACCCATTGCCGAATACCGTTAATTTGTTAATTTACTCGGTATTTGACTCGATTATAGAACTGTCTAATCGCAGACAGGTACTAGTCGATTACTACTGAGATGAATACGCTACAGCTCACCGCTGTCATGGATAAAATCACGTGCAGGATTCATTTTCTCGGGGTGCTACCATGCGATCAACTTCCCAAAAAAACGCTGAGGATCTTACCGTCGATGGCCATCATAAACACTCACCCTGCACAGCTGCCGGGAGAGCATTGGGTCGCCGTTTATTTAACCCAGGATGGACCGTCTTGTTTTTTCGACAGCTTCGGTAATCCACCCGACAGCCCCCGCTTTCCAATCAGCATCAATAACTTTCTAACAACCAACGATGTTGATGTGTTACATTCCGGCAGACGTGTCCAGGATTTTTCATCGGATACCTGCGGGGACAGCACTGCGTGTTTTTTTCTGTATCATTTAGCTAGAGGCTACGACTATAACCATGTGGATGAAATTATACACTGATGATTCTATTAAAATGATAAAATGGTGTCCCTATTTGTGAAGAGATTAAGACCGTATGCTTGTAATGATAAAATGTTATCATGCATTCACTGTGTGCAGACGTGTTTGACGTATAAATAAAAAAGCTTTAAATCATTATATATTTGTTTATCGTCTTTATTTAATGTATACATTGAATAGAAATGTTCATTAAAATTCCAACCATCGCTTTCGTTTGAGAGTCGGCGATTTAAACACAGTGTCTTTGGACTCTGGAACCGCGTAAGGCGATATCTTTGTGTTTTTTTATAAGGTCTAACACGGCGAGGGCTTGGGGTGCCGGGTTTTACGCTTTAGAGAGTTAATTTTGTGTCTGACCTGCTGATTCGGCACTGTAGAAAATGGGATGTTTTAATTCAGCAAACGCCCGTAGAAACTCTGTCCATCCTATAGGTCTCCGATCATCCCTAACCTTTGAGGGGGCCGTAACATTTTTTAACAAAACGACCATGTGTGACCCTCGTACGGTGTTGCCCCTGAACACAAACTCGCCCGATTCGTTCCATGCGCTTAGACCTTTTGCTTTAGACATCTTGTCTAATATGTATCTGCTGTTTTTCATGCTTCTCGAAGGGACTTCTTCAGAACTTCATCGACAATATCCTCCCCCACAGCTCTGCCGTCTTCAACGATAGCACCAGCAGCACCCCCCTCGGTTTCATCTTTATGACCGGAATCAGTATAGGTAACGAAAGCGTTAAAACGCTACTCTCACGATCGCCTTGTTTAACGATGTTCAAAAACCTGGTAGGGGTATTGGTGTAAAGTTTGGCTTTTCATACGGATTCAAGTCTGTGCGACGTAGAATATCTCTTATGGCGTCATCCAAATCGTTCTCTACGCTCCGTTGAATGTTCTCGCGGGGGGTTTCACTCTTCATCTTATCCAGTTGATGGTGCGGAACTAAATACATCTTCTCTGCATACTCCATCCTATCGATTCGCTATTAAACTTGTAATAAAGGGCACTGGGACGCTTAGGAGTGGCAACAGGAATCCGCCCTTCTGGTTAAAGACTCGTTTCTTAGCAGTTATGCCAATTTTTTTATCGACTACAAATTTGATTTCGGCTTTTCTCTTTTTCAATTTTCGATACTGTTGCTTATTGACGGGATGGTACCGTAGAGGATGTTAAGAGCCACTTCGCACAGCGCTAAAATGAATTCGTCGGACGCCGATTGTAAAATAAGACGTCTCTGTTTAGGACTGGCTTTATGTAACAGTTTTAACATAGGCAAATGTTTACAAAGTCTGGCAGACATGCTGATTTATAGCGTTCTCTTTTTTCGGAATATAAACCACTTGACGGTCGAAAGTAATCCTGTTCTGAGACGGTACTGCTCCGGAGTTTTCGCTTTATAGTCTATAATTAGGTAGCCCTGAGACGGTACTGCTCCGGAGTTTTCGCTTTATAGTCTATAATTAGGTAGCCGAAAGCCCGATCGACAGCATCGTGATAACACTCCATAAAGTATTTTGTGTTTCCCGGGTACATTTGACGTCCTAGCATCCCCACTTGATTGACGTCTCGTGGATTTTTAAACAGAATAATATAATTGCCGTTTAAGCTTATGGATCGGCTGGACTTACCCTGGGCAAATAAATGTTGCACTATATAGATAGAGCTGAGATTGCTGTGGTGACAGTATTAGGTGGAAAACACGTTGAAGTTTCCACGTTACCGCTAGCTTGCTCCATTAAATCATCCACCACGAGCAAGTTGTTTTGGTGACAGGCAGTAAATCATCATCATTCAGAGTCTGGGGTATTCCTTGCACAAATTTAATGTCGTACAATTGAAGTAAATCATCATACAAAGTCTGCAGCAATCATACAACCAAACAATGTTTTCAATTTTCATGGAAATGATATTCAAACCTTTTTCCAACAAAAGTTTTACCAAATATGACTTTCCAGAGTTAGAAGGCCCACTCACGACACAACTGAAAGGGTGTTGAAGTCTGAAATCGAAATCGGAAACATCCTGACCCCCTCTATACATCATCTGATCATTAGCCATAAGGAAGTGTGGTGAAATCAGACAGAAGGCTACGTTTATTATAGACCACCTTAAACCTTTTAACGACTGATTGTTGTGCAGTGTGAGAGACTTTTTATTCCTCACAATGTCTTCCGTCTGAGCCAGGATGTATTTGGATCTATCATGCAACGTCACATAGCTGTCAACCAGACCAATCAGTGATTCGAGACAGATAGCTTGGGAATTTTTAGCATTCAGGGTCATCCCCTTAGCCTTCATGCACGATTTACCTTTGACAGTTTCAAAACCATACGATTTGGGCCCGCTCGAGCAAAAGACCGTTATATGGTCATCATCGTCTAATTCGCTAGTAAGATCCCCTAAATAATCCCCAAATGGAGGCTCCCAGTCCCCTTCCCTAGACACAAATACGACACTGTCTGTGTCAGAGTATAACAGTCGGTCGCCGAGTCTATCCATCAATTCGTACAATTCCAGTCAGGCGTGTGCGGTAGTAAAGGCCCCTACAAAAACATTCACATCGCGTGCCTTGCAAACGTCCTCTTTAGAAGGTCTATGCTGGACGAGAGCTACGTCTTCTGCGATGAATGAGAAATACGTCAATGTGTCGGTATTGCCAAAAACGATTCTGGTGAAATCTTCGGGGTCGCTCACCAGAGTCGTTTGAGGCAAGTTCTGTCTTAAAGAGAAGCGCCCCCACAAACTATTCAGAATTAATTTTGTGATTGCCCTCTGGGCGGCGTTGTACTTGATCTTTTCAGGGTCGAGTTGAATCCCCTCTTTTCAAAATAGTCACGAATGTAAGTCTCTTTCTCAGCATCCGTGACAACATTCGAAGGGTAGCCCGACGCTTGCTGTTTCAAACACAAGAACGTTTTTACATATTCAGCGAACAACGTGTCAGACTGTTGTGGAAAATGCCAAACCTCGTCTATCTTGTCTACCACATAACCCTTCTCGATGGCTTTTAAAGCTCGATAGTGACCCAACAACCGGAGAGCGCTCTTTCCTTGTCCGTATGGGTGCAGCTCGTGGTCTGGTTTTGGTCGTGAGCACACGCGGCTCAAAGGGGAAACATGAGTTTTCCTTGGCATCTGTAAGGGAGAACCGGGTGCAGTAATTTGCGGGGAGGGTACACGGTCGCTTTGACAAGGCCGTAATAATTTTCAATCGGTTCAAATCTTTGAAAATGATTTGGGGGTGTTCAATCGGGTAGCTTTTCCTCGCCTGACAATACGGGTACAGACTGGTGAAGTCCAGATACTTTATTTTCTCATCACCGGTCACTTTGTGATAGAGTTTATAGGCGTTCGTTCTCCCGCCGTACAGAGCGTCTCGCGGGTTCAATCTCTCTGGCGCGGAATAATCAGTCATAAATTCGATCACGGACGGGTCGGTTTTTTTTCATATCGGTCCATTGGCATTCCCAAAGAACTTCGATTTGCAAACCGTACGCGTTCCGCAGAATTGCGATCTTATCGTCAAACTGGTTCCTGAGAACCCCGTAGGGTACTCCGGACAAGGGATGCGTCTGATGAGGTGTAAAGCGACAGCAATGACCATGGAAAAATACAACCCGCGTACTCTAGACCGTGGTCGAATACCATCGTGTTCATAGAATCCGTCTAAAAAGTACTTACCGATCGATACTAACCCTAACGTGGTTTAAGGTGTGGTGTTTCGAGTAAGTGTGTAAGGTCTACGTTTCGAGTCTTTTTTATGAACTCGATCCATTCTATCGCACCGCTTGAGTAAGTCTTATTCTGATGGATGTACGCTTTGTTATGAGTGAGGGCGAGCGTGTTTCTGGTGAGATAATGTGTTTTGAAGATCCCCATCGAACAGCCGGCGATCGTCGTGAACGAAAAAGGGTCGAGTTGGGTGCAATGTATGAAAGACTCCCTGTAATTTCATACATCCTTCACGTAATAAGACGACGTCGTTAACACCGTACTCATGTAGTTCTTTCTTGAAGCCAAAGAACTTACCCTCAACCGTCTGGTACCACTCGCAAAACTTTTGTCTTTCTTTGACCGACATGTTATCGTAATTGTAGAGCTTTTTGTCAGGGTATGGCCCAAAATAGTTCTCATTTTCCACCCTGTTGAAAAGGTGGGGAAGTAACCTTTTTCAGTCGTCGTTAAGTCTAACGCCGCGGGCATTTTGGCAAGAGCCATTGGGAAAAATGAGTAGCTATCGATATATCGCTGGGCATAGCCTCATCGTACATGAAAATTAATTTGCAGCCTTGCATTATAGCGTGAAACGCAATCCCGGCTTTGCAGAAAAACTCAAGAATTAAAAAGGAGTCTGTGGCGAGGGGGGCGTGGTTCCGCGAAGTCTGTAGCGGGAGAGAAGTCAGCGAGCCGCGCGGTGAGTAAGTGGGTCAAGTGCAGATGACGAACACCTGTGTTTGATTGCAGTAATTGGCGTGGAGACTGCATATAAACTGCCGGCTGAGAGAGAGAAGAGAGAGAGACCTGGGACTCGCACGAGACACAGAGGAAGCCTGCCGAGTATGTGTGTGTGTGTGTGTGTGTGTGTGTGTGTGTGTGTGTGTGTGTGTGTGTGTGTGTGTGTGTGTGTGTGTGTGTGTGAAAGTTATATGTGTATTTAATTTTGCTTTGGAAAACAGCGGCCGCGCCCGAGCGCACCTTTTTGTTTTCAGTTTATTTTTGTGAATAAAGTGCGAGTCCCAATTTCGCCGACCCCGTCTTCTTCTTCCACCACCCACTCTGAAGCTCACGCATTGTTACAGAGTCAAATCGGGATGAATAATACGCTATGAAGCAGTAACCATTATATCGCGGTTGTCTGAAGCGATTGATTAGCTTAGCGATACAGTCGGTACCGTGAGCGGTAAATTTCTCCCCTTTGAATGTGATGGCGCAAACAAAATTGGCCTCGTGTCTACCGTTTTCGTAACGCGTTTCAAAATCGTAGAATATGTATTTCTCACAAAGTTCCTTAGGCGGTAGGGGCTGTATGAAGCATTGATGCTCACCATCCCCCGTCAGACGCTTCCGACAATGCACACATCTGTCCGAGGCGCATGTGTGTTTGGTTTTCTTGTCGCCCGGTTTAACGTCATAACGCCTGTTACATAGTTTGCTAAATTTTATAATATCGCAGGCGGGGTGTTCCTTACCGGGAGGTGAGTTTTTTTTATGCATTTCGAAGCAATAGGCAGATTTACAGTAACGCAGACAATCGGGGCAATGTATGATTCTTACAGGGAACATGTAACAATCGGCGTCGAAACAGATGTTGCAGACATGCTTACATCGATGGTCTCTGCGACAGCTATAACTTTTATAGCAGAATGAGCACACGTATCTAGAACCCATGAATCCCTCCAAATTCAGTATCATGTAATAATGATCTTTGTGGATGTATAGGAAAACTGTTTTTTGGGTGGGGTTTGTCAGAATTTTTAAACGTTTCTACGATCATAGCATTAGATCTGTAAAATACGACAATTTTAATGTCTAGCGCTCGTTCAAACGATGCTATGTCATCAAGACCGATTCGATCTTGGATTGAGAAGCCGGCGTTGTTTTGGATAGTGGTAGCCAGTTTTTCTAACTCATTCTCGGGTAATTGGGGGCTAAGAAAACGGGCGAGACAGATGGAGAAACACAAATTATTCGAAATATTTGGGGCAGAATAAGTTCGTCTTTTTTCTTTTAATAACCTCATCAACAGCCAGATCTGTTAGTTTACGTCGACCCCCACCTTGTCGGTTAAAGACTACAGACGCGTCGATTTCAACGGACTGGTCAGATAGTATTCGATTGTTGCTCTGTAAAACTTTTTCAATTTGATCAAAAACCGGATCTATGTCATAATTATTACCGCAAGTTAAAATCCGCTGACGGGTTCTTGGAGACTGGGAGCTGACAATGTAATATTGATTACGGGATCACTCTGGTCGAATTCTCTAGCAAAATTAACAATCCCTGCTAACATGTCGTGTAAGTAAGTATGATAAGAGGCTAAATCTGTAGAGTTAATCTCTCTCAGATTCATAGTCCTTCTCAGCGCTACGCCATTGAAACGAGGTCGTGGTAAAACATGATATCCGTTAATGTCCCCACCGTCACGAATCAATCTATCGATGTCGGTGCGGTTTAATCGAGGCTGTGTAGTAGAATCAACATTACCTGATGTCGATGGTTGTGATGCGTCATTACCGTCAGGGAGCTTTGGTGATTGCGATGGTTGGTTGTTTAAAACACCGGCGAATTGTACAACAGGATCGAACAAATTCATATTTGGATTTACAGCTAATTCGAAAAGATCCAAATTAGCGACGGGTTGCGAAGATTCTAAATTAACCAAATAGTCTTCTAAAGAATTCGGAAGCATACTTAGCATTTTGATTTCGTCCGGTGACAGTTCTGTATCGTCAAAGCTTTTAGCACCCTCCATTTTAGATTTCAGACCAAAACATGAAATATAAAAAGCATACACGAAATAGTACAAAATCAGAGTATATGTAAAAAGTATAAAAAAGCATACATGAAATAGAAATAAATGAAATGCGTGATTTGATAACACAGCTCTATCTTACTCATCCGACTGTTCAAGGAGAATGAGAAGAAGATGATGAATCAATAGTATCAGTTCGCGATGGAATTCGGTGAACATCTGCTCGTTTCTATTGACACGACGAAATATTTCGTCACCCAAATTTCGAATAAATCGATCTTGCGTATCGATTCTGTCATGTATCTCCTGCTGAGAATTGCGAAGATCTCTGCTAAATGAGGATAATCTACTATGTGTTTCGATCTGCGCATCACAAACCTGAACTTGCAGTGTTTCTATTCTACCAAGTGCTTCGATATGTGCGTCGCGAAGCTCAGCATGGAATGTCTCTAAACGGTTTTGTGTATCGGTGTGTGCATCACGAAACTGCTGTCTCAATGATTCTACTGAATCAATAAGCGCATGCATCAGAGGGGTAGGATGCTCATCATCAGCCGGCCGAGTCACTGGTACTACTTCTTCAGCAGCGATATGCCCTTGATCTTCTTCCGACGATTGGTGAAAGCAGTTGTTTTCATCTATAGTCTGATTAGTTTTTATGACCGATACCTCGTCGTCGACCCTGCTCGCCCAAGAACCACAGGACCATGCTTCCAGTTGATCGCTATTCCAATCCGTCATATCATTATGCTTTCCGCTCGAACCTATTGTGTAGAAAAATAACAAAATCATAATCGTCTTGTTCAATTTAGATTTTTAAACTTCCGATAATGTAGTAAGTCTTACCGTAAAACACTGTCGTATTAGGACTGAGATGAAAGTTGCATGTCCGACTGGTAGATGGACCAGCAGACTGGTTGATAGCCAAGCTACCAGGGGTAATGGCAGGCGGAGTAGCCGGTGGGGTGTTAGGTAGAATGGCCTGAGGGACGGAAGGAGAACCGGCATGCGGGGTGATACGACTGGGGGGTGGTACGGCAAGCGGTGTGGATGGGGTGGTATCGGACGTGCTGGAACCGTCGGTCTTTCTGACTTTTCTCAAAGGCTCATCACACGGTCCTGCACTCTCACCGTCATTATCAACATGTGTAAGATCCACGACATCTAATACTGCGAATTAAAAATTATGTTAAAATAAAATAATTCATTTTAATTTGTAATACAATATAAAAGTTCTCACATGCGTCATTAATGACTTGAAAGACACCCAATTCGTTGTTCGGGGTATTTGTGCCTGGAAAATATAAAACCTGTTTATGCATGAAAGACAAATTGGTGAGATGATTTTATACACATCAACTCTGAATAATAAAACACATACGCATGTAATGTAATCCGCATATACAACTTCAGCCTCGAGAGGGTAACTGACGCTAGAATCTAAATGGTTGTTCTTTTAACAAATTAGACCAACAGACACACACACACACACACACGCACACACGCACGCACACACACACACACAAGCACACACAAACACACAAACACATGCACCACACACACACACACACATGCACACACACTCACACACATGCACACACACACATGCACACACACACACACATGCACACAGACACAAAATAACAAATAAAAAAATATATAATAATAATAAATAAATAAAAAATAAATAAATGAGAAGAATTAAAATAATTATGTTAAAAAAGATTATCGATCCTAAAATCAAATCAGCATGTCATACCAGTTACAACCACTAGATGGACCTATTTCACAAATCAACGTGTCATACCAGTTACAACCACAAGATGGACCTATTTCACAAATCAACATGTCATACGAGTTACAACCACTAGATGGACCTATTTCACAAATCAGCATGTCATACCAGTTACAACCACAAGATGGACCTATTTCACAAATCATCATGTCATACCAGTTACAACCACAAGATGGACCTATTTCACAAATCAGCATGTCATACCAGTTACAACCACAAGATGGACCTATTTCACAAATCAACATGTCATACCAGTTACAACCACAAGATGGACCTATTTCACAAATCAGCATGTCATACCAGTTACAACCATTAGATGGACCCTCTTTCACAATAACATGTCTACCAGTTACAACCACAAGATGGACTATTTCACAACATCAACATGTCATAACCATTACAAAGTTACAACCACAAGATGGGACCTATTTACAAATCAACATGCATATCCCAGTTCAACATCGATGGACCTATTCGCAAATCAACATGTCATACAGTTACAACCACAAGATGGACCTATTTCACAAATCAAACATGCCATACAGTTACAAACAACAGATGGACCTATTTCGCAACTCAACATGTTACAGTTACAACCATAAGAGCCCTATTTCGCAAATCAGGCTGAGTTTAACCATGCCCGTGGCTAAGGGCTGCTATAGTGGCGCCAGTTTTCAACCACTAACAACAACAACATTCACTTCGACCGTGTTAAAACCTGCTTTTCGGTTCTCAAAACATTGTGCCCCCCCCCCCCCCAACACTTCCGACTAAGTAGATGCAGAAATTTCTCTCTTTCACCCCACTTACTTCACATTGAATCCCCTCACTTACCTACCCACCAATTATTACTCTTTTTCATTACTCACTAGACCAACAATTTATCTTCACAACAACGTCACCCAAATACACGGGCCTTCATCGTTTAACCAACCCTCCCCTTCCATGGTCTTAAACCCAACAATGAACCCCATCTATCTATATTAACACCCAAGCCTCCTCCTCCACCACCTAGTCACCCCCTACCATCACTCCTTAACCATTTACCAAAGTCCTAACACTCCTAACCCCCACTCCATTTCAAGCCCACCCAACACCCTCACTCCTATACCCCTCATCAACACCCTCACCCCCAATCACTATAACCCCCCTACCTCAACCCACCACACTAACCCCCCCCCAAAAAACTCACCCCCCATTCAAAACACATTTATATATAGAGATCCCCAGGTACCCTACCATAACACAACATACTTCGTGTGTCCACACAAAAAAACTTACACATAAACTCACATATAAAACAAACCAATTTGCATCCTGGCGAATGGTGTTCCTTGAAGGTCGGCAGACCCCCCCCCCCCCCCCCGAGTCGTGCGTTGCGACAAATTTAATCGGTTAGGCTGGAAACCCAAGCTTTAAGAGAGAGAAAATGGTAGCCGTGGTGTGGAAACACAGTACTCTTTCGCCCTAGATGGAGTAATGCATAAGGAATAACTTCCGGATCCTAGGATGTCGCTATCGCTATCGTTTTTAAAAGGGAAAAGGGGAAACTATCGTAAAACGGTCTTCGTTTCTTAATTAATCAGCTTTCACAACCCGAGGCAATGCCCCCCCAGGTTAAATGTCCCCCCAAAGCAATTATTCCCCCCTCCCCCCGTCTCCTCTCAACAAATACCTATTCTCCGTGTCTGTGTAGTCAGGAGATTTGTTTACTGAGAACAATTGACACCCGTGGACACACACACACACACACACACCACCACTCCCACACCTCACACCACACCCCACCCCCCCCTCCCCTCCCCTCCCCCATCCACACACCTCACACTCACCACGCCACACACACACCACACACACACTCTGATTAAGCCTACATAGAGACAACGGTTTGCTTTTACTTTTACTAGAACACTGTAGTCACGACGGTTTTACTATTATAGACATTGTAAACTCCTTCGTGAGAACACTGTTTTTTTTTGTTTGTTTTTTTTGTTTTTTTGTTTGACAACACTTTTAACTGCATGTTTCACCATATCAGTTAAATTATTTTATAACCATTTCATTTACTCTTTTAACTGTATGTTTTCAAACTTTAGTTAGATTTTTTATAACATTTCATTTATACAAATTTTAAACAACTACGTTTTCATAACTTAAATTGTTTTATAATCATTTCGTTTATACATTTATTGTAAAATCAGTATGTTTTTCAACTCTAGTTTAATTTGAATATTTTTTAAACGATCAAACCTTAGTTAAATTAATTATAAACATTTTCATTTACACCATTTAACTATATGTTTTCAACTTTAGTTAATTATTTATAACCATTTTCATTTATACATTTATAAAGATAGTATGTTTCACCTAGTTAAATTTTTAATAACCATCTTATTATACATTAATTTAAACTATACGTTTTCAATGTTGTTAAAATATTTTATAAACATCTTATAAAGCTCAGTATGTTATCAACTCTGCTTTCATTTGAATAATATTTTAAACGATAGGGACCCTGTTTATGTAACATTGTTTCAGATATAAGAGCAGAAATGGAAGGGGTAGGCAAGAACCCCCGTGACACACTTGCAGACGGTAGGGGAGCGTCATTGACACACATGGCAGAGGGACAGCCTGCATGACAACTGACTTTTTTCCTCTCTCATTACACAGAGAACCCACAATGGCCTCTGGAATGCCACTCTTGCAGAGGTAGGGGGTGTCTGTGACACACAAGAGACGGGGACCCGGGGGTGAGGGACAGCTGTGACATGACTTTTTTCCTCTCACATTACACAGCAAAACACAATGGCCTCTGGTAATGCCAAAACTCAGTTGATTGATCAGCTAGCTCAACACCACAACCCTTAATCCAATAGAGGGCCAGAGCAGAGTAGGGGAGCGTCTGTGACACCACATACAGAGGACCCGGTGGACACTGACTTTTTTCCTCTCACATTACCCACCTCACATTGAAACCATATGGCCTCTGGAATGCCAAAACAGTGAATTGATCAGATAGCCTCAACACACAACCACTGATCAATAGAGCCGAATGGTCTCAAAAGATTTCATTGATTGGATAGGCCCCGGGTCAATGCTTGACACCTTAACAATAGAAGCCGGATGGCACAATCTCTCCAAAACACATTGTTTGGATGGGTGGGCGTCAATAGGTCAACGCCTTGTCTATAGAAACGGCATGAACACCAGGAAAAGGCAGGGGCCGAGAAAAGGTACAAAGGTCACCCGGAAGTCATCAATCATTTTCGACACATGGTGTCAGGGTAATAACTCTTACATGTAAAGAACTTTTGAAAATTTGGGAGGTCTCACAAGTCATCTAACACATTGTGTGAAAATGTTCAATAATCCTCAAGTAGTATTGTGCGAAAATCACCACATAGGGCCTAGCTGTATTGCGAAGCACCAACATAAAGACTTTAGACTCAGTGATGCCTCAGCCAGCCACCATCCCGCTTCGGATATAGGGTGACCGAGCAGATGAAGTCTCTGTGCATAAGGTAATGTTAGTCTGCGTAACACCTTTTCCAGATGCCAAAAGTTTTGTTCGTACTAGATTATTAAATTCATAATCGTAAGTTTAAATATTTTAAAATGAAAAGCTGGTTTAATGAATTTCTTCATAGTTTATACATTCGTATCTTCTATGTTTATTATTATAGATTACTGTAATGATTTTGTTTAAACAGCGACTAAAGTATAATTTGTTATTAATATAGCCATAACGATTTTGTACTGTACAGAGTATTCTATCCGCTACATCTTAAACACGACCGTCCAGAAAACTGTATATTACATTTTCAATAAATAAATAAGAATCATTTCAATATAATAAATGCTGTTTTGCACCTCACAAACCATAAAACATCTCTATTTTTAAATTACAATTTATTATTAGATTATAAAAAACTATTTAATGAATATAAACATATGTATTAACTAAAAAGGTATTCATACAATAAAAATAGTTTTTTCTAAATGAATATATATATATTCAATTATTCATACTAAGAATTCATTTAAAAGCATAATCTCTTAAAAGTTTCACAATTGAATCTTTTAAAATTAATTAAAAGACTGTTTAAAGTTTTATTAAATCGTATATACTAATTAATTTACAAGACTTCTGTATGATATAAAGAGTTTGCCTAAATTTAACCTAGGTACTATTTGTTACTAAAATGAAAAAAACATAAAAAAGCAAAAACTGTGCTTTGGCGTTCTAGATGTATTTATACAAAAATATTTTCTAAACAGTATTTTTGTCCATGCCACATGAAACATGTTTGTCTAAGTTTGTCACATGTTTTTTTTGTTGTTGTTGTGGTTTTAAGAAATCCCAGGACTCTACATTGCTCTTATTGAGATTAAGTTGTATCATTAGAAAAATCACCACACATTTTCAGAGACGGCTGCATATTAAGTTTGTCTTTGACGTGAATATTTACTCTTTTTTCTGCTGTAGTAGCTTGACCTATTGTACTGTATAAGATGTATCATATTTACTTTTCTTGCATCTCCAAACTATCCTTATTCATTGTGAGAAGCACAAGGTGGAAACCTTCACTGGGATATTATATCGGTTATCTACTCCAATTAATCGTAGAATTTTCAAATGTTAGCATTTGTTGATGTGAAACAGGCTGTTCTGTTGGATGCATGAACAGACTTTGGGAGAGCTGATGATACTATAGCGAAAGCATGCCCCTATTGACCTCCTCGATTCAAACGAATAGTGCTCTCTAAGCGACACGCTTTTTTCAAATGTGTGTTGCAACTACGATAAAAACAACGTTATGTGCAAGAAGCTACGACATGTCATCCAATAGCACTTCATCGAGTTTACCTATACATGTTCTTTTTTTTTACCAGGTTTTTTTTTTTTTTAATGCTGCCTATATAATGAAACACACAAACGGAATGAAAAAGCTTGTAATTTAGACCGTAACATTGACTTACCTGTCGAGAAGAAAGCGAGGCAACTTCTCCTTCATTAGCTCTATCCACCTGGGAAAAGCTATCCCCATATTTACCCTCGTTTTGATTTGCCAGAACACGTTTCACGCTTTAAATTAATTTTTTAAGCTTGATCATGCGCTACGAGGATTGCATATGAAGTTGCCGTGTCAATCTTTCAAATTTGCCGGAGGAGTGACAAGCGGTTCACTGAGTGCTTTTTGTCCCTCTCCGCTATTATAGTGTTTTCAAGATGGCGGAACGACATGGAGGCCTCCATGGACCTTACCGTCAGAACATTGGGCAGAGCTAATTTGTCACCAATGAGATTAATTATTTATGAATTTTAAGACATTGCTATTAAAATACTTTTTAAAAAACTACTGTACCTTTTTTTAGATGTGTAAATTACACCCAACTTTCAATTTTACACTTACATTTTTTCAACCGAGTGAATCTACGTCATTGGAGGATCTTCAGAAGTATACTTCAGAGGGTCTGAGAATAATTTAAACACTTAAAACCAACGATTAAGTTTAATGACCTAGTTGCAGAGCGTCCCCCCCAAAATCAAAACTTTATAGATTTGTATTACACTTTTTCGAAAGGGTAATTCTTAACTTTAAAGTTAGAACAAAAAATGTAAAAAGCACTTCTTCATGTTGGTCCTGTGTTTGACTACAATGTAAATAATTGGTACTTTTTTCCTTTAACTTCTTTAAATCTACTTTTCTTATTATCCAAAGGTTCAATTTCCAATTCAATTTCCTAGCAAGTATAAGTAAAAAAAAAAAAATATGATATTAGGTCTTGATGCAATATTGTTTTTTCCAAAAGAAATATTGTGCTGCCAAAACCCCACCCAGTTCAAACTCACAATGAACCCGGCATTAAGGCATGGCCAACGGCTTAGGGCAACTGGTGAAAAACGTGCGTTAAGGTGTTATCCAGATTTCCCCCCCCCAAAAAAACTCAAATACTGTATTAACCTTTTTCAAAGTTAATCTAGCTTTTAAAAGTTAGATAAAAAAACAAAACATATCTTCATTACTGTTTGTGTTCTGGACACAAGGACATTAACCGGTTCTTTTTTCTTTTATACATTTACTTTTAAAAATAACAGCCTGATAACATATGTACTTAATACACGATTCAACGAGGCAATCATGCTACCAAATACGGTCCTGACACATGTTTTTTAAGGAAACAGCAGTGTTTAAAACCCAGATGATTTTTCTTTTGACAGACTAGAAGAAATGCCTGTTGATTACTAGTTTCAGGGCATAGTGCAAACAGGCAATGTTTGAGAACCCTAATATCGGTGTAATCTTTGCCGGTCCTCACCCTCACGCTGGAATCCAGGCATAGCTTAACTAAAAGGAAAATATTATATGGAGGTCATTTCAACTTTAATTAAACCAGTATTTTACCCAGTCTGACATCACAGAACATTTTCCATTGTGATATTTTGTGCCCTGGTTAAATTATTCTCTCCTTCACTTTCTAAAATAAAACTAAAATCATCAACGAGAGAAAACTTACAAACACTTAACTCTTAATTTGCAGGCCAAGTCATGGGACTAGTTTATGACAGTGTGACTACTGATGCTGCATATGACAATCTGATAAAGATCATTCAAAGGTTCCATCAGGGACGCAAATCTGAGAAGACTGTCAGAAGCAGCACTTACTCAGAAACCCCTGGATTACAAAGGGGATTGAAGTCGATTAAATATAACAGGTAGCGGGTTATAATCCTAAATAAAAAAAAATACTTCTATCTTTAAAAAGCGAATAATTTCCTATAAAAAATAAATTAACAACTGATCATAAGAAAAGAAAAGGAATTCACTATATGAACTGTTAAAAGCTTCGCAAGGGGACTGCAGAGAGTCATGGAATGTTCTAAATGAAGTTCTCAATAGGAGACATAAATCGACTTGTTTTCTTACTGACACTGGCGACGCACAAAGCCTGATCTAGCCACAGACTTTAATATTAGTTCGCTTTCAATAGCGTGCAATCTGTCTAAAAGATAAGCCAACCCCAGGGTGTCACTTCAAGTCATTTTTCTCTCTGGTAGCTACTACTATTCATTTTTTATGAAGCCAACAGATGTACTGAACTCCTTCAAAGATCATATTAGACTGAGGAGCTCAAGCTCCTCTGTGTGGAATGGAATATGGAGTAGGATCATGAAGGCTATAGCTAACACTCATTGTAGAGCCACTGGCTACATTGTATTTATCTCTTCTTTATTTACTGGCATTGTACTAAAATGACAAAAAATTGCTAAAATAATTCCCAATTTTTAAATTGTGGCGACAGAAAATGATATGAGCAATTACCGGGCCATATCAATGCTACCCATCTCTTTTAAAGTATTGGAGAAAGTGGTTTAATAGACTCAGTGGGTATTCTTGACAAAGTCAACATTCTTGTTCCTTCACATTATGGTTTTTAGGAAAAGAGCACAACCTGTTGGCAATACTCTTGATTAGTAAGAAAACTTAATGACTGTTTTGAAGGAGGGGAATATACGATGTTGGATCATCTTGGACCTATTCAAAAGCATTCCTGACACAATTGACTTTGATATCTTATTGTACAAATTACATACTATGGTATCAGAGGTCTCGCAACTTGAATGGTCATGAACGTTATCTAAATGAGAGGGAACAGTATGTCCATATCAATGATCAAAACTCTACTGGTAAGCCTATAATCTACGGGCGTCCCCCAGGGTTCAATCTAGGGGCCAACTTTTATTCATTCTATACGAAAATGCATTTATAAATCTCTAAAACTATTTCATAAATATCTTGCCTGACGACACAAATATATTACTCACACAGGAACCTCACATATGCTACAAGACTAGTAAATCAGAGTTAACCAAAGTTTAAATGCCAACAACTGTCATTAAATATCAGGCAAAAACAAATTTCATTTTATTTAATCGAACAAAAAAAATCATTCTTTGTAAAAAAAAACACTACTCACTGCCTGAGTAAAATGAATGGTCAGGTGATAAAAAGGTGTACTCACTTAAATTTCTGGGGTTCCCATTGTTGACATCTCTGAGCTTTAAATGTCATATGCCCATCTTGTAAATAAATGATCATGTATGATGGCTTGTTTTATAAGATCAGACATTTTTTCTTCCTCTGTCTGCACTTATGATGTTGTATAAAACTTTCTTTGAAACACATCTCAATTACGTAATGTGGTTATGGTGCAACACCTTACAAGTCATCTTAAAAACTTGAATCCTTGCAAAAGAGGCCATACGGGCGTTGTTCTGGGTCACGAGATAAATTCCCGGACGCCCTCTTATTCTATCGCCTTTAAGTTTTATTATTAAGACTAGCTGAGCTAAATGATAACATAATGACTTGTTTAATGTTCAACTTGTTAAATACCTGAACCCTAGATTGAGTAATCTTGTTCTTATCTCAGCCCCCAGCATATATACCAAACGAGAATCCAAACCCTTATATTGCATGAGTGCACCAGTTATGAGTTGTTATCTGTTAGGGGTCCGCAGAGATCTGGAACAGGGTTGATGGATGGTATTTAAGTGTTGCCCTATATCTCCACTTCAAAAGACCATTAAATAACACTAATGCTTCTTACTATATTTAATTATCAAAAAACTGATTTTTAATGGATTACCTGGACGTATGTGAATGTTTGTATGAGTGGAGTAGTTGGTGTAAATAGTCATGGTACATTTCTGTGTGAATTTAATTGTGTCTCCTGTACCGTGTTAGTATCTACCCATCCAAGCACTATGGGCCACTTACTTCTAAGCTTTTTTGCTTCTTTGGGAGGACCATTTCACTGTCCCCCAATCTACTCTGTACTTTTAAAACAGTATTATTGTAATGTTTGACGAGGTACTTGTGAATAAACTGAAACTGAATATAGCCAAGTAACTCCTTTTTATGTATACAGATGTGACGTAATTGACGCAAAAGACGTGCTCGAATTCCCGCCGGAAATCCACAGTACCATTAAAAACATTATTACAAGTACCGTCTTGATTCGAGCTACGGCATGCAGAGGGTTTGAACACTGGCTACGTTATGTACTTGCTCAAAATTATTTGGGATAATTTTTAAACCTAAAAAAGTCACGGATCTGCGTATTTGCTTTAAATTAATTAGTATTTTATACAAAGTGTACTGTATATTTTGAAAATATCAAGCCATATTTCCTTATTTTTAAGAGCACAATGTTACTTCTTGTAGAGAAAACAATGTTAGCCACATTCTGACAAATGTTTTTTTTATTACGGTTCCTACATTTCGCATTATATAAACTTAATGTTGGAACCAATGAGAAACAGAGATGCATATCAGAGGACGCATAACATTTTATTGGTGCTTGACTTACTGTGTCATTTAATTGATATACTCGTACACCAAACTCGTATCCAGTAACTCCTGAAATGAACATTTTTTTTTTTACAGTCAGTAAACATCTTTTTAATTTTTAACAAAATTTCTATTCTTTAGGTCAGTACAGTCAGTAAGTAAAGTGAAGTAAAAAAAAAACAATAAATACATAAAAGAAGAAAGGAAAACTGACTGTGCTTTCACTTCCAATTTTCTTTGTTTTTTCCCGTAATTAGCACTCACTGGTGCACTTGTAACCTCACACACACTCAGAGATAATTACCTTGAGAGGAATGCAAGTTACGTTTTCTTAAACTGTGTGCATAAATATGATGTATAATGTACATTTTATCTTGAATCACTTCTCAGTGGCTTGAGCAAGGTTTGGGACCTTCTGATTTCATAGAAGCAAATCACACTGAAACACACTTGTATTATAAAACCATCGAAATTCAATACAATGACGGAATTTGCAACGTTAATAAGTCACTTTATGAGCCCAAAAAAAAAATACAGGAACATCTTATTTACATTGATTACAGTCACTGGCTTCTGTTTTTTCTTTTTTTTTTGCACCGCCGACACCCCCCCCCCACCACACCCCCCTCTTTTGGAGGACAACTTTATTTTTAATAAAGGCAGAAAGATAATACAGACAATAAATGGGTGGTGATGACGCAGTGGATATGAAACATGCGTTTGGTGTGAGAGACCCGGTTCGAAATACACTTGTGAGGACACAAATGTGTCCCTGAGCAAACACTTAACCCCTAGTTGCTTCAGAGCGGTCGCGAACCTCTGACATATATATAGCACAATTGTAAGTCGCTTTGGATAAAAAAAGCGTGCTCCAGTAATGAATAATCTTATACAGTAACTATTGCTATTATATTACAGTAACTATGAACAGCGAACTATTCACCCCATGATAGTGAGACCCGGGTACAATAAGTGAAGGGAGGATTATAAGCACCATCGTACAAAGTGTAAGACATACATAGGATACGACGTGTTGACAGACCAACAACCAAAAAACACAACTTGAGCAAATAATTAATTTTTTTTGGTGATATGAGATGTTACATTAGTTGATCATGGTAGGTGTTTTTGAGGAAAATGGGTTTGAAAACATGTTCAGCCATGGAATGTGGATATTGTATGCCTATATATGTGATGAAGGATAGTGCTCAGTAACGAAGGGGTGAGGTATGTGTCTGGTAATATACAGTCGCTTGCTCGAAATTAATGCGTACCCCTGGTAAATATGATTAAAAAATGGCTGTAAAAAATAAAATCTGCCATCTTTATCCTTTTGACTTTTCATTCAAAATATTGGCCAAAATTCTAACTTTCATTGAAAGTAAAAGACAGAAAGTGGGGGGGAAATCACATTATGGAGAATAAATGTTTATCTCAAACACTCGTTCGGCCCACAATTATTGGTACCTTTTATTAAATACTTTTTGCAATCTCCTTTTGCACAGATAACACTCTGAGTTTTATCCTTTATGCCTGTGATGAGTTTGGAGAACTCAGATAAGAGATCAGAGACCATTCCGTCTTACAGAATCTCTCCAGATCTTCAATTCCAGATCCATGATTGTGCTTTCTTCTCTACAAGTTCACTCACTCATCAGGTCTGGGACGGTATGGCAGAAGCTTCAGTTTGTGCTACTTAAAACACATTTTTTGAGTTGATTTGATGTTTTGTTTTGGATCGTTGTCCTGATGGAAGATCAACCCCGGCCCATTATCAGATTTCTAGCAGAGGAATTTTTTATCTGCTAGTATTGTTAGGAATCCACGATGTCCATGCATGTATCTGAACAAGAAGTCCAGGACCTCAGCAGAAAAATATGACCACAACATTAAAGATGGTATATTAAATTGTACACATGGGGTCACTTTTTTATCTTGTGGCACCAATACCCATCTTGCTTGTTTGCTGCAAAAGCTATTTTTTAGTTTTCGTCTGACACACAGAACCCTGTTGCTGTTTGAAGGTCAGTATGTTGACAATGAATTTGCTGGGGTCTTGTTTTTGGATGAGCAAGGAGGATTTTTTCTTGAAAACTCCCAAAACAACATGTGGTGATGTAGGGTTGTTCATTTTTTTTTTTAATAGGCCTTTCTTGAACCCAAGACTCAATAATCTCTGCAATTCTCCATCTGTGACCCTTGAAGAGTTCTTTGGGCCATCCAAACTTTCCGCCTCCTCACCTGCATTAGCCAATATAAGACACACGACCAGCTTCCTGGCAGATTTGTAACATCTTTAGTTGATTGGAAGTTGCCTGATGGTCAAACTGGGTATTTTCAATGCTTTAGGTAGTTTCTTCAGCCTCTTTCTATCTTGTGCGCTCACAACAATCTTTTGATGCACATCAGGAACTATATTCTTTGGTTTTACTCATTGTAATGGATGTTTAAGGGAATTCGGCATTTGTGTTTCCTCATATTTAAACTCCTGTAAAACAAGAAGTCATGGCAGGACAATTTCATGTTCCTAGTCACCCTGGTGTGCAAAAAAAAGGTACAAATGAATGGGAAAATACTTCAGAGATATTTTACTCGTAAACAATTCTAGGGGTACCAATAATTGTGGCAAACTTGTTTTGGAGAAAAACATTTATTTCATAATGTGATTTCCCCTCCACTTTCAATTATACTTTAATGAAAGGTTAAATTTTTGCCAATTTTTTGAATGAAATATCAAAAGGATAAACGATGCATAATTATTTTTTACAGCCCTTTTTCATCATATTTACCAGGGTACCAGTAATTCTGAGCACGACTGTACACGGCTTATAGTTATGTTTGTGCGATATTGAGAAATGTCAAGATGTCAAAAATGAAAGAAAAGGGGACCAGATATCTTCAAAAGCTGATATTTGCTTTATTCTGTGTGCATTGTGTTTCTCCATTGAAATATTTTCTGAGATTAAATTTATCCAGTGATTGATGTGGCAAGATTTCTTTGATTTCCAGTTTTGGAGAACTACTTTCTTAGCGACAGCTAGAGAGATGAGCAACGGATTCCTATATTTTTGTGAGATATGGATTTCGGAAAGGTCGTCTATGAGACAAAGTATTGGGGCTAATGGGATTCTGTGGCTCATGATGGTGGAGAGTGTCTCAGTGACTGTAATCCAAAAATAATGAACTGGATGGCAATGCCACATGGCGTGCAAATAGTCGTCTGTGCTACCCTAAAGTGCATTGTGAACAGATATGGGTGTTGTGTAGGCCCATTTTGAACATTTTACTTTGGGTAATGTGAGTTCTGTGAATGACTTTATATTGTATAAGTTGCAGGTTTGTGTTATTGGTCATGAAGAATGTGTTCCTACAAATTTGTTCCCAGTACTCAGGGTTGGGAGAGATGGCCAGGTCATTTCCCCATTTGGTTGTTGGGAGTGTTATTGTTGTGTTTTGGTTGGAAATCATTGTATATAGCTGGGAGGTTAATTTTTTGAAGTTATTAATTTTCATAAGTTCTTCTATAAGCTGAGAAGGTTGTAATGTATTGTTTGTGAGTGTGGTTTTATTTTTAATTAGGAGTCTAAGTTGTTGATATTTAAGGAATTGTTCCCTCCCAACCCCATATTTCTGTATGAGTGTGTTACATGACATGAAATGGTGGTTCTCAAATAAGTGGTGAAGCTGTGTGATTCCTTTTTGTGCCCATGTGGGGAAATAAAGAGGTTTATTCTGTATCATGAATTCTGGGTTGTGCCAGAGTGGGGTTAGCTTATTTATTTCTTGTGAGGATTTTGTGATTTGATTTGTTTTCCACCAGGCTGTCAGAGTCGAATAGATGGTGATGGGTTGGCCTGAGAGAAAGGGAGATCTGCAACTGGGATATTTGTGCATTGGTTTTGTTCTAATTCCAGCCACGGGTATTTATGCTTATGTAAATTGATCCATTTAACTAGGTATTGTAATTGATTTGCCAAGAAGTAGTGATGGAAGTTTGGTGCCCCCATGTGATTTTTTATTTTGTAGTGTTGAGAGTGATATTCCGGGTTTTTATTTTTCCAATAAAATTGTGTTGTTAATGAATTAAGGGTTTTGAACCATTTATCTGTAGGAGTGATGGGAATCATAGAAAAAAGATAGTTAATTTGGTGTAGGGTTTTCATTTTGACAGCCGCTATTCTTTCGATGAGTGTGAGTGGGTGTTTAGACCAGCGTTTGCATTCTTCTTCAATTTTCTTTAGGAGTGGAGTGTAATTGAGGGTGAAAAGCTCTGACAGCCTGGGGGAATCTGAATCCCTAGGTACTTGATATTGCCTGTGTCAAGGTGAAATGATGTGTCCTGAGCTCCAGAATCCCATACATCATCTGAAAGTGGTAGTAAAATTGACTTGTTCCAGTTGATAGTGTAATGTCAGACAAGGGAAAATCTGCTGATAATATTGAACGTTTCTTGAAGTGATACTCATGGGTGCTGTAAATAAAGTAAGAGATCATCTGCGTATAAACTGATTGTGTGTTGTACATTGTCTACCTGAATTCCTTTGATTTTGATGTTTTGTCGTGTTGCTGCTGCGAGCGGTTCGAATAAAATGGCAAAGAGGGAAGGCGAGAACGGGCATCCCTGTCTGGTGCCCTGATGCAATGTAAAACTGTGTGATGTAATTCCATTAGTGGTGATGGTGGCCCTGGGTGATGTGTACAGTTTTGTGTGACGGTCTTAGGCCTTACAAGATTAAGTTCGAGCGCCAGGGTTAAAAACCACCACAATTATTTAATTAATCACTCATAAATACTACACAGAGATGATTATCAATTAAGAAACAACAGAACAAAGAACCAGAAGTAAAGTCAATTTAATATCTACTAGTCAAGTTCAATTCCAATCATATTGTATTTTCATTCAGCACATCAATACATTCCATTCCAAAATAATAACTAGAATGGAAAACAGATTTAATGAACATGTTCTATTAATTTCAGTCCCAGGAACATTTACCTTTTAATTACCTTACAGTAATAAATGAATGACAGATAAATGAAAATAAATAATTCAGCTAATTAAATGCAATGCAATAAATCTTATGCAGAAAGAAATCAAAATACAATAAAGCAGCCACATAAGTGAAAAAAAAAAAAAAAGTTTGCTTACCATATCACCACGCATCCAAACTTTAATTGAGGATAGTAAGGATAGTACTAGAGCTTTAGATACTATTTTGGATGCGCCTAGCATAGTGAACTCTGTACATGATTCGGTTCCGGCTGAAGTAGAGCCCACGCAGCAGGGCAGATGGGTGACCGTGAGAGATCGCTCTAGTCGCGGATTAAAAAACCACTCTTCCGTTCCGATTACCATAACAAATCGACTTGCCCTACTCAGTGAAACACCCACTGAGAATTCTGTTGATTGTGCCCTGGTAATTGGTGATTCGATCACACGGAACGTGAAAATAGAACACCAGCCACCATAGTCACATGTTTGCCGGGAGCCAGAGCGCCTGACATCAAAGCAAATTTAAAGTGCTGGCTAATGCTAATCGTAAATTCTCTAAGATCATTATTCATGTCGGCACTAATGATGTTCGACTCCGCCAGTCGGAGATCACCAAAATTAATATTAAAGAGGTGTGTAAACTCGCAAGTACGATGTCAGGCACTGTAATTTTCTCTGGCCCCCTTCCTGTTCGCAGAGTGATGAGATAGTTAGCAGATTGGGCCTCACTCAATGGTTGGTTGTCTAAGGTGGTGTCCGTTGAATAATATAGAATTCATAGACAATTGGAAAAGTTTTGGGGCAAGCCTGACCTGTTGAAAAGAGATGGTGTTCATCCCTCCTGGGATGGTGCTGCTCTTCTCTCTAGTAATATGGCACATAGTCTTAGAGCTAAAACATGACAATCTGGGGGCTCAGGTCAGGAAGCAGACAGACTGGCTAAAACCGACCGTCTGCTAGCGGCCTCGCTACCAAGGTGACCAAGGTCAGATAAATCCCATCACATAGAGCCTCTTTCACCTAGATATCATCATATAGAGACTGTGTCTGTTCCCGAATTTGGAAATCCAAAAAAACGTCAGGTAAAAAATTTAATTGATGTTCAACAAATAAAATACAGATATAATACAGATGAACAAATGATAAAGCTTGGGTTGCTGAATATTCGATCCCTTACTTCAAAATCGCTCATAGTTAATAATCTAGATGTGCTGTGTTTGACAGAAACCTGACTAAAACCAAACGATTACATTACTTTAAATGAGTCAACCCCACAAGATTACTGTTAGAAACATGAACCTCGTCTAAAACGCAAAGGGGGAGGTGTTGCTGTAATTTATAGTAATATTTTCAAAACCACTAAGAAATCTATTTTTAAATATACTTCTTTTGAAGTGTCGGTGCTTAATGTAAAAATATATAGTGTAAACGATAAATCACGTTTGAGATTTCTGCTGGCTACTGTATACAGGGCCACCAGGGCACCATAAAGATTTTATCAAAGAATTTGCGGACTTTCTATCAGAATTAGTATTGGCTAACGATAAAGTACTATTGTTAGTGATTTTAATATACATGTAGATAATGAAAAAGATGCATTGGGATTGGCACTTAAAGACATTGTAAACTCAATTGGAGTTAGACAACACGTGTCAGGACCCACTCATTGTCGTAATCATACTCTAGATCTAATATTATCACATGGAATAGATGTTGATGCGTTGAAATTCTGCAGCAGAGCGATGACATCTCAGACCATTATCTAGTCTCATGTAAATTACATTTAGCCAAGGCTGCAAAGCCGACTCCGTGTTATAAATATGTTAGACCTATAACTTCTGCCACTAAAGATTCCTTTATCAATAATCTTCCTAATCAGTTTCATCATCTCAGCATCCCGGATAGCTTAGAAGAACTCGATATTGCAACAGAAACTTTTAACTCTCTCTTTTCCAGCACTTTAGACGCAGTTGCTTCGTTGCGCTTAAAGAAGATTAAAGAAATTAGTCCAACGCCGTGTACAACGAGCACACTCAGGCCCTTAAGAGAGCAGCCAGAAAAATGGAGCGCAACTGGAAGAAAACAAAACTAACGGTATTTCGGATTTCATGGAAAGAGAGCTTGATTGCTTACAGAGAGGCTTTAAAAGCTGCTAGATCTGCTTATTTTTCAACCCTATTAGAAGAAAATAAACATAATCCTAGGTATTTATTTGAAACAGTGGCTAAACTAACGAAAAAGAAAGCTTCAAGCACAGAAGTTTCCAAGCAACACAGCAGTAATGACTTTATGAACTTCTTCACTTATAAGATTGATAATATCAGGGACAAAATTATAACTATGCAATCGTCTACTACAGTATCGCATCAGGGAGTGCATTGTAGTCTCCCTGAGGAAAAATTGTTTTCATTTGTTGCTATAGGAGAGGAAGAATTCTGTAAACTCGTTAATTCATCTAAATCGACAACTTGTATGTTAGACCCTATACCGACTAAGCTACTGAAAGATATGCTTCCAGAGATCATAGATCCTCTTCTTAATATCATTAATTCGTCTTTGTCTCTAGGATATGTACCAAAACCTTTAAGCTGGCTATGATAAAACCGCTTGTTAAAAAACCACAACTTGATCCTTCAGAATTAGTCAATTACAGGCCGATCTCAAATCTGCCTTTTCTGTCAAAGATATTAGAAAAAAGCAGTATCCTCACAACTGTGTTCCTTTCTTGAAAGAAATGATATCTGCGAGGATTTTCAGTCAGGATTTAGACCGCACCATAGTACTGAGACAGCTCTCATTAGAGTTACAAATGATTTACTTTTATCATCCGATCTTGGTTGTATCTCTCTATTAGTGTTACTTGATCTTAGTGCTGCATTTGACACAATTGACAACAACATTCTTTTAAATAGACTGGAAAACTATGTTGGCATTAGTGGAATTGCACTAGCATGGTTTAAATCATACTTATCTGACCGTTATCAGTTGTAGCAGTAAATGAAGAGATGTCTTATCGATCACAAGTTCAGTATGGCGTACCACAAGGCTCAGTACTAGGACCGCTGCTGTTCACTCTGTACATGCTACCATTAGGACATATCATTAGGAAACATGGAATTAGCTTTCATTGTTATGCCGATGATACTCAGCTGTATATTTCTTCAAAACCTAACGAAACTTACCAATTCACAAAATTAACGGAATGCATAGCTGATATAAAAAAATGGATGACTAGTAATTTCCCTACTACTAAACTCTGAAAAAACAGAGATTCTAATTATTGGACAAAAAACTTCCACACGTAATAACCTAGAATACTGTCTAACACTTGATGGCTGCTCTGTTAAGTCTTCGTCGTCGGTTAGGAACCTGGGTGTGCTTTTTGATAGCAATTTTTCATTTGAAAGTCACGTGTCCTAGTATCTGTAAAACCGCATTTTTCCATCTTAAAAATATATCTAAATTACGACATATGCTCTCATTAACAAATGCGGAACAATTAGTTCATGCTTTCATGACAAACAAGACTAGATTATTGTTAATGCTCTACTGGGTGGTTGCCCAGCACGCTTAATAAATAAACTACAGCTGTCCAAAACGCAGCCGCTCGAGTTCTTACTAGAACCAGGAAATATGACCATATTAGCCCGGTTCTGTCAACACTGCATTGGCTGCCTATTAAACATTGTATAAATTTTAAAATATTGTTGATTACTTACAAAGCACTAAATGGTTTAGCTCCGCAGTACTTGAGCAAGCTCTTAACGCATTATAGTCCTTCACGTCTATTGCGATCTCAAAATTCGGACCAGTTGATAATACCTAGAATATCAAAATCGACTGCGGGCGGTAGATCCTTTTCCTATTTAGCACCAAAACTTTGGAACAGTCTTCCTACCATTGTCCGGGAAGCAGACACACTCTGTCAGTTCAAAGCTAGACTAAAAACACATCTCTTTGACCTAGCATACACATAATATATTATAGACTTCTATAATTCAATGTTAGGCTGCATAGATTAGGTCAGCCGGAACTGGGAACACTTCCCTTAAATCCGGATGTACTCGTTACATCATCATAAGAAGAATGGCATCTACGCTAATTTTAGTGTCTTTGTTTATCCCGAGGTTTTCCCGCAGCCGACCGTATCCAGGCCGTATCCAGATCTGACTAGGAGCTTTGCCTGGACCCGATGACAACGCAGTGCTGAAGTGCCAACTAGCCTCTCCCTATGGAGGATCCCTTTCCCACTCTACAGATAAAATGTTGTGATTCCGGTTCGCGTACCCACCCCAAAGTGATCCAATAAAAAAAAATTCTGTATCAAATTACAGTTACTGTAAATCCGGCCTCTAGTTCATAACGCCAGAGGAGAACTGGCCCCCGACTGAGCCTGGGTTCTCCCAAGGTTTTTTTTTTCTCTCCATTAGGTCACCTGATGGAGTTTTAGGACACCAGTAGGTCACTTGATGGAGTTTTTTCGGTCCTCGCCACTCTTGCCTTTGGCTTGTTCAGTTGGGGATATTCAAAATAATTAACCAAGCATTAATACCATTGATCAGCCCTACCAAACGTGGATGTTTTTTCACTAAGAAACAAACATTGTTCTGTTATTTGATTGATATTGTGAAGCTGCTTTGATGCAATTTATATTGTGAAAAGCGCTATATAAATACACTTGACTTGACTTGACTTGACTACCTATAATGTCCTGAATCCACATCTGAACACAATATAACCGGATTGGAAAACGCTCTCTCTCAACCACTCCAATCACACGCAATCACACGCTCCATTTACACCGCAAAACTCCCTCTCGAACCAACTTTCCAATGCTTTACGAATTCAATGAGGGAAACATTCCTCAAAATATGAATGGGGGGGGGGGCAGTGGGGTGGGGGGGGGGGGGGGGGGCATTTGAAAATACACATATGACCCGGAGGAAACATATGGAGAAACTCTGAGGTGTCCAGCCGCAGGTGGAATATTTCAACCTCAGGGGTGGCAAGGTGGCTTGCCGAGGGAAAGACACATGCTCAGAGAGGCTTACAGTGGAAATACACGGGGTAGCTCAAGGGAGGGACCATGCACACGGAGGCACCTAGCCGACGCCCAGGCAATAGACACTGGCGCTAGCATCAGGGGTGCTGGAGGAACTCAGGGCTTTCGGAGAAGCTCACCTGAGCAGAATATCGCATGTATCCAGTCCGTGGAGTGGAATGGCGAGCAAGCGAAGACACCTGAGCGGGTCCGGTACTAGCTAGTTGAAGCGAGTACATGAGAGGACACTGGCTCCACTCGGAGATATAGAATCTGGCGAATGTGTTCGGTGTCGCCCAGCCTGCAGCTCTGCAGATGTCTGCCAGCGAGGCGCCATGCGCTAGAGCCCAAGAGGATGCCACACTCCGGGTGGAGTGGGCAGTCACACCAAGGGGGCACGGTCGGCCTTGCTGTTGGTATGCCAAAGCAATGGTGTCCACTATCCAGTGAGACAACCTCTGCTTTGAGAGAGCCTTTCCCTTCAGCTTCCCACCATAACAGACAAAGAGCTGGTCTGAGGTCCTGAAAACACTGCGTCCTGTCTACATAAGCGCGGAGAGCGCGTACTGGACAGAGCAGTGCCAAGGCTGGGTCTGCCTCCTCCGTGGGCAGCGCTTGCAGGTTGACCACCTGGTCCCAGAAGGGAGTGGTAGGAGCCTTGGGCACATATCCAAGCCGGGGTCTCAGGATCACGTGAGAACCGGCCGGCCTGAATTCCAGGCACGCTTCGTCAACGGAGAATGCGTGCAGGTCCCCGGCCCTCTTGAGAGAGGCCAATGCAATCAGGAGCACTGTCTTCATTGACAGGAACTTAAGCTCCACTGATTGCAAAGGCTCAAAGGGAGCACTCTGCAGGGCACTTAAGACCACTGAGAGGTCCCAAGAGGGAACGAGAGAAGAGCGAGGAGGATTCAGTCTCCTCGCCCCCCTCAGGAACCTGACGATCAGGTCGTGCTTCCCTATAGACTTACCTTCCACTAAGTCGTGGTGAGCGGCAATAGCGGCAACATAAACTTTGAGGGTGGAGGGAGACAGCCTTCGCTCCAACCCATCTTGAAGGAAGGAAAGCACGAAACTGATCGAACATCTCCGGGGGTCTTCTCGGCGAGAAGAGCACCAATTGACGAAGAGGTTCCACTTCAACGCGTAGGCATGTCTCGTGGACGACGCTCTAACGGAAGTGATGGTAGCCACGACCACAGGTGGTAGGGTACTCAAACCTGTCTCGTCCCGTCGAGGAGCCACACGTGGAGGTTCCACAGATCGGGACGACGGTGCCACAGGCTGCCCCGTCCCTGAGAAAGGAGGTCCTTCCTCAGAGGAATTGGCCAAGGAGGTGCTGTCGCGAGGAGCACTAGTTCGGAGAACCAAGTCCGGGTGGGCCAGTACGGCGCAACCAGAAGGACTTGCTCCTCGTCCTCCCTGACCTTGCGCAAGAAGGCTCACTGGGGGAAACGCATATTTGCGGCCCCGCGGCCAGCTGTGCGCCAGTGCATCCGTGCGGAGCGTGCCCTCGGTCAGAGAATAAAACTGGGCGCAATGGGTCGAGTCGCGGGAGGCAAACAGATCTTTCTGTGCGTCGCCAAACTGGTCCCATATCAGCTGGACCGACTGGGGATGGAGTCGCCATTCTCCAGGGAGGGGCTGAAGCCGTGACAGCTCGTCGGCAGCACAGTTCAGGGCTCCAGGAATGTAAATAGCACGAAGGGACCTCAGATGCTTCTGACTCCATAGGAGGAGGTGGCGGCCGAGTTGCGACATACGGCGGGAGCGTAGACCACCTTGATGGTAGATGTACGCTACTGTGGCGGTATTGTCTGATCGGACTAGTACGTGTTGACCCATGAGCAGCGCTCGGAAGCGGTGCAGAGCAAGGCGTACTGCCAGCAACTCGAGGCAATTAACATGCCATAGGCGCTGGGTTCCTGTCCAGGAGCCCGCGGCAGCATGACCATTGCACATGGCGCCCCAGCCCGTGGTGGAGGCATCTGTTGAGACAACAACATGCCGCGACACTCGTTCCAGGGGGACACCAGCCCTGAGAAAACTGAGGTTCAACCACGGGGTGAAGGTCTGACGGCAGCTCGAAGTCACTGGAACTCCGAGCTTGCCTTGTTGCCATGCCCACCTCGGGACTCGGTCGCGAAGCCAAAGCTGAAGCGGTCTCATATGAAGCAATCCGAGCGGCGTCACCGCGGCTGCAGATGCCATATGCCCCAGGAGCCTCTGAAAATATTTCAGTGGAACCGCACTCTTGCCCTGTATTTGTCTCAGACAAGTCAGCAGTGACTGCGCGCGCTCGCTCGTAAGCTGCGCGGACATGGCGACCGAGTCGATGTCCATACCGAGAAAAGAGATCCTCTGCACGGGGCAAAGTTTGCTCTTCTCCCAGTTGACCTGAAGGCCCAGACGGGCTAGGTGCCGGAGCACAAGGTCCCTGTGTTCGCAAACCTGGTCTCGAGAGCTAGGATCAGTCAGTCGTCGAGATAGTTCAGGATGCGAACCCCGTGAACCCGAAGGGGAACAAGGGCTGCCTCGACGACCTTCGTGAAGACGCGAGGAGACAGGGCTAGCCCGGACGGGAGAACCGCGTACTGATATGCCTGCCCCTCGAAAGCAAACCGGAGGGACGGTCTGTGTCGAGGGAGAATGGAGACATGAAAGTAGGCGTCCTTCAGGTCGATCGCTGCAAACCAATCCTGGGGCCGCACACACTCGAAAATGCGTTTGGCGGTGAGCATTTTGAACGGCCTCCTGAGAAGGGAGCGATTCAATACTCGCAGGTCCAGGATTGGTCGTAACCCAGCGGTTTTCTTGGGGACAATGAAGTAAGGGCTGTAGAAGCCGGACCTCATCTCGGCTGGAGGGACAGTCTCGATTGCACCCTTCGCCAGCAGAGTGGCAATCTCTGCTCGCATGATCGGGGCGTTGCCACCGACCAAAGTGGAGCGGACTCCCCTGTATCGGGGAGGAGACCGTGCGAACTGAATCGCATAGCCGAACCTGATGGTGCAGGCGACCCAGCGGGACAGTTAAGGAAGCTCTAGCCAGGCTCCCAGGAACTGAACCAGCGGGGTCATGCGGACCACAGGCGTCCCCTCGGAGGGGCAGCGAAGCGGAGTAACTGGCCCGGACGTGGACGGCATAGCGATCCGGAGTGGGGGCGCAGTTAGCATCCGCGCCCTGACAGAGGAGGCCAGGGAAGGACCAGCGTTCCACGGGGGCCTGCTCTGCCAGGGGTCTGGCGACAGAGTGGGACAGGGACGAAACGGTCCGTGGACGGCACGCCGTGTCAACTGACTCTGGGACAGAGGGGGACGAGAAGAGCACGGCTGGTGGGCGGCGCTCTGTGTCGTCTGAGAACTCTGTGTGCTCAGAGACGAGAGAGTCAGTTCTTTCTGAATAAGGATTCTTCCCCAGCCCTCCACCGGGGAAAGGAGTGGCCCTGCTACCAACTCCTGGAAAGAACTGAGTCCCATCTCTGAGCAGCCCATCTCAAAAAGCACCGCTTAACCCGGCGTCTAGCAGGGGGCGGGGCTGGAGAGGGCTGAGGCATCCCCCCACGGTCTTCCAAGCCAGCCCGGATGAACGGGCGGTTGGCAGACTGAGGGGCCTGAGCGGACGGTGGGGCCGTCGGCAGAACAACCTCAATCTGCTCCCGGGCGGTTAAGAACTATTGGGCAGAAGAACTCAACCGCACCGCCGAAGAGGGCCGACCTGGGACGTGGGGGTGAGCAGACGAATCTGCCGACCTCCAGCACATCAGACCGGTCAGCCCCAGAGTGGTAAACATCACCTGACTCGGAGAGCGCGTGGCCACCTTCGTCGCTCGGAGAGCAAGGTCAGCGGCGGCGCGCTGGGTAGCTCATTAAGAGCCTCGAGTCAGTCCCGCCCTCATGCAAAACCATGAGCATCTGGGCCAGGTAGACCACAGAACGGTCACTGGATGCAGTGAGGCGGCTGCCTGTCCTGTGGCACTATAGGAATTCGCCACAGATTAGTGTAGACGAAAAGAACTACAGGCTTCGGACGGGTGCTTAGGATAGCGCCGGGAAGCACTCTGAGGACACAGTAGCATCGCAACAGAGCGCTTCAACCGGGGGGACCCCAGTGTACCCATGGGCAGCGGCCCTGTGAGGGGGGGAAAGGCGGATGAGACCAACGAACGGTCCTGAGAAGACACGGGGGTCTTTCAGGACATCGAGATCTCATCATGCACATCCGGGAGGAAAGATATTGGGGTTTGCCGTGGACGCGGGTCGGCGGCCTTACCCAAAACCAATCGTCCCAGGAAAGCATGGCCGTCATCTCCGGATCAGACTCAGGCACAGCATAACACACCAGAAGGTGGCAGCCGTGACGAGTCGTCACTTCCAAAAGAACCAAGCCCACCTTATGATGTTACAACAGACATAGCATCTTTCTCTGTAGCTTCAACCGAAACTCGCGGGCCACCCGAAGGTCGACTCGGGGGAATCGGAGGTTCACTAGCGGGCACCGTCACACAGGAGGGAGCTGGGGTCGCGGACAGATAGTCGGCGCCTTGATCCAGACTATAACCCTCAGGTCACCCTGACCACCAGCCGAAGTAGCACCCCTCGGGGGAGCTCTAGATCGGGGTGTGGATGAGGGGACTCTCACTCTTGCGAGTTCATTGAGTCTCGACCTAAATGACGCAATGATCACGTTCCCAGAGAGAACATGAATCACCCACGAGCGCTGTACAAGCATGATAAAAGCCCTACACACTAGACAGCGCTCGTGCCCATCAGAGTCCGATACCAATCTGCCGCCACTTTTTTTTTTTTTTAAATGCACGGGCGAGCCGTCTTTAAAAAGACGTGCCGTGTGCGAGCTCTTTTGTGAGAGGAGAAAAAAAAACTCTGCGATGTTGAAGCGAGCGGGGAGAACACACTCACTGGCAGATCACTGCACAGATCAGCAGGCAATGTGAACTCGCCGCAGATCGCCACCACACCAACACCGGAGAGAATGGCTCGTCTCGTAGAGTGAAGTCATAAATGGCTGTGGAGTGAAGAGATACTCTTGGCTCCGAAGCGAAAACATATCTGCATGTTGCCGGCGTCCTCCTTTTATACCCACAAGGTGGGGCGGAGTACGTCATGCAAATTCCGCAGACCCATGGCATTTCTTTGCCATTGGCTCGTTTTTGTATACTCGAAGTCGATAGGTGTTCTAAGCGAAACCCCATTTCGTCGTCATTCCGACGTAACTCGGAGTGACCACGAAAGGGAACTATTAATGTGAGATTCAAAAGACAGAGTTGTGTCAAGAATGACACCCAAACTTTTGACCTGATTTGATAGAGGAACAGAACAGTTATCTATTACCATAGAAGAAATATTCAACTTACTTATTGTATTTTTTGAACCAGCAAGAAGGATTTCTGTTTTACTGCTGTTCAATTTTAGAAAAATTACTAACTATTTAACTAACGCTGGTTCCCATACTCATCATTGTACGCTGTATGAACTGGTAGGCTGGATGTCACTAAGTCTACGTAGACAACTTCATTTGCATATTTTTCTATATAAAGCCATGTTGGGTAAATTGCCAGCATATTTATGTAATCTCCTTAAGAAGAATTCCAGCAGTTTTTATCTCCGTTCCACCAGATGGCTCTCTTACCAGCTTCCAAGGGTTTTTACTGAACTGGGGAAAAAAGCCTACTCTTACTTTGCGCCATCGTCCTGGAATAATTTGCAAAATTTGTTACATCTAAATGATCTAGTTCCATTAAATGAATTTAAGGCTATGTTAAAATGCCATATAACTCAAAAATGTAACTGCCATATGTGACCTGTTCTTTTCTTTTATGTGTGATGCTTGTTTGTTTTTGACTATGTTGTATTTGTATTTAAATTGTAACTGGTGTGCCGTCTTGGCCAGGTCTCCCTCGAAAAAGAGATTCAGTCTCAAGGGACTTCCTGGTTAAATAAAGGTTAAATAAAAAAATAAACTTAAGCACTCACCAAGAGAAGAAGAGGGAAACTTTGCAGAAGGTTTAGAAGAAAGGTAAAGTTGGGTGTCGTCGGCATAACAATGAAAATGGATATCATATTTCCTAAAAATGTTGCCCTTAGGTAAAAGATAAATAATAAACAGAAAAGGTCCTAAAACACAGCCCTGGGGAACACCAGTGACAACAAAAGTGGGTTTTGATTTAAACTGTTAAAGTTGTACAAATTGAATGCGATCTGTGAGGTAAGAACGAAACCAGCTTAGAGCCATACCAGTAATTCCAATAGATTCCAGCCTCCTAAAAAGTATGGGATGTGAAATGGTGTTAAATGCTGCACTAAGGTCAAGAAGTATAAGTATTGATAAAAGACCAGCATCAGCAGCTAGTAATAGATCGTTTGAAATCTTTACAAGTGCAGTTTCAACACTGTGAAAAGCACGAAACCCTGATTGTAACTGCTCATATAGACTATTTCAAGAGAGATGTTCACGGAGCTGAAGAGCAACAATTTTTCCAGGATTTTTGACAAAAACGGCAGATTAGAAATAGGATTCAAAATTCTGATGCAAAATTCTTTGTGTCTGTCCCAGGTTTCTTAAGAATAGGTGTTTTAACTGCAGTTTTAAGTGCAGTAGGGACAGTACCAGTAAGAAGTGATGCATGTATAATATCAGTGATTAAAGAGGAAAGAAATGATAAACCAGTTTTAAACAAGTGAGTCGGTAATGGATCCAGTTGACATGTGACAGATTTAGATTTTTGTACAATGCAACAAATGTCCTCAACTGTTGGAATTTTAAAAGCAGAAAATGAAAATAAGGGAGATGGCACAAAGCTAGAATGAGTTATGTTACAATCAGTGTTTGGTGAAACCAATTGCTGGTGGATGTGTTCAATTTTCTTATTAAAAAAGAGCAAAAATGCTTCACACATTTCTGTAGAGTTTATATGCCAGTTAGAACACTCAGGTGGCTTTAAAATAGTGTTAACCATAGAGAATAGAGATTTTTGGTTTCCTACACCAGATCCATATATACCTATTTTTTCTCCCATTCCTTATACGAGCAACCATAGCTCCTGATAGATCAATTTTTCTGTTGCAGTTTTTTTTCTTTTCTTTTTTTCCTGTGTTCTAAGTGTTGTCACACTTATGACGGGACACACATGTCAAGAGATGAGAATTCAGTAGGCTAAAAAATTATATTTAATGATAAATAGTTATGACATTTTGGGTGTATGAAAAATATGAATAGATGACCAGATAAACTCATTAGTAGACAAATTGAGGTCCAGTGTCACAATATATACTCATATATATATTGTCACGTATGGCGTGGTTGAGGCAGAAATGAGGCTGGATCCAGTTGCAGCACACTTTAATTCAAAACTCAGGAAACAGGATACACGATACCAAGACAGTAACTAGAACATGAACAGGAACAACCGACACTTGCTTGTAACATAGACAAGAACTCCCAAACAGACATCGTGGCGAATAACGCCGTTTGGAGGCATTTGGTATTCAAACAGAAATCGGCATCAATATACTATACATACATCGTGCAGACATCGAGAAGCGGGGCCAGCCACATTTTTTGAAGTTGACCAACTTCAAAAAATGAACATCATGTCTCCTTTAATACTTGTGCACTTACCCTCCCTCAACCGGCTGCACCAGTCCATTGGTGGCACCCACAAGGTGCCCCACGGCAGCCACCAAAGCCCAAAAACAGCACCTCTACAGAACCTCCAAAGCGGGCACCATCTCCCCAGCTCTCGGAACCAGAGGATCAAGATGAAGAAACAGAGCAGATAATTGAAAGAGTGAGCACAAAGACCATGCCTGCTAATATCAAAACAGAGTGGTCGGATGAAGAAGTACAATTGGTTATGGCTGACACAGAACTAAGCCACGGACAGGCCCACCAGGCTTACTAGGGCATGTGAGGACCTTGGGAGGCCTGCAAGAACCATTAGGACATTTAAAAGCAAGAGTCAACGGCGCTCTTACATTTCCTTTTCTCAGCGATTCCATTATGTGTGCCTTTTATATTTACAGATCAGCCAGGAGACATTCACCCGTTCCTATTGAGATGTGCAACTCCTTTTCAGATGTACGTCTCCCTTTGTTAAGTTTTACATTTTTTAACACTTTGTTTTTCCACATATAGTTTTGTTCTACCCTTATATTCTGTGGAGAAACTGAGATGGAATAAGATGTATATATACATCATGATAAGGACTCTATTTTAGTTGTTAAATTACGGTCAAAAGTATTTAGATTTCTTTCCTATTACAAATTTGATTTTGATATAAAAATTCTTAATTTGCATAAAATATTTAAGTTTATATATAAATATTCATATTAAATATTAAATTAAAATATTTAGGTAATATTTAAAAATGACTTTTATAAATTGACTTTATTCATGATTGAGAATATCACAAATGCACTGTAGTTTGTAGTATATGTTGTGATCACTTCACACTTGCTTACATTGAGATATAAGGCAGAAGCTTTTGGAAAAATCCAGTGATGTTGAAAGCTTTGGAAATCTGTAATTCATACATTAAATCAATTATTTATCTGATCATTTGAATGTGTTTTCTGTATGTGAATTTATATTATATTATATTTTGAACGGGACTTTTATTTTGGGGATATTCAAAATAATTAACCAAGCATTAATACCATTGATCAGCCCTACCAAACGTGGATGTTTTTTCACTAAGAAACAAACATTGTTATGTTATTTGATTGATATTGTGAAGCTGCTTTGATGCAATTTATATTGTGAAAAGCGCTATATAAATACACTTGACTTGACTTTTGGTGTGGGGACATGACGTCATAAGACTGCGCCACTCCTGCATCTGTGATTCTGCTGATGAAAGGTTTGTGTTTTTAGTCATCTAAAGTGTTTAAATCATTACAACCTGTTCAAACAATTATATGGAAAACTGTGAAATAAGTTAATTGTTAGTGAATATAAAATTGTATTCTATCTAATAGCAGTAATGAACATTGTTTTTTATGAGTAGTGAATAACGTCTCATTTCGCTCCCTATGTAGTGAATCAGTTCATCATGAACACGTTGTTTGCTCTCTGGCAAGTAATGATAGATAGAGTTTTTTTGAACATTTTTTAAACTCTTGCTTAACAAATGCTTATCGAAACAGTGCAAAGAGAACAAACACAAACAACCTTTAATGTCTTAATGTCTCTAAAAAATGGTGCGCATGAACAGCCAGCAGAACGCTCATTGCCATAGGAAAACAATTGAAAAAAGGGCATCTCACTGCAAAAAAAAAAAAAACGGCAACTGTCGCTTCAAGCACTGTGTTGCGTCGCGCCCTGTCTAACACTGCCAACACTTCGTGACCTATGCATACTTGATTTATGTTAATTACGCGCATGCACGTGTTCCTTAACTGTTTCCCACGTGAGGTACTTTGTGTTGCCATGACGTTCACACGCGCACAAAACTACTAGATTGTACCTCATGGTTTCATACAAAAGTCAATATCAGATCATTTTAGAAAACAGTATAGGATGTACCGAATATTCTTCAGTTTTATGCAAAACAGAAGTACGACAAATAGAATTTTAGATCTGTCTAAAAAATAATTGCATTTTTTTTTTTTACCTTGATTGTAACCTTGAATTTGAGGGTATTGGACCTGGAAGGTTATGGTTAACCAAACCCTTGAAAGGTCCTTGAATTCTAAATTAACCAAGGTGTGGGAACCCTGAGATTAACATAATAATTATTAATAGTCTTTTAGAATGTGCAGTTCTTCAGGGGTCTCCATGGTGCATTTATGTTCTTGCTCAGTGGGCATTGCACCACAATTGCCCATTTCAGTGTTTATAGCAATTGTATTTTATTTGATATTACATCTTTTTACCCAGAGATTTAGTTTTGAGTGTTTTTCTTTCTGTTAATTATTCTCCTCTTAAACAGGGCAGAGTGAGCAAACACACAGAAAAACTCCTGAAGCGACTGAGATCCACGTGACACACTATTATAAAGATGGCGTTTATTAAAGAGGAGAGTGAAGACGTGAAGATTGAAGAAACATTCACAGTCAAACATGAAGATACTGAGGAGCAAACAGGTTGGTTTCATTCTCAAAGTCTTTCTTTAGTCATTCTGTGTCGTGCTTCTCTCTTTTTTCTTCTTTTTTTTTTAGTAGGTGAAATGTTAAGTTTATTATAAAGAATGACATGACAGCCATTTATAACTTTTGATAACTTTATTGTTCTGAACACCAGTACAGTAAAAAGTAGGGTTGCCATACTAATAACAATTCTTTTGAGACAAATAATTTGATTTGCGAACAGGATCCTCTGCTGTCGCTCCCGGTTCGATCCGGTCTCGCGCTAACGGCTAATCCCTTTCACTGTCCGGCCGGGTTTAGATTTCGGCAAATCAGTTTTGGTGAATTCAAACAACGTTATTATTGTACATGAGTCCAACATCCAGACGCGCAAGAAAACATGAAATCTTCTCGAGGGAATAATATGCTGATGTGATTTGTACAATTATATACAATCATTGCAGAGACTGCAGTCTGAACACTTTACCTCAGAGCGTCCGTTAACTGCATTAATAGAGAATCTCACCTGTAAATCCAATAACATCACAAATTTCATCCACGCAGCTGATTTCTGCAAACAAATGTAAAACTAAATGTATATTGAAGCACAGGGTGAAGTACATTGACAACGATCTGAGACAAATATAATGTAAATTGAATACAAAATTATGTAAATGGTGCGGCAGGATTTTAAACAAGATTTGGGCCCTGGAGAAGGAGCGATGCAAATACATCAGGGATGAAAAAGTTGACGAAAAAGTGTCAAGACATGAGAACCATCCAAACGATTCCCCTGCCGCTGGGCATTGTTGGTGTTCCTGCAGATCGGATGTTTCGGCAGAGTCAGCGGTTCAAACATCTCTACTATCGACGACTCCTTCGACTGTAGCTGATATTTCACAGTCTGAATAGCAAGGTTGACATGTTCGTTCTTCTGGTGTCGATTACACTGCACATCAAGCTCAATGATGACTCCACTCCAGGACGTTCCAGGATCTTTTACTCAACCAAGCTTTGGTTGACTTGGAGGTGTGCTTGAGATCATTGTCTTGCTGGAAAGTCGAATAATCACCAAGGTTTAATTTGTCAACCGAAGGCATCACGTTCTTCTTTAAAATGGCCTGGTATTTCTGGGAATCCAATTCACAATATAAATTGCATCAAAGCAGCTTCACAGTATCAATCAAATAACATAACAATGTTTGTTTCTTAGTGGAAAAAACATCCACGTTTAGTAGGGCTGATCAGTGGTATTAATGCTTGGTTAATTGATTTGAATATCCCCAACTGAGCAAGCCAAAGGCAACAGTGGCAAGGATGTTCACAATATTAATGTTCACAATATTTGCCAACATGTTCATGCAATTAATCTTTTATTTTTTATTATTATTACCATGACATTCTTCATTTCCGCTCTCAGTCTGTCTTCAATGGACCCTCAGTTGTCTTCATTGACATATTTAAGTTTGAACCTTGGGTCCAGGGCAGAGGCCATGTCCAGCAGTTCTTGTGTTGCTGTGTCACTGTATTTGTCATTGAGATAATCTACTATCTTCCGTTTGACGCTTTTGGCAAGGTCTGTGTCTTCCTCCTGCACTTCCAATATTTGTTTATTGAAGAGGTGGAGGGTTGGTTTCAGGAAAGAAACACTGACATGTTTCTCTCCAGAAAGGGCATCAGTGAACTCAACCAGAGGGCTGAGTGACTTGTTGAGCACATCAATATCCTACCATGTGAGGGTGAGATGTCTAGCCTTCCGGTCACTAGAGAAAACTTGGGCAATTGCCTTCTGTTGTTCAAGGACTCTTGTCGACCATAACCTGCCTAGATCCCCATCTAGTCGGGCATTCAGTCTTTAGCGAGTGTTCAGGCAGGTTCATCTGCCTCTGAGCCTCTGTCAGAGCCCTCTTCTTTTTCCAACTGTAGGAAACGCTACTGACCACCTTCTTGCAGACCCCCATCGCCCGGTCAATCCCGGGATCCTTCATTGCATTCTCTAAGATTACAACAAATACATATTTAGCATCACTATGATTATCACAACCTTCATCAAATAAACTTGTGTAATGACAATAAAATTGAAATTGAATCAATTTTATTTTCTATTTGTGGTGTGTGGTGTTGTTGTTGTTATTATTATTAATAATAAAGTATAATATTAGTAGGCTGCTAGCCTAGTACTAGCCTAAGCTAGTAGTAGTAGTAGCCTAACACCATGTCCTAACCAGACGCGATGCGATAAGATTCCAGCGACAAATAATTTGTCTATCCACACTAGACGTGACGATTTTAATTTTTCATTGTTGCTTTTACAGCTACAAAGCTGGGAGCCCTAAATGATATTCAAAGTCACATTACATGCTTTTAACATTTAAATAAAGCACACACATTACTTGATTATCATTGCCACACTTTGTGTTTGTTGTTCCAGCGCAAAGTTACAGAAAAATACAAAAAAAGTTTCTAAAATAGAATCGTCGCGTGTCAAAACAAAAACTCTGAATAACACGGAAAAGATACATTTTGTTGCACATCGCGCGCGTTGCGTGACGCGGCATCGAGTGTAGTTAGGACACTGTCTAACTGTCAAATTATTATTTACTAGTATTCCGAGTATTGTTGTTGCTGTTGTTTGACATATAATTAAATCTCCACATATCATATGTCACTTATCACACGCACCTATAGCCAAGTGGAGTCTGTGCCCGAAGCACTGAAGCCTTATCCATTCATTTAGCTCAGCCGCAAGCTTCATGTTTGAGGTATTGTCCGAAGTGATGCAGATTAGCTTTTCTTCGTTTAAACCCCATGCAGCCAAAGCTTCCCTCAGTCCATTGGCGATGTTTTGTTTGAATAACGCACTTTGGAGTCATTTGGTATTCAAACAGAAATCGGCATCAATATACTAATGTAGTATACTAATCAATAGGCTAATGTATGGCTCCATGGTTCGGCTAGACCATATATGAGAAATGGTGTCGAGATGGCAAAGCATAACGTTTATCCAACGTATTGACCATTTTCTTGAATCCAGAGTTGTCAACTGTGCTAGTGGGGCGCATGTCTATAGCTAAATAATAGGCAACAGACTCGGTTATTTTTTTGTGCCTTTCTGAATTCAACGGATATGGAGTTGCGCTGTAGAGTGTGTTTGTTATGGATGTCTGGGTTACGGAGGATGTTGAGGGGGTGGATTGCTGTTTCTTTATTAAATTGTCATAGGTCACTCTGTGTTTAATTTTAAAGTGGTTAAACGAATGTGTGGTGTTCCCTTTACTTGCAGCCAATACCATGTAGCAAATCTTGCACATAGCATGTTTCTGCTCGTCGTCGGATTCCTCGAAGCCAAACTGTTCCCAGACAATGGAGTTGGTTCTGCCTTTTTTGCTTACCAAACGTTGCTGTGGCTGCCCTCCTTCTGCCATCTTTACTCTCGCTAAGTTTTTAAATTCCAGCGGGTAACATGCACACGAACTGCCTCCCTGACAGTGTGGGCTAAAAGCGTTTGGCTTCGAGAGGGGCGGATGTGCACATGACGTGTGTGTGTGTGCGCGTGTCATTCAGAACACACAAGAAAATTAGAGTGTTCAGAACAGACCATGAACAGAACATGGCAAAATAATCCTTTTTACTTGATTGTACTATTTTGGTGATCGTTGGGAGCCGAAATCAAAACCGAAATTCAATTAATTGCACAGCCCTACTCTCAGCTTTTGTGGAAGCTCCTCTGTCTTTCCCATGATTGCAACTCACCTTGAATACCTTCATGGGTGGGGTTTATATATACATCTCGCTGAAGGATCATTATAGAGTTCCCAGAGTTTCAATGCCACTTTAGGCCATCATAACTTTCAGAAAGCTTTAAAAACAACAATATTATATACGGGTTGAATAATTGTGACATGGCTATATTAGCAAAATATCCTGTTACACACAAATATTACATCATGTATTTTCTGTGTTGATTTTATGTATCATTCAACTCATCCAATTCATCCAATGCAGAATCTTTAATTGATAAATCCTTAAAATCTTTGGGGGTTTGAATATTTTTGATTGCAACTGTATATGGGGAAAAGAAGAAGAGACCACTGCAAAATTAACAGTTTCTTGTTGAGTAAGATAAAACAATTTTATTATATGGTTCTCCATTCCTTAAATGTCATATAAGGTGCTATTAAAAAGGTCTTAAGGTCTTACATTTAACTTGTTTATATCTGTAGACACCCAGATAACTCTACATTTGCTGAGATAAAACACTTTACTTAATTACTAGTTCCATCCCATCTATTATATCATTATTATTATCATTAATATAACCAGACAAAACCTCACAACTCTGATGGTGGGTTCACACCGGATGCGAATAGCCCGTCAGGCGCGAGTGATTTCAATGTTAAGTCAATGCAAAGACGCGTTATGCGCGTAAAAAATTCCTGCGGCGCGAATTTGTGCATTCACGCGTTTGACGCGAATTCGCGTCTGCCGCCCGAGTTGAAAAATCTGAACTTTGGCGTCAATTCGCGCCGCGTTAACCAATCAGGAGCCTAGCTGCTTGCTGCTGTCACGTGGTGAAGTATCCGGATGCTTCAATATGACTAAATGCCTGGTGTGGTTAATGCACAACAAAGCAAATATTTTATCACATAAAACTTGATTTCAATATATGAGACATTCATTTTGTATTGAATGCTATTTATTCCATATCTAGATTATATTAAATATTATTATAAATGTAAAGACAACCAACATAGTAGTGCATAAGTTCGTGTCTGGACAGTGTTGTGTGAGAGAGAAAAAAATCCCAGGACAGGTTATACTTTTGGAGGCTGGCTCCATTTATCATCAAAACAAAAGTAAATGACATATTAGGTGAATGAGGGCGAGGGTCAGGGCCGGCCCGAGGCATAAGCGAACTAAGCGGCTGCTTGGGGCCCCTGGCCACTAGGGGGCCCCCCAATCGAGTTTAAAAAAAGATTTTTTTAGATGACTTAAACAAGTGACATGAATGAATATGACTGAATGAATGAATAATTCAAGACAAGAAAATTCTGATTTCATGATCAATATACCTGCCTACAACTGCTGCTGTGTCTGCCAGCGTTTAAGTCATGCGCATAATCTAGACACCTTGCGCGTGCATAGACAATCCGTGCGCAACTGCACATAGTCACGGTATCGGTTTAAGTTGGAGAAAATAGACCCAGGGGAACTTAACCTTCTAGGTGTAAGGGTAGCAGTTTGAATAAATAATAAACAGCAGTTTGAACTCTGCTCCACTTTATCATACCACACATCAGATCACTAACTCCAAAAACCCGCGACACTCCAGTACCAAGTGCGCACGACCCATTCCTATCTACGGCAAGCCCCGAGGGGAAAAAGACATTGCATACATACATACAACGAGCACGTACATCATTAACGGTATTATAGTGACTTTTTTGGAAGTCTTTTACAATAATAATAATAATAAAAAGATTTTGAGGACAGTTACACTGTATTGAGACAGTTGAGAAATAATAATATTTTTAAAGTTTTCAACAATATTTGTCATTGTTGAACCCTTGCTCTTTTTATGTTTCTGATTTCTCAGTTTTGTCATTGTTTTAACAAATAATTTATTTTATGTTTTGAGACAGTTTATTTTAAGAAGTTACAAAGAGTTGGTAAAAGAGTGAAGTAAAAGTTAAAACTTATTTAAGTAGGCATCTATTTTTTATTAAGTATTTATTTTGTATTAATACATAACCTCACTGTATTCATTTATTATGTATCATTATTGCGTGACATTTGTGTCAATAACCGTCAAGCACAGGTGACTTCGTGTAGTGGGAGGGGGCCCCCAAATCAGATTCTGCTTAGGGCCCCCAAAAGGCTCGGACCGGCTCTGGCGAGGGTGATCCTCGCTCCGATGCGGGACAACATGTCATCAAGCTGGGCGCGGAGCAGGCGGAAGTACCGCTGAAAGCGGCCGTCATCCAGGCGCAGCTCCTGGAGCGAGCAAAGGTTGAAACTAGCCAAACTGGGTTTGCCTCCGAAGGGTCTGGTGGACACAAATACGGCAACGATGATCCCTACACCGCTGTTCTGCTCTCCAGAGCAAATACAGAGTGATGACTCTCCCGATGAATGCTCGATCAAAATAAAAAAGATGGCCGCCAACGGGCTTCGAATCCGACGCGCGTAAATTTCGCTTCAAACTTCTGTTTTTATGCGCGTCAGTTTCCCTCTTGACGCGCGAATTAACACAAAGTGGTCAAGCATCAAACTAGACGCGGTAGACGCGAATTTGACTCGCTATTCGCGTCCGGTGTGAACGCACAGTAAGTAAGCAGAGTATGTAAAACTGAGTATTATTTTCATAACAGTGAATCACAATGTCCCTTAGGGGAAGCATAAACAATGAGAAAAGTAGAGGACCTAATTCTGAGCCCTGGGGCCCCCCATACTTGTGTTTGATGAGACATCTCTTAATATACAAGTAGTAGAAATCTGACAGATAGGACCTAAACAATGTTAATTCTTGTCCACGTGCCAACATAATTATCAATCTATCAGAGAATGCTGTGGTCTATGTTGTCAAAAGATCTATTTAACTTTAGTTTCTGTGATACAGTGGGGCTTAAATTCTGACTGAAATACTGTTTTTCCTTCAAAACTGAGCATAGTCGAGAGGACAATATTTTATTCTAAAATTGTATGCAGGAATGGCAAATTTGGGATTGATCTATAATAAACCAATTATTCTGTGTCAAGTGTTAAGGGGTTTTATAACTTCCAGCTTTCATGGACTACAGTTTCTTTTTATTTGTTCTAAAGAAAGTGAACAGTTAATATTGAGAAGAGATTCTGAGGTTACTCTTTCAGTAGCTTAGTGTATATCGGATCTAGCATACAAGTTGGTAGTTTTTATCTTGGTGCCTTATTATGGTTTTGATTTCTGTTGCTTTGTGCCATTAAACTGGGGTTAAATTTTTTTTTTTTTCATTTTAGACCTGATGGTGCTGAAAGAGGAGAGTCAACAACTTAATGAAAGTGAAGAGGAAAATCAATTTGAGAAACATCATGATTTAATGACTGGAGTGAAGCCTTACCATTGCAATCAGTGCCGAAAGAGTTTTGCACATAAAAAAAGTCTTGATTACCACTTGAGAATCCACACGGGAGAGAGGCCGTTCACATGTGATCAGTGTGGAAAGAGCTTCACAACAGAACCAAACTTCAGGTGTCACATGAACATTCACACTGGAGAGAAACCGTTCACATGTCATCAGTGTGGAAAGAGATTCAGTCATATCAGTAACCTCAGCGTTCACATGAGAGTTCACACTGGAGTGAAGCCTCACACCTGCAGTCTGTGTGGGAAGAGCTGCTCACAAAAAGGAAATCTTATGACTCACATGAGAATTCACACAGGAGAGAAGACATTCATATGCCAACAGTGTGGAAAGAGTTTCACGCTAAAACAAAGCCTTGAAGTCCACATGAGAATCCACACTGGAGAGAAGCCGTTCACATGTGATTATTGTGGAAAGAGCGTCACATCAGAACTAAACCTTCGGTGTCACATGAATATTCACACTGGAGAGAAACCGTTCACATGTCAGCAGTGTGGAAAGAGCTTCAGTCATATCAGTAGCCTCAGCATTCACATGAGACTTCACACTGGAGTGAAGCCTCACACCTGCAAACTGTGTGGGAAGAGCTTCTCACAAAAAGGAAATCTTATGACTCACATGAGAATTCACACAGAAGAGAAGACATTCATATGTGTGGAAAATGATTAACATGTAAATAAACCCACATGAGGTTTCTTACAAGGGTTTTATACGTCATCAGTAAAAAAAGAGTTTCACAGTTAAAGTAAACCTTTAACCTTGCATCAGAAAATGTGTATCTTTGTGAAATTATTATGCTTTTACTCCAAACTCACTTCATAATGACAGTTGAGTGCTCAGCACATGCCAGGAACCCAGTTAGCTGCCCAGTTGGCTCAGTGCTGGAATTCCTGGAATATGTGCCAGGGAGAGAGAGCAAGACAGCGCTTAGGAGACGGTGAAGCATTGTTTATACTTTCGCCTGGCTCCGAAGTGAGAAAGAGTGCGCGCGACCGGGGCTCTCTCTGCTCGTTCTTCAGTTAAACATGCGCCCTGTCACAAGCGCAGCAGTTCGTCTACATTACTCACCAATCAAATAAGACTTTGGCGGGACAAAAAATTGCTTTGGTGCCGCCAAAAAAAATTAAATGCAGGAAAAACCCCGTTATTGCAAACGGCATAATTTGTCTCGTTTAGTAAAATAAAGCCAAACTTTAGATCGTCTCTTCCTCTCCATGATTCCCTCCTATGCCCAAATCCCTTTGACGTCATGACGCACAGATGTGTGTGAGTGTGTTAGACACCCTCTGGTGTTCAGAGGGATGTGTGTGAAACTCCTTTATCCAGGTGATCTGTGGAGACCAACTGACTAGCTCAATCCAACTAAGAACTGGCATCAAGACAGGCTGCCCATGGAGCGCAGTAAACTTTATTCTAGCCCTTAACCAGTGCCTCAAGTGGCTGTGCCTCTGCTCCCCCTCGCACATAAGATCGGCAAACCCTGTCCAGGCCTAATGCAGACGACGTCCAGGTGTCATCTAGAGTTGAGAAAGTGATTAAAACCATGCTCTCCCATACTGATAAATTCATGCGATGGTCCGGACTAGAGGTGAATAACACCAAGTGTGCTGTGTTTTATGAGAGACGCAGTGGAGGCAACAGGTGGTATCAAGCCAAGAAAGACAAGCAACCCTCCTTTTCCATCATGGGCAATGAAGTTAAAGTGTATGCGCGCCATGAAACCTACTGCTACCTTGGACACCGGTTCAACATCGCGGGCGAATGGGAAGAGCAAATACATGAACTTAGCAGTGAATACTGCACAAGGCTGGACATGGTGGTTTCATCCCCCTCCCTGTCACAATGAAACTACAGGCCATAAGAGAGATTGCTCTTTCCAAAATACAGCATCTCTTTGCAAACTTGCATATCCCCAAATGCACCTTAAATGAGCTGAATAATAAGACTGTAAGCCTGGTAAGACGCTGGATAGGACTAAATGGACACTCGACAAGAGATGTCCTGTTTCACAGGTCTAGAGAGGGAGGGCTGGGCGTCCCTCACATAGAGTGGGGTGTATGTTGCCGCCAGAATAAGCAACCTGTTAAGGATGTTAAATTTTGAAACTGCCATAAATCACTTTCCAAATACATCTGACATAGTTGTTATTAATGAACACACCAAAGTGGTTACAATAATAGAAATTGGTTGCTATTTTGATGCTTACATGGACACCTGCTATGCTTCAAAACTGTTGAAATATCAACCATGGTACAATGTCTTCAATAACTTTTCTTGTAAAGTTAGTGCCCTCATTTTTGGTAGTTTAGGCCATGTGCACAAGTTGTGTTTAAGAGGCCTGCAGATTTGCATATTATATAAGAACAAGGCAAAAAAAAAACTGACAAGATATTGTTCTGTATCAGCAGTAATTGGCAGCCTCTACATATGGAGGCGTAGGTGCCACCTTTACCCTTAAATGTGCATAATGGACATTGGCTGCTGTTGTATACCTTTTTGTCAAATTTGGATTATGCCATGCTATATGCTAATCTTTTAATTCAAATAAAGAATTTAAGTGCGTGATGCCCTCTGGTGTTCAGAGGGATGTGTCTGTGTGTGTGTGTGTGACGCTCTCTGGTGTTTAGAGGGATATGTTTGTGTGTGTGTGTGTGTGTGTGTGCAGGGTTCTCAAGTTATATCAAAAGCTTGGAGTGAGATCACATGCGGTTAGGGGAGGAGCCCTAATGGAGCCCCGCCCCCCCATCCCCAATTTTACAATTAACCAGCACAAATTGAAATGATAAAAATTGGTAAATCTGATAAATGACAGAGTAATTAATCAAATATACTCTCAAGTAGGGGCGTGTCCAGGAGCTCAGTGGCTCCAGTGCGTCGTCAAGTAGGGGCGTGTTCAGGAGCTCATCGGCTCCATTGGGTTATCAAGTAGGGGCATGTTCAGCAGCTCCATTGCGTTATCAAGTAGGGGCGTGTCCAGGAGCTCGGGGGCTCCAGTGCGTCATCAAGTAGGGGCGTGTCCAGGAGCTCAGCGGCTCCAGTGCGTCATCTAGTAGGGGCGTGTCCAGGAGCTCAGGGGCTCCAGTGCGTCATCAAGTAGGGGCGTGTCCAGGAGCTCAGGGCTTCAGTGCGTCATCAAGTAGGGGCGTGTCCAGGAGCTCAGGGGCTCCAGTGCGTCATCAAGTAGGGGCGTGTGCAGGAGCTCCAGTGGCTCCAGTGCATCAAGTAGGGGCGTGTCCAGGAGCTCAGTGGCTCCAGTGCGTCAAGTAGGGGCGTGTCCAGGAGCTCAGGGGCTCCAGTGTGTCATCAAGTAGGGGCGTGTCCAGGAGCTCAGGGGCTCCAGTGCGTCATCAAGTAGGGGCATGTCCAGGAGCTCAGGGGCTCCAGTGCATCATCAAGTAGGGGCGTGTCCAGGAGCTCAGGGGCTCCAGTGCGTCATCAAGGAGGGGCGTGTCCAGGAGCTCAGGGGCTTCAGTGCGTCTTCAAGTAGGGGCGTGTCCAGGAGCTCAGGGGCTCCAGCACGTCATCAAGTAGGGGCGTGTCCAGGAGCTCAGGGGCTCCAGCGCGTCATCAAGTAGGGGCGTGTCCAGGAGCTCAGGGGCTCCAGTGTGTCATCAAGTAGGGGCGTGTCCAGGAGCTCAGGGGCTTCAGTGCGTCTTCAAGTAGGGGCGTGTCCAGGAGCTCAGGGGCTCCAGCGCGTCATCAAGTAGGGGCGTGTCCAGGAGCTCAGGGGCTCCAGCGCGTCATCAAGTAGGGGCGTGTCCAGGAGCTCAGGGGCTCCAGTGCGTCATCAAGTAGGGGCGTGTCCAGGAGCTCAGGGGCTCCAGTGCGTCATCAAGTAGGGACGTGTCCAGGAGCTCAGGGGCTCCAGTGCGTCAAGTAGGAGCGTGTCCAGGAGCTCGGGGGCTCCAGTGCGTCATCAAGTAGGGGCGTGTCCAGGAGCTCAGGGGCTCCAGTACGTCATCAAGTAGGGGCGTGTCCAGGAGCTAAGGGGCTCCAGTGCGTCATCAAGTAGGGGCGTGTCCAGGAGCTAAGGGGCTCCAGTGCGTCATCAAGTAGGGACGTTTCCAGGAGCTCAGGGGCTCCAGTGCGTCATCAAGTAGGAGCTTGTCCAGGAGCTCGGGGGCTCCAGTGCGTCATCAAGTAGGGGCGTGTGCAGGAGCTCCAGTGGCTCCAGTGCATCAAGTAGGGGCGTGTCCAGGAGCTCAGTGGCTCCAGTGCGTCATCAAGTAGGGGCGTGTTCAGTAGCTCGGGGGCTCCAGTATGTCAAGTAGGGGCGTGTTCAGGATCTCAGGGGCTCCAGTGCATCATCAAGTAGGGGCGTGTCCAGGAGCTCAGGGGCTCCAGTGCGTCATCAAGGAGGGGCGTGTCCAGGATCTCAGGGGCTCCAGTGCATCATCAAGTAGGGGCGTGTCCAGGAGCTCAGTGGCTCCAGTGCGTCATCAAGTAGGGGCATGTCCAGGAGCTCAGGGGCTCCAGTGTGTCATCAAGTAGGGGCGTGTCCAGGAGCTCAGGGGCTCCAGTGCGTCATAAAGTAGGGGCGTGTCCAGGAGCTCAGTGGCTCCAGTACGTCATCAAGTAGGGGCGTGTCCAGGAGCTCAGGGGCTCCAGTGCGTCATCAAGTAGGGGCGTGTCCAGGAGCTCAGGGGCTCCAGTGCGTCATCAAGTAGGGACGTGTCCAGGAGCTCAGGGGCTCCAGTGCGTCATCAAGTAGGAGCGTGTCCAGGAGCTCGGGGGCTCCAGTGCGTCATCAAGTAGGGGCGTGTCCAGGAGCTTGGGAGCTCCTCCAGTGCGTCATCAAGTAGGGGCGTGTCCAGGAGCTCAGGGGCTCCAGTGCGTCATCAAGTAGGGGCGTGTCCAGGAGCTCAGGGGCTCCAGTGCGTCAAGTAGGGGCGTGTCCAGGAGCTCAGGGGCTCCAGTGCGTCATCAAGCCCCCGTTTTAGCCCGGCCCAAAAAATCCGGAACACAGCAATGGTGAAAAACGTACTGAATTGTGGAGTTATTAAACACAGTTCACAGTCTTTGTAATATGTTTTAGCAATACATTTTTAACATTTATTATGTGTTTAGATTTTTACAGGGACTTTAAGAGTTGAGCATGCCCATAGCACCTGCAACAGAAAATCTCTGGAGCCATTGCTTCAACAACATTGTTATTTGGGTTACACATATTCATATTGTCACACAGGTACTGGGATAAATGTTTATAGTTTGCATATAAACATTGAAGTGATCAAAAAAGAGTAAATCACATTCTGAAAATAACATGATCCTTCATATACCGATTGTATCAATTACATCCTACATCACCAGGTGGTGACAAGTGAGTGTTAATGTGTTTAGACTAAAATAAACGGTAACACTTTATTTCAAAAGACACTTTAGACATTCTACTAACTATAATAGCAGCAACTAGCATTTTATAGAAATAGAATCAGCAGTTCGAATTATTTCAGAGAATTCTTATATTAGAACGACATGTTTAGGTAGCAACTTGTTTATAAAAATCCTGTTTATCGTTTTTATTGTCTAAAAAAAGTAAATGGTAACATCCACAAAACAAAAGTTTTATAAAATTATAAACTCCACATTTCAATCATTTTAACCGTTGTTTAAGAAAAGGATGAATAAGTATTATTATATATATTCTGAATACATTATTATCCAATTTTTTTAGACAAACATTTATTGGTTTGTTAAAGCTCTTTCTAGAAAAAAACTAAATTTGTTTTGTTATTGAAAAAAGTTCCTGACCCCTTGTATAAATGGTTTCTGCACACAAACATTAGCCTTTAGCCATTAACAGAATCTCACATATTAGATGTGGTTCAAACTCTTACTTGGCAGTTATATTTATTATCACCTCATTCACTAACATTTAAAGGTGCAGTGCGTAGCTTTTGGCGACATCTAGCGGTTCGTTTGCGAGTTTACACTAAGGGCTCAGCCCACTGCTCACCCCTCCCTTTCGAAGAAGCTACGGTGGCTAAAATGGGACAAACATCGTCGTCTGAGACAGCAGAGAATAGCCAGAGTAAAACAAGCTTTTGTACCACAGTCCATTATAAACCACATCATGGATAAAGTTTACAAAGCCATAGTCAGGTAAGGATCAAGGGTCTTAATACATAATATAATAATAGTAATCAGCTGATTGTCTCACGAACGTAACCAGCAAATTTCTCCCCACATAGCAAACCCATAATTATACAGCTAGGGAGAAGAACCACATGATTAACTTGTTTTTATTTTTAGGTCATTTTCCGAAAATAGTCAAGCTGGCAGTTATAAAACCTCTCATTAAGAAACCACAATTAGATCCAAATAACCTAGCAAATTACAGACCCATCTCAAATCTTCCATTTATGTCTAAAATACTAGAAAAAGTTGTGTCCGCTCAACTGTGCTCTTTCTTGCAAGAAAATGATATCTATGAAAAATTTCAGTCGGGATTCAGATCGCATCATAGCACAGAAACTGCGCTAGTTAAAATTACAAATGATTTACTTTTAGCTTCAGACCAAGGCTGTATCTCAAGTACAGTACTAGTTCTACTCGATCTTAGCGCTGCGTTCGACACTACAGATCTTAAAATACTCCTGGATCGACTACAAAACTACACTGGTGTTCAGGGACAGGCATTAAGCTGGTTTAGATCGTACTTATCAGACCGTTACCATTTTGTCTGTTTAAATGGGGAAAAATCGAAGATAACGTCAGTAGACTATGGAGTGCCGCAAGGATCTGTGCTAGGCCCTCTGCTATTCTCAATATACATGCTGCCACTGGGTAATATTATAAGAAAACATGGAATTAATTTCCACTGTTATGCTGATGACACTCAATTATATATCTCATCACGACCAGATGAAAACACTAACTTATCTAACTTGACAGAGTGTCTAAATGATATAAAATGCTGGATGACGTGTCATTTCCTGCTATAATTCAGATAAAACAGAGGTATTACTTATTGGTCCAAAAAACTACCCACAAAATCCCTTACAATACAACTTTAATTTAGAAGGATGTCCTGTTACTTTATCCACTACAGTAAAAGACCTGGGTGTTATACTAGACCGCAACTTCACTTTCGAAAATCATATTTCATATGTTACAAGAACAGCTTTTTTTCCACCTTAGAAACATTGCTAAGCTTCGTAACATGATATCTGTTTCTGATGCAGAAAAGTTAGTTCATGCATTCATGTCCTCGAGACTAGATTACTGTAATGCTTTATTAGCTGGTTGTCCTGCATCCTCAATAAACAAGCTACAGTTAGTGCAAATTGCAGCCGCTAGAGTTCTTACTAGATCAAGAAAATATGATCATATAACACCTATTTTATCATCTCTACACTGGTTACCTAGTAAGTTCCGTATCAATTACAAAGTATTACTGCTGACCTATAAAGCCCTAAATGGTATAGCTCTGGTGTATTTAACAGACCTTCTATCGCCCTACAATCCATCGCGTTCTTTAAGATCACTAAATTCAAGGCCTCTGGTCATACCTAGGATATCTAAGTCCACTAAAGGAGGGAGGGCGTTCTCACATTTAGCTCCTAAACTCTGGAATAGCCTTCCTGATATTGTACGAGACTCAGACTCGCTGTCCCAGTTTAAAACTAGATTAAAGACGCATCTCTTTAACCAAGCATTCACTTAAAGCTTACCTCTTATACTACTGCTGAATCAGTTCGAATGCATTAATATTATGAACATCAGCTATGCTAATTATTTCCCATCTGCCTTTCTGCTGTTATCCCGGGACGCTAGTCCTGAGGTAAATAGCGTTCGTCAGCTCCAGTTTGTATCCAGCCTCTCACGGAGACTTCAGATGCCCCAACGCCTATGAAGAGACGACTCGACGCCTGTGAAGAGACGACTCGACGCCTGTGAAGAGACGACGCCGACGATATGTTATGCCCTAAATTAATACATGATTAACTACTGACTATATTTTTCAATGTAAATTTCAGAAATGCACTTTCTGTAAAGCTGCTTTGAGACAATGTGTATTGTGAAAAGCGCTATACAAATAAAATTGAATTGAATGAAACTATGCAACTAACGTTATATATTTCTTCTAACAGGGTAGTAAAAATTTAGCTGGCTAATATGAGCTGTTACTGTGGCTGAGCTGGTTAAAGCGTTAAGCCTTGTTTATACTCGACGCGTCCGCATGAGCCCAAAGGTGCGCGTGGCAAAAATGGCGTGATTGTAACAGCGCGCGCGCCTCTGCATCCCATAGACACCACTTACTACACACAATAGGCTTTTTTCTCTGATTTTGGAAACTCGATCGACTGAAATGCTTCCAAGATCGACAGGTTGGTGATTCCTGTAACTGTTTTCCAGTCAATGACGAGTAGCCTACTAATCAGCTGTCTCACGAGCGCAACCAGCACATTTATACCCACATAGCAAAGCCATAACACAGCGAGGGAGAAGAATTAAGTTACATGAAACAATCCAACTACATATTTACACCACTGACAAGGGAAAAGTCAATACTCACGGTGTTTATGACTAGCTTCTTCTAGCTTTCTGCGGCTTCTCTTTCAAGGTAGTGACGAAACGCGCTCCGTAACGGTGTTTGATCGCTGTCGGCTACGGTAGAAACATGACGTCACAATATGGCGACCTTCATAGAAGGGGATTCCCGCGCCTATGTAGATATAAATGCCTCATTCTAAGGTAATAAAAACATTACGGTTTATTAAGTTCTTTATACACCACTGAACACATAGTTATGGATGTCATATTGCATTTCTCTTAATAAATACTCAAAAATGTTACACACTGCACCTTTAAATATGTATTTCACCAAGAATTTAACGCCGTATTAAAGTCCTGTTTACACACAAAGGTTTTATATATTCTGTGATTTCAGCGTTTGAACAGGACTTTTATTTTGGCTCTTCTTATGACGTCATAAGGCTGCGCTGCATCTGTTGATATTCGGCTGAAGAAGAGGTGGCGCAAGATATCGACCTGAACGGTTGTGTTGGTTCGAGCTCTGAGGCGTTTTTTGAGGAGTCGTATCTTCTGGCCGAAATTGTAAAGCTTCATTACAAGCCATGAAGTGGTGATTCTTTTAAGGGAAGAATGCAATAAAATAGACTTTATAAAAATTTCATCTGACTGTGACGCAGCCTATATTGACTGAGCACACTGCAAGAACACGTGCAAATTATCCATCATGCCAAAGAAGCTGGAGCTGATTCATCCCCAAATACTCCAACAGGTAGCCCTCTTTCAAAAAAAGCTTGTCAGGAAGAAGACCTCAATGTATCTAATGCTGACATAATTCGTGCTGTCAATGTTTTTAATGAGCGCTTCTCGTCGGTGGAACAACAGATTGCCCAGAACTCGGTCACTATAGTTAATCTTTCAAAGACGACTGATTTTGTGGCTGAGGAGATGAAATCTCTATCTGCAAGAGTCAAGGCTAACGAGAACAAGGTATCGCAAATTGAGCAGGTGGTCCGGATGGTTCAAGGCAAGTGCGACCAGGCCGAGATCTACAGTAGGAGATGGAATTTGAGGCTAAATAATTTGAGAGAAACAGATGGAGAAAATATAAGAAGCAAAGTGCTTGAAATCCTAAAAATGCTGACTCCGGACGAGGTAAATGACATCCCTTTTTCTGTCGACACAATTCACAGGATTGGACGTCTTGGATCTGGAAGTAACCGTCCTAGGCCGGTCATCATCCAGTTCGCGCTCAGATCTTACAGAGAGAAAGTCTGGAAAGCTGCACGGGACCATCCTGCTCTCAAGGAAAGAGGCGTTCGCCTGGCAGAGGACCTGACATTTGCTGAAAGACAACAGAGGAAGCTGCTATGGCCAAGGGTAAATGCGGCGAGAAAAGAAGGGAAAAGAGCCTACTTTCGTGGAGCAGATGCATTTATCGATGGAAAAAAACTGTCTGTTGACGACTTTCAAGATGAGTATTGACTGAGTTTTTAACTTCGCTGGGTAAACAGTCGAACTGAAATCTTGTGCTCTGTCTTCAGGCCATTTGTGTTCGTCCAGGTGATGCGATTCCTCGAATTTTTGGAGTGGATCAATACCGACTGGTTTGTGAATTTTCGTTGTTTCAGAGTTCTTTATATAACATTGTTCTGACATCCAAATAAGATTATTCCATGTCTGATTTTGTTTTTAGTTGTTTAAAGGTTGTTTCTCTGAATGTTAGGGGTTTACGAGACTGCACTAAAAGGAAGTCTATGTTCATTTTTGTTAGACGTACAAATGCAAATATAATTTTTTTTACAAGAGACTCATTCGTGTGATTCTGACGTTAAATGGTGGCGTTCTCAGTGGGGCGATCAAATTTTCCTTTGTCATGGTTCTCATCATTCGGCTGGTGTCGCTATTCTTCTAAATAAATTTAAAGGCAATGTATTGTAATCGGTTAGCTCCAAAGAAGGTAGATGGTTACTGTTAGTTGTTAAATTGGATAACTCTTTATTTGTTTTAGGGAATTTTTATGGACATTATTCTTCAGCTCAAGCCAAAAATATGTCTACAGAGGTCATTCATTCTATATCAGTACTGATGGGGAAATATCAAGGTGCCTTTTTGATATTGGGTGGTGATTTTAACGATGCCCCAGATGATTTTTTAGATCGTTTCCCACCCCACACGTTTTCTAACGCGAAATTTAAATTTAATCTGCTTTAAGTGTCCATCTTTCCTTAGTGGATATTTGGAGATTCTTGAATTTTAATGAAAAATGTTATTCTTGGAGTAACTCCTCTACGTCTTTACAATCAAGGATTGATTTATGGTTAATTAACCCAGGGTCTGTCCAATATGTCACGGATGTTACATACAGTCATGCACCTCTTCTCATAAAATTGCTGTTTTGACACTTTCTGGATCTGAAGTTAAAAATAATAGTATACGAGGTTATTGGAAATTAAACAACAATTTGCTTAGTAATGAAGGGTTTGTAACCCAGGTTCGAGAAGTAGCTCAATTCATTTTTGGAAATAAGCAAATGTCACATGTTAAGAAATGGGAATTGTTTAAGTTTAAAGTTAGGCAATCGGCTGTTTATTTTAGTAAGCAAGTAAAAAATAATAATTTGAATAAGGAAAAGGCACTTATGACAGAGTTAGACTTTCTTTTGAAAAAAGTCAATCTTACAGAAGATGAAAAAGTCAGATTGGAGACACTAAAAACACAAATTGATCAGATTTATATTAATATAGCAAAAGGTGCATTTATCCGTTCTAGAGCCAAGTGGTTAGAAAAAGGGGAAAAGAATACAAGTTATTTTTTTTCATTAGAAAAACGAAATTATAAAAGACAAACGATCTCCTCTCTTAAAATCAATGATGTTATCACCTCAAATCCAAAATTGTGAAAAATGTTCCGACTTTTTTGAGTAAGTTAAACAATCTGTCACATCTATTTCTAATCAATTTCGTGATCTTTGTGATGAAGAACTAAGGAAACAAGAGATGGTTACAGCTATTCGTTCAATGAAAAAAAAAATCGCCAGGAACAGATGGTCTTTCTGTTGAATTTTATCTCTGCTTCTGGGATATTATTGAAAACCCATTATTCGAAATGTATAAGGAGTGTATTGAATCGAACGAATTATCGACTTCAATGAAACAAGGTTTAATAACCCTCCTTCCAAAACCCGATAAAGATCATTTGATCTTGGATAACTGGCGTCCTATAACATTATTAAATATAGATTATAAATTGCTATCTCTTGTTTATGCAGTTCGATTGAAAAAAGGTCTAGACGAAATTATTAATGAGTGTCAAACTGGATTTATGGCTGGCCGACACATAAGTTGGAACATTAGACTCATTTTGGACTTGTTAGACTATTCAAACTTAGTAGAATCAGAGGCCTTAATTGTTTTCTTAGACTTCCACAAAGCGTTTGATACGATTGAGCATCAGTTTGTGTATAGGGCTTTTAAATCCTTTGGTTTTGGGGAAAGATTTATTTCTATAATTGAAATGTTTCATAAAGGTATTAATAGCTCTATTAATTTATATCCAAACACTTCTAAACGATTTCCCATCTGTAGAGGAGTGCACCAAGGTTGTCCTATAGCCCCTTTCGTATTCCTCATTTTAGTTGAGTTTCTTTCCATTAAAGTCTTGAATTCTCCATATATTCAAGGACTTACCATCTTCAACAAACAGCTTAGATTAACTCAGCTTGCAGATGATACTGTTCTTTTTTTGGAAAATAAGGAACAGTTGCCCGCAGCACTGCAGTTAGTAAGTACATTTTCTGATGCCTCGGGGTTAATGCTGAATGTAAATAAATGTGAGATAATGTGCCTTTATGATTTGAAGGAAAAACTTTTATGTAATATCCCTGTAAAAAATAAGATTAAGTATCTAGGATTAACTGTAACAAAAGATATAGCGGAGAGACAAGAGTTCAATTTTTCCCCCAAACTTAAAAAAACTCAAAACATCTTTAATAACTGGCTTCAAAGAGACTTGACTATGATAGGCAGAGTCCTATTAACCAAAGCAGAAGGGGTGTCTAGATTTGTTTATCCGGCTTTATCGCTTTCTGTTCAAGACTCGATTTGTAAGAAAATAAATGACTTATTTACTAAATTTGTTTGGAAGAAGAAACATCATCATTTAAGAAAGGAGATTCTTCATGGTCCAAGAAATGAAGGTGGTTTTGAACTTTTTGATTTTTTTCATTTAAATTATACCTTTAAAGTCAAATGGCTCAGAAACTGTCTTCTTAAATCAGACTCGATATGGTTTTTTATTCCATATAATATTTTTTAAAAGATTGGAGGTTTACATTTTTTGTTCTTATGTGATTACTCCATTAGTAAACTCCCTGTGACATTATCCACTTTCTACCAACAAGCTCTCAAAGGCCTGGAAGTTATGTTATGTACATAACTTTTCCCCACATAAAGCAATCTTGTGGAATAATGCTTATATTACAGTAAATCGGAAATCTCTTTATTTACAGAGTTGGAAAGACAAAGGAATTTACCTTTTATCTGACCTTTTAGATCAGTCAGCTCAGTTTCTTTCTTATGAAAGTTTTATGAATAAGTGGGCATTTCCAATTAAATATAGAGAATATTATTCTGTGATAAAAGCCATTCCCTCAGGTCTAATGATGTTAATGAGAAGCCATATGTTATCACTTAACATATGTAGAAGTGATCCTGTACTTTATTTAAATGGTGTGGACCTTAATAGTAAAAAGTGCTCCAATAAATTTATTAGAAATATATTTTATAAAAATAGGTCTTTTCAGCCTAGAGGGAATTTTTTTGGAATATTTGCTTCCCAGAGATTATATGGAAAAAAGCTTGGTTGCTTCCATTTCGGTTTTGCATACCCAACAAATATAGAGAAATACACTTAAAAATACTTCATAACATTTATGTCAGTAATTACACTTTATTAAAATTTATGGAGATTGATGAGAATTGTTCATTTTGTCTGAATCAGCCAGAAAAAACTCTACATCTCTTTTTTGAATGTCATCATTCTAAAAAAATTTGGGAAAATTTATCTATATATTTTCAACGGAAATCAGGTCATAATTGTGTATTAACACCCAAAGATGTTATCATATATTTTGAGTCAAAAACGACGTCTGTAAATTTTATGATTAATCTTATGATTTTATTAGGTAAATTTCATATTCATAAGAGTACATTTAATAATTCTAAGCCTTGTTTGAAGTTTTTTTTGGCTGATTTTATGTTGTATATTGAGTCTCTTAAATGTATAGATAATAAGAAATGCACTGATACAATTGTATTTGCCAAAGAATTGAAGATAATTGAACAGTGAATAATTATATGATGTTTCTCTTTTTCTTCAATACTGATTACTGGTTTGCAATTTTTCTTGTAGCTATTATATTATACAAATAGTTAAACTTAGCCCCTTTATTTAAATTTTTATTTTTATATATACTTTTTTTAATTTTTTTTTTATATATATATATATATTAGTTTAGTCTCCTACTTATTTGTTAAACTAACTTTGAAATTTTTGGATTGTTGTCTTTTTGGATGTCATGTTATTGTTTGTATGTTATGTCTAATGTCTAAAATAAAAAAATAAATAAAAAAAAATAAAAAAATATTCGGCTGAGGAAGAAAGGTTTGTGTGCAAACTATTCACGAAATTTCATAGGTTTAACAAGAATGGTTAAATTAATGTTTGATTATTGAATGTAACAATATAATGCTTTATCTAACATTAATGATAACTTTTACTAATCAGCTTCTTATGTTAGTTTCGAGTGTTTTTGGTCTAATCAGATCATTAAGTCCATTTACTCTCTCTCTGACTGACTCTCTCACAGTGAACTGAACTACTTAACTAGATCTGATAGAGACTAGAGATGTTCCGATACCCTTTTTCCCTTCCCGATACCGATTCCGATACCTGGACTGAGGGTATCGGCCGATACCGAGTACTGATCCGATACTTGGATGTGTACAGTATCTATACAGATATACAGATTATTTTATGGTGTTTCAGACTTATCCCTTAATTAAACATGTACAAATACATACAGTGAACTAGAGTATTTTTATTATCTGACATACATTTTACAGCAATATATTATTTATCTTTCTTAAGTGAAAAAGAACTTAAAATGCAACCACACATCTAATACTGTAAACTGAAAAAGGTATTTTAGTTTTAATATATAACTGCATAAAAAAGTGCAACAAATAAATCTAGGAATCTAAAAAATGATATATGAAAAATATAAGAAAATAATCTCTTTATAATTTAAAGTCCATAAACAATTTTGTTAAATAAACGGCGTTTCAGTTTTGACCGCAGCTGGTCATCCAGAAAAATAAACTCAATACATGTTGTCGGTTGTATTTATCACTCGTTGGCTGACTTTTGAAAACATTTCTCTTTGTTTGAATGAAGCTTTTAGAGATTGTTGATTCTGGTGCGGCTCATTCTTCTCTGCCCTTGCCTTCGTGTAATCGTGTTCTGCGGGGTAACGCGTCTTCAAATGCTTTAAGTTACTCGTGTTGAAGTTGCTAATCTTGCTCCACCCCTCGAAATTGCAGTATGGCATACGAGACATGTTGCCGTTTTACTGTCTGGTTGGTCCAGTCTGAAATACTGCTAAACAGCGGACATACTGATAGTGCGCACGCGTTTTCTTCTTCGCTGCTCTAAACAGTGGTTGCTTGTGGCAACAGCACAACTTCCTGTGTCGCTACAAGCAACCACTGTTTAGAGCAGCGAAGAACAACTGATCTCCGATTTGCAGGGTTATGCAAAGCTAGCGTGCATAACTAGATATTGTTTAAGAAAATGGTATCGGATCGGTGCATGGGTAGAAGTACTCGCCGATACCGATGGCAGCATTTTTATTGGTATCGGCGGCATTTCCGATACTAGTATCGGAATCGGAACAACTCTAATAGAGACGTTATCAGAGATTTAGTTTTGAGTGTTTTTCTTTCTGTTAATTATTCTCCTCTTAAACAGGGCAGAGTGACCAAACACACAGAAAAACTCCTGAAGCGACTGAGTGGCGTTTATTAAAGAGGAGAGTGAAGACATGAAGGAGGAGAGTGAAGACATGAAGATGGCGTTTATTAAAAAGGAGAGTGAAGACTTCAAGATTGAAGAAACATTCAGTGTGAAACAAGAAACTGAGGAAAAAAAACGGTCAGTTTCATTCTCAAAGCTGAACTCAGTCATGCGATCCTTATTAAAATGTCCAGCTCTACAGAAATGAGTGATACATTTTTGAAGCGAGTCTTTAAGGAGCAGTATGTAAGAAATTTATTTCAATTATTCATAAAAAGGCCCTGATGTGTCACTAGACATTAAGAAATTATGTTAATTTCAAATAATTACAGTGAGGAAAATAAGTATTTGAACACCCTGCTATTTTGCAAGTTTTCCCACTTAGAAATCATGGAGGGGTCTGAAATTGTCATCGTAGGTGCATGTCCACTGTGAGAGACATAATCTAAAAAAAAATATCCAGAAATCACAATGTATGATTTTTTACTATTTATTTGTATCATACAGCTGCAAATAAGTATTTGAACACCTGAGAAAATCAATGTTAATATTTGGTACAGTAGCCTTTGTTTGCAATTACAGAGGTCAAACGTTTCCTGTAGTTTTTCACCAGGTTTGCACACACAGGTTCTGGCCCACTCCTCCACACAGATCTTCTCTAGATCAGTCAGGTTTCTGGGCTGTTGCTGAGAAACACGGAGTTCGAGCTCCCTCCAAAGATTCTCTATTGGGTTTAGGTCTGGAGACTGGCTAGGCCATGCCAGAACCTTGATATGCTTCTAACAGAGCTACTCCCTGGTTATCCTGGCTGTGTGCTTCGGGTCATTGTCATGTTGGAAGACCCAGCCTCGACCCATCTTCAATGCTCTAACTGAGGGAAGGAGGTTGTTCCCCTAAATCTCGTAATACATGGCCCCGGTCATCGTCTCCTTAATACAGTGCAGTCGCCCTGTCCAATGTGCAGAAAAACACCCCCAAGGCATGATGCTACCACCCCCATGCTTCACAGTAGGGATGGTGTTCTTGGGATGGTACTCCTCATTCTTCTTCCTCCAAACACGGCGAGTGGAATTATGACCAAAAAGTTCTATTTTGGTCTCATCTGACCACATGACTTTCTCCCATGACTCTGGATCATCCAAATGGTCATTGGCAAACTTAAGACGGGACTTGACGTGTGCTGGTTTAAGCAGAGGAACCTTCCGTGCCATGCATGATTTCAAACCATGACGTCTTAGTGTATTGCCAACAGTAACCTTGGACACGGTGGCCCCAGCTCTTTTCAGGTCATTGACCAGCTCCTCCCGTGTAGTTCTGGGCTGATTTCTCACCTTTCTTAGGATCATTGAGACCCCACGAGGTGAGATCTTGCATGGTGCCCCAGTCTGAGGGAGATTGACAGTCATGTTTAGCTTCTTCCAGTGGACCTTTTTTCACCAAGCTGCTTGGCAATTTCCCCGTAGCCCTTTCCAGCCTTGTGGAGGTGTACAATTTTGTCTCTAGTGTCTTTGGGCAGCTCTTTGGTCTTGGCCATGTTAGTAGTTGGATTCTTACTGATTGTATGTATGGGGTGGACAGGTGTCTTTATGCAGCTAACGACCTCAAACAGGTGTTGGAGAACAACATTCTCCAACACGGGCTCTCGCTCGCTTTCCATTTCTGCCGTGCGCGCGCGCGCGCCACGCGGATTCTCCGTCTCATGTGCGCTCGCTCTAGATTCCGGGACATTTTAACTCATTTGCGGCATAACTAGTCGATCACGAGTGGCTCAACAGGTAAATCTATAGATAAACTAATCTTTCAGGCATTTGACCGACCGGGTTGACATTTCAGCGTGAGAATCGGGGGTGTGGCGTGTGAGCGTGTGAAACCACTCAAATGCGGGTGATCACGGCCAATGCGTGAGAGTTGGCAGCTCTGAAATTTAGTTACTCTAACAATATTTTATGATGACCTGAAAACAACCCTGTGATAGCCATGGTGATATTGAATTTGTCCCGCGGTATAATTGCTGTGGCAAATGTTTTGGTTATTTGTTAGCCTACTTATGACAAAAACTTGCTCACCGTACATTAATGACGGATAAATAACGTTACAAGTTAGACTAACAGCTACCGTTCTGTCTGTCACATACGAGCATACATCTTTACGATTATACTGTCACATACGAGCATACATCTTTACGATTATACTGTCATATACGAGCATACATCTTTACGATTATATTTAACTAATGACAATTAGTAAATTTTTAATATTTACTACATAATTACTTATTAAAATATCAAAATATGTCGCATGAAGCATAAACATAATGAACAGAAAAAAAACTTACTGTGTACAGCACTCTATGGTATTTTTTAAAGTGATTGCAGTACCAGTTTTGGCCACAATCCTACATACTGGTCCTTTAATTAAAGTGGTTTTTATTTGACATGGTGTGGGTGCCTCATGTGGACAGACATGTTGAGGTCACATGATCAGACAAATGTATTTTTCCTAATTTTTTTTTTTAGATACAACTATATTACTTGTAAAAAATATACACTTAAACTAATCTAGGTCAATGACGCAAGGATAAAATAAGGATTCTCGATAGGCCAATAAAAAAAAACCTGTTGCAATTGTTCAAACATTAAGGATGTTGTGTACACATAAATTCATATAAAAAAATTTATTTTTGTGATGTTAGTTTTTCTTTATCTAGATGAATTGGCCATAGCCTTAAAAAATGTCACGTGGTGCGACTGATTTATCTTAAAAATGTATTAATTTCCTTAACATGCTTAACATTTTTTTGCGCTTAATTAAAGTGTTTAGAAAAAGTTTTATTTATTTAATTTAACTTGGCTTTTAACTTGAATTTCTTTCTAACAAATAATAATGTTATAGAAATACAAGTATTGTTGTATACAGGTAACATTAGTTTTTTTAGTAATTAAAACTTTTATTAATCAAGGACACATTGAATTGATAAAAAGTGACAGTATAGATATTTAGGCTGTAATGTTGCAAAAGATTCTATTTCAAATAAATGCTGTTCTTTTGAACTTTCTATTCATCAAATAACCCTTACATATAAAATGTATCACACACAATTATTTCCACAATTTCCAGTAGTAACAAAATAGTTTAACTAAAATCCTCAATCCAGATTTAGCATCCTATAATAATCAGAAATGTTTTGTGATCATCAAATGATCATATTATCCTGATTTCTGAAGGATCATGTGACACTGAAGACTGGAGTAATGATGCTGAAACTCAGCTTTGATCACAGGTATAAATTACACTTTACTAGATATTCACATAGAAAACAGCTGTTTTAAACTGTAATAATATTTCACTCTTCTCCTAGCAAGGTACTCCGCTCTTGCTGCAGGGTCAGAATTTTTACTTCACTTGGCAGTAGCATCTGGTAAAATATATTAAAATAGTTGTAAATAAATAAATAGGCAATAATAAATACATTACTAATATGCATAACTACTAAACTAAAATTACATGCTCTAATTTTTTTTTCCATTTTTCTCATATTGTATAGAGTAAACAAATCGTCTGAAATAAAAAAATATATCTATCATATATCTATCATCGAAAACAGTCTGCAGTGGTCGCACCACATGATATTTGGTCGCACCACATGATATTTTCAAATTCAGTCAAAATGTACAGGCACAGAATTGGCCACCTAAACAAAACAAGCTAGCTTCCCATAAAATGTCACAATGAAATTTATAATAAAAAAATATATTTTTAGAAATAACTTTAATATTAAATATTTTTGGGGATGACACTACATGACATCCAAATTTGGTAACTACATACCAACCATTACACCATTTTTTTTTTAATTTGAGAGAATTACAAACCTGCTTGCTGCTTCCATGGGTCCTTGGTTCCCTTTCAGTCGAGAACGTCAGACGTAGTCGACATCGACTGAAATGGGGATCATGCTAGGGAGCCAATCATCTTTGATTACTATTTTACGAGCCAATGGAATTGGCGTGCGTGACTCGCATCACACACTCTGCCCCCGCAGCGCGGGTATAAATACGGAGGTGGATGCACGCACCAGTTGCCTTTCGCTTCGGAGCCGATCGTTTGATTTCTCTGAAGATTGCTGTTGTTTACAACGAGCGAGTGTGTCAGTGTTCTTCTGGAAGACTCTCCCAGTGCTGGTGGTATCTACAGTGAGAATGCAGTGGTGATCGTGAGCTTTTGAGCTCTCATCTGCTGTTTTAACAACAACAAATTTCTGTTTTTTTGTGTTTGTTTACGGCTGGTTAGAGGGCTTAAAAGTGAGTGCTTCACTGTTTCAGTTCTCTGTTCAGTGTTGCCGCAGTCATTCCCCTGTGTGCTCCGGCACTGGTGATGGGTCCTATTTCCTGAAAGAGCAACACGGGTGCGTTTGTGTCTTTTTCAAGATGTCATTCCACCCGTGCGTTTCTGGATGCGGTCGTTCCCGGTTCCTCTATGACGGTCATAATTGTGTTATCATGTGTTCGGGCTTACAGCACGCTAAAGCAGTTTTTGTGGACGGCTTATGTTCCCCTTGCGGGAATATGACTGTCGCTGTGTTGAGATCGAGACTCGCCTTCATCCGCGAAGTGCGAGTCCCCATTACTTAGGCGTTTGAAAAGCATTATATGAATGTAGTGTACGAGCTGTCACGGAAGCGTCAGCAGAAGCGTTCAGCCTCCACGTGTGAAGACCGACTCGGGTAAAGACCATCGACTCTACCTGTGCGACTCCACCGAGCAAGAACACAGCAAGGCACTTAAGTATCGTCTTCTCCTTTTTCCTTCCCACTTGTATTGTACTTCCCTTACTTAACATGTGCTTTCAATACATTCCTGTTGTCTCTCGACAACGCTCTCATCACACACAGAAGGCAGCGCAATACTGCTAATCAGCGTCCTATTCTCTCATCCACACACACACACACCTCTCTCTCTCTCTCTCTCTCTGTGGGTCTATGGAATTGTCAGTCAGCAGTCAATAAAGCTGACTTCATTCCAGCCTTTGCTTTTCATTCTACTCTTAATATCTTGGGCTGCACTTTAAAAAAACAAAGTTGAAATATAATTTTATTTATTGCCCTTATATTCTGTGGAGAAGCTGAGATTGAACAAGATGGATTTTGTTGTAGAGATTTTAATAGTAATTTATTCCTAACAGATATCATAAGGGATTGAACCTATTCAATGTGTAAAAGTATATGTGTGTACGTGCTTGTGCGTGACGTTTCAGAAATATATGGGACAGGACCTCTTGACCTTAGGAATGGTCAAGATTTGGCTAGTTTATTTCAGGGCCAGGTTGTGTCTTTAGTAGAAACTGAACAGCAGTGGGGACCTTATCTGAGTGGGTGAAAGGGTAACTGCTGTGAGGAGGAACCTTGAAAAGAGTATAAAGGCTGTCTCGTGTCTTCCTGGTGTGCGTCACTCACTTCACAGGGTAACTGCTGTGTTGGCGACTGGGCCTATTCTTGCAAGAATAAATACTTTTCTTTTTTATTAATTTGACTCTGAGTGTCTCTTACGCAGTGATGATGTTTAACAGAAGTTTTGCCACAACAATTTGGTGTCAGAAGTGGGATTCCTTGGAAGTGCCTTCTGGACCTGAGAGCGGACGGTGTTTGGCCACCTGGACTGAGCAGATCCAGCTCTACCTCGCAAGTTTCAGAGACAGGGGCCGACCGCTATCAGGGCCAGGAGAGGCTCCACTGGAATCAAATGAGAACGAACCCGTGGCAATCCAAGACATCTCTGGTAAGAGACTGCTAAAATATTTTATTTTGGGTTAAAATATTATTCAATTGTGGGTAAAACCATAGTGGCTGGGTCTGTACGTTTCTGTGGTGTAGGTCAAGAGCACCGGTACAATATTGCTAACTGTGCGAAGTGCGTATTTGCAAAACACGTCATGGGGTAGCGATTTTGCAAATCGAGGAATCTTTGTACAGCAGTTTATTGGGGGTCGGTTGAGACTTACGGGCGGGTCAAGGGTTAATACAGTAGGGCTAACTGCGTGAGGTGCGTATTTGCAAAACACGTCACGGGGTAGCGATTTTGCAAATCGAGGGATCCTCACGTAGCAGTTTACTGGGAGTTAATCGATTCGCCAGGAAAAGCACTGGGTGCGCCCTGTCTGGTCTTGGGTTAAGGGATCAGATCTGATGGAGACGTCCAACAGATTATTAGACGCAGCGTCGAATCTGAGAAATCCACAGAGTAACAGAAACAGCCAGTATGGGAAAATCTCAGAGCAAGCTTGCCAGATTTGACACACCGGTTTTCTATCAAATGAGGAAATATAATGAGGGAAAATGTATGTTAGACATTGAAAAACTGAGAAAATACCATGATTTCCTCAGGGCAAGGCCTTCGTCAAATCAATCAAACAATTCTCAGGGTATTATGGATGTTACAGATGCATTCAGAAAGGTCAGTGGCTGGGGCGTATGACATATCAACAGGTAGACAATCTTCAGTTGCGTACTGACAGGTCTTTCAGACAAAGGCAGCAGGAAGAGCACCACAACAGAGAACGTCTCGGTTACGTATGTAACCCTCGTTCCCTGAGTAGGGAACGGAGACGTTATGTCGGATGACGACGAATGGGGTTTCGCTTAGAACACCTATCGACTTCGAGTATACAAAAACGAGCCAATGGCAAAGAAATGCCATGGGTCTGCGGAATTTGCATGACGTAACTCCGCCCCACCTCGTGGGTATAAAAGGAGGACGCCGGCAACATGCAGTTATGTTTCTTCGCTGAGGAGCCAAGACTGAACTCAGGCGATCCCCGCGGTACAGCGGAAGTGGCAGGAAGACGTAACGTCTCCGTTCCCTACTCAGGGAACGAGGGTTACATACGTAACCGAGACGTTCCCTTTCGTTGTCACTCCGAGTTACGTCGGATGACGACGAATGGGGTTACCAGTCTAATCACGCCACCTTCACAGCTGTCTTCCAGTGCCCTGCGTAAATCTGAGCCCTCGAGATATTTAGGACGAAGGACTCCTATTTAGCACAGGAATACCAAGGTACACTGGGAAGCATATCCCAAGCTTTAGAGGAAATCTGCAAATATCACCAACCCAGTGGGGGGGGGGGGGGGCATTTGAAAATACACATATGACCCGAAGGAAACATATGGAGAAACTCTGAGGTGTCCAGCCGCAGGTGGAATATTTCAACCTCAGGGGTGGCAAGGTGGCTTGCCAAGGGAAAGACACATGCTCAGAGAGGCTTACAGTGGAAATACACGTGTGGGTGTAGCTCAAGGGAGGGACCATGCACACGGAGGCACCTAGCCGACGCCCAGGCAATAGACACTGGCGCTAGCATCAGGGGTGCTGGAGGAACTCAGGGCTTTCGGAGAAGCTCACCTGAGCAGAATATCGCACGTATCCAGTCCGCGGAGTGGAATGGCGAGCAAGCGAAGACACCTGAGCGGGTCCGGTACTAGCTAGTTGAAGCGAGTACATGAGAGGACACTGGCTCCACTCGGAGATTATAGAATCTGGCGAATGTGTTCGGTGTCGCCCAGCCTGCAGCTCTGCAGATGTCTGCTAGCGAGGCGCCATGCGCTAGAGCCCAAGAGGATGCCACACTCCGGGTGGAGTGGGCAGTCACACCAAGGGGGCACGGTCGACCTTGCTGTTGGTATGCCAAAGCAATGGTGTTCACTATCCAGTGAGACAACCTCTGCTTTGAGAGAGCCTTTCCCTTCAGCTTCCCACCATAACAGACAAAGAGCTGGTCTGAGGTCCTGAAACACTGCGTCCTGTCTACATAGGCGCGGAGAGCGCGTACTGGACAGAGCAGTGCCAAGGCTGGGTCTGCCTCCTCCGAGGGCAGCGCTTGCAGGTTCACCACCTGGTCCCAGAAGGGAGTGGTAGGAACCTTGGGCACATATCCAAGCCGGGGTCTCAGGATCAACGGAGAATGCGTGCAGGTCCACGACCCTCTTGAGAGAGGCCAATGCAATCAGGAGCGCTGTCTTCATTGACAGGAACTTAAGCTCCACTGATTGCAGAGGCTCAAGGGGAGCACTCTGCAGGGCACTTAAGACCACTGAGAGGTCCCAAGAGGGAATGAGAGGAGAGCGAGGAGGATTCAGTCTCCTCGCCCCCCTCAGGAACCTGACGATCAGGTCGTGCTACCCTATGGACTTACCTTCCACTAACTTTGAGGGTGGAGGGAGACAGCCTTCGCTCCAACCCTTCTTGAAGGAAGGAAAGCACGAAACTGATCGAACACCTCCGGGGGTCTTCTCGGCGAGAAGAGCACCAATTGACGAAGAGGTTCCACTTCAACGCGTAGGCGTGTCAGTGGACGACGCTCTAGCGGAAGTGATGGTAGCCACCACCGCAGGTGGTAGGGTACTCAAACCTGCCTCGTCCCGTCGAGGAGCCACACGAGGAGGTTCCAGAGATCGGGACGAGGGTGCCACAGGGTGCCCCGTCCCTGAGAAGGAGGTCCTTCCTCAGAGGAATTGGCCAAGGAGGTGCTGTCGCGAGGAGCACTAGTTCGGAGAACCAAGTCCGGGTGGGCCAGTACGGCGCAACCAGAAGGACTTGCTCCTCGTCCTCCCTGACCTTGCGCAAGACCTGCGCAAGAAGGCTCACTGGGGGAAACGCATATTTGCGGGCCCCGCGGCCAGCTGTGCGCCAGCGCATCCGTGCCGAGCGTGCCCTCGGTCAGAGAATAAAACTGGGCGCAAAGGGACGAGTCGCGGGAGGCAAACAGATTTATCTGTGCGTCGCCAAACTGGTCCCAAATCAGCTGGACCGACTGGGGATGGAGTCGCCATTCTCCAGGGAGGGGCTGAAGCCGTGACAGCTCGTCGGCAGCACGGTTCAGGGCTCCGGGAATGTAAATGGCACGAAGGGACCTCAGATGCCTCTGACTCCATAGGAGGAGGTGGCGGGCGAATTGCGACAAACGGCGGGAGCGTAGACCACCTTGATGGTTGATGTACGCTACTGTGGCGGTATTGTCTGATCGGACTAGTATGTGTTGACCCATGAGCAGCGCTCGGAAGCGGTGCAGGGCAAAGCGTACTGCCAGCAACTCGAGGCAATTGACATGACATAGGCGCTGGGGTCCTGTCCAGGAGCCCGCGGCAGCATGTCCATTGCACATGGCGCCCCAGCCCGTGGTGGAGGCATCTGTTGAGACAACAACATGCCGAGACACTCATTCCAGGGGGACACCAGCCCTGAGAAAACTGAGGTTCAACCACGGGGTGAAGGTCTGACGGCAGCTCGAAGTAACTGGTACTCGGAGTGTGCCTTGTTGCCATGCCCACCTCGGGACTCGGTCGCGAAGCCAAAGCTGAAGCGGTCTCATATGAAGCAATCCGAGCGGCGTCACCGCGGCTGCAGATGCCATATGCCCCAGGAGCCTCTGAAAAAGTTTCAGTGGAACCGCACTCTTGCCCTGTATTTGTCTCAGACAAGTCAGCAGTGACTGCGCGCGCTCGCTCGTAAGCTGCGCGGACATGGCGACCGAGTCGATGTCCATACCGAGAAAAGAGATCCTCTGCACGGGGCAAAGTTTGCTCTTCTCCCAGTTGACCCGAAGGCCCAGACGGGCTAGGTGCCGGAGCACCAGGTCCCTGTGTTCGCAAACCTGGTCTCGAGAGTGAGCTAGGATCAGCCAGTCGTCGAGATAGTTCAGGATGCGAACCCCGTGAACCCGAAGGGGAACAAGGGCTGCCTCGACGACCTTTGTGAAGACGCGAGGAGACAGGGCTAGCCCGAAAGGGAGAACCGCGTACTGGTATGCCTGCCCCTCGAAAACAAACCGGAGGAACGGTCTGTGTCGAGGGAGAATGGAGACATGAAAGTAGGCGTCCTTCAGGTCGATCGCTGCAAACCAATCCTGGGGCCGCACACATTCGAAAATGCGTCTGTCGATGAGCATTTTGAACGGCATCCTGTGAAGGGAGCGATTCAATACTCGCAGGTCCAGGATTGGTCGTAACCCACCGGTTTTCTTGGGGACAATGAAGTAAGGGCTGAGAAGCCGGACCTCATCTCAGCTGGAGGGACAGTCTCGATTGCACCCTTCGCCAGCAGGGTGGCAATCTCTGCTCGCATGATCGGGGCATTGCCACCGACCAAAGTGGAGCGGACTCCCCTGTAGCAGGGAGGAGACCGTGCGAACTGAATCGCATAGCCGAACCTGAAGGTGCGGGCGACCCAGCGGGACAGTTGGGGAAGTTCTAGCCAGGCTCCCAGGAACTGAACCAGCGGGGTCATGCGGACCACAGGCGTCCCCCCGGAGGGGCAGCGAAGCGGAGTAACTGGCCCGGACGTGGACGGCATAGCGATCCGGTGTGGGGGCGCAGTTAGCATCCGCGCCCTGACAGAGGAGGCCAGGGAAGGACCAGCGTTCCACGGGGGCCTGCTCTGCCAGGGGTCTGGCGACAGAGTGGGCCAGGGACGAAACGGTCCGTGGACGGCACGCCGTGTCAACCGACTCTGGGACAGGGGGGACGAGGAGAGCACGGCTGGTGGCGGCGCTCTGTGTCGTCCGAGAACTCTGTGTGCTCAGAAACGAGAGAGTCAGTTCTTTCTGAATAAGGATTCTTCCCCAGCCCTCCACCGGGGAAAGGAGTGGCCCTGCTACCAACTCCTGGAAAGAACTGAGTCCCATCTCTGAGCAGCCCATCTCAAAAGCGCCGCTTAACCCGGCGTCTAGCGGGGGGCGGGGCTGGAGAGGGCTGAGGCATCCCCCCACGGTCTTCCAAGCCAGCCCGGTGAACGAGCGGGGTTGGGACCGTGGGAGGGCGCCTTCGGCGGTTGGCAGACTGAGGGACCTGAGCGGATGGCGGGGCCGTCGGCAGAACAACCTCAATCTGCTCCCAGGCGGTTAAGAACTATTGGGCAGAAGAACTCAACCGCACCGCCGAAGAGGCCGACCTGGGATGTGGGGGTGAGCAGACGAATCTGCCGACCTCCAGCACATCAGACCAGTCAGCCCCAGAGTGGTAAACATCACCTGACTCGGAGAGCGCACGGCCACCTTCGTCGCTCGGAGAGCAAGGTCAGCGGCGGCGCGCTTGGTAGCTCATTAAGAGCCTCGAGTCAGTCCCGCCCTCATGCATAACCATGAGCATCTGGGCCTGGTAGACCACAGAACGGTCATGGGATGCAGTGAGGCGGCTGCCTGTCCTGTGGCACTATGGGATTTCGCTACAGATTAGTGTAGACGAAAAGAACTACAGGCTTCAGACGGGTGCTTAGGATAGCGCCGGGAAGCACTCTGAGGACACAGTAGCATCGCAACAGAGCGCTTCAACCGCGGGGACCCCAGTGTACCCATGGGCAGCGGCCCCGTGAGGGGGGAAAGGCGGATGAGACCAACGAGCGGTCCTGAGAAGACACGGGGGTCTTTCAGGACATCGAGATCTCATCATGCACGTCCGGGAGGAAAGATATTGGGGTTTGCCGTGGACGCGGGTCGGCGGCCTTACCCAAAACCAATAGTCCCAGGGAAGCATGGCCGTCATCTCCGGATCAGACTCAGGCACAGCATAACACACCAGAAGGTGGCAGCTGTGACGAGTCGTCACTTCCAAAAGAACCAAGCCCACCTTATGATGTTACAACAGACATAGAACCTTTCTCTGTAGCTTCAACCGACACTCGCGGGTCACCCGAAGGCCGACTCGCGGGAATCGGAGGTTCACTAGCGGGCACCGTCACACAGGAGGGAGCTGGGGTCGCGGACAGATAGTCGGCGCCTTGTTCCAGACTATAACCCTCAGGTCACCCTGGCCACCAGCCGAAGTAGCACCCCTCGGGGGAGCGCTAGATCGGGGTGTGGATGAGGGGACTCTCACTCTTGCGAGTTCATTGAGTCTCGACCTAAATGACGCGATGATCATGTTCCCAGAGAGAACATGAATCACCCACGAGCGCTGTACAAGCATGATAAAAGCCCTACACACTAGACAGCGCTCGTGCCCATCAGAGTCCGATACCAATCTGCCGCCACTTTTTTTTTTTTTTTAAATGCACGGGCGAGCCGCCTTTAAAAAGAAGTGCCGCGTGCGAGCTCTTTTGTGAGAGGAGAAAAAAACTCTGCGATGTTGAAGCGAGCAGGGAGAACACACTCACTGGCAGATCACTGCACAGATCAGCAGGCAATGTGAACTCGCTGCAGAAAGCCATCACACCAACACCGGAGAGAATGGCTCGTCTCGTAGAGTGAAGTCATAAATGGCTGTGGAGTGAAGAGATACTCTTGGCTCCGAAGCGAAAACATAACTGCATGTTGCCGGCGTCCTCCTTTTATACCCACGAGGTGGGGCGGAGTTACGTCATGCAAATTCCGCAGCCCCATGGCATTTCTTTGCCATTGGCTCATTTTTGTATACTCGAAGTCGATAGGTGTTCTAAGCGAAACCCCATTCGTCGTCATCCGACGTAACTCGGAGTGACAACGAAAGGGAACAAGAAACTCCATTTTGCCAGCTAAATATTGATATGATTTCTGGTTTCCCTATTGACTATATGCATCAAGCATGTCTTGGAGTTATGAAAAAACTTGTCCTGACATGGATTCGAGGGCCAAAAGAGACAAGGATGTCTGCTGGACAAACAATGATTGTAAGCAACAAGCTTGAAAATCTCCGAAACAGCATTCCAAGTGTGTTTGCCAGACGCCCCAGGGGACTAAGTGAAATTGACAGATGGAAAGCGACTGAGTACAGACAGCTAATGTTGTACACAGGAAAGGTTGTTCTGAAAGGAATTCTTAAAAAAGAGCTGTATGCACAACTTCATGTGCTTCTCCACAGCAATGTGCATTCTGGTCCAACCAAGTCTCACAAGGAAACACTGGCAATACGCGAGAGATCTCTTGAGATTTTTTGTGCTACAATGCAGAGAACTGTATGGAGAAGGTTTCATTGTGTACAATGTCCATCAGATGCTCCATATTGCAGATGTTGCAAAACAGTTTGAGGGTCTGGATGAATGTAGTGCTTTTCCATTTGAAAACTTCAACCAGAAACTAAAGAGAATGGTTCATTCTGGAAGAAGTCCGCTGGCTCAGGTAACAAGAAGAATTCTTGAAGGGGAAAAGATGCAGAAGGGAACAATGGAGGAACACATCAAGTGTACAAGACCCAACAATTTGTTTGGAGTTGACCAGACCTTCTTTGAGGTTATTGAAGAAGATGGGCTGGAAAAACAAACACTCCAATGTAGGGTCTACGACAAGACAGCTCCCCTCTACACAGAGCCCTGTGACTCGCGCATTGTTGGTTCCTATGTTGGCAAAGCAAGGGAGACAACAATTAGGAGAGTATTAAAATCTGATCTCAAATCTCAAGCAATCATGATTGATCATGTGGATAAGAACCATATTTTGTTTCTTTACATTTTGCACACTGATCATGGACATTGCTTGACCCTATGAACATTTAAAATGTGGATGACATTTCAGGAAATCATGCAACACTAATAATGCAAAATTTATAGTAATCATGATTTAGTAAAACCTGCATTTAAATTACAAGAATTCAGGATTATTCAGGATTATTTCCAGGAAGCTTTATATCAAATATCTGTAAGTGAATCATTTAAAAAAATATATACACACATTTTGTTTAATCCTTATTTGCTACAAAATTGCTTTGTTTACCAGTTAGCAAATTTAGAATGACCAATAACCAAATTCTATTTTTTTAGATGATTACCTACGTTCTGGTAGAGTTTGAAAAAGAGAAGACTGTTGCAATTGTATGCAGGTCATGGATTGTGGCAAATGGAAATGTAAGTATTGCTATTACATAGATTTTGTGATAAAGTACATACATACACTATATGGACTGTATACTATTGTAAAAGCCTTTTCACTTTTTGAATGGTATATGATTGGAATTTTGTCTAACAAACAGATTGTGAGCTGCTACTGGCCTCCATCTGAGCCATCTAAGAAGGCGAAAAGCGGAGACCTGCCTGATAAGAGGACGTGGAACCTCTTTAAAATCAGAATTCTGGAAAAATCCTTTACATGTAAGTGAAAATGTTTTGATTTCAAATTTTGACTGCATACTCTGGGTCTGTTAGCTACCTATCTAAATATATATTTTTAGAATACTTTAATGCTAATGCTTTACTATACTTAGCTTCATGTTTACGGAGATGTGGGGTGGTACCATGGTGGGCAACTGATGTAACCGGTGTTGCGGCTGAACAAAATATGTAGACCTGCAACAAGCTAAAAATTTAGACCTAACTTTGGATCTGTTTTTTATACAATAAAGTCGCAATTGAGTGTTATAAAGTCAGAATCGCAAGTTATAAAGTCGAATTGCATGAAATAAAGTCGCAATTGCTTCTTATAAAGTCTAAGTGAATTATTATTTAACTTAACAGAAAATGAATGTCCACGGTGACTGTGTGGCACTGTCTCTGACAGTGTGAAAATGAACTGTCTGTCAACTAATTCGACTCAGGCATTTAGCAAAATTTGGAATGATATAACCGTTTCAATATATGTGGTTTTCACTCACCGAATTGGCCACACCAGCAAAGCATCCTAGGTCCAAATGTATGGATGGAAACCTCAAGAGACCTCAAGCTCCTGTATTCATAAATAATAGGCAGCATGATGAGCCATTGCCACAAGACAGTAAGTAACCTGCAAGAACAATTTGTTTAAAGTTGTTTACATCAAACTAACCAATAAAAATAGATCAAAAATAAACAAGGAGCTAATACAAAATGTTTATTACCATATAAAATTAACAGACAGGAATGCTACAACACCTTGCCCATCAAGTAAGTGTTAAAAATATTCTGCCTATATATATATATATATATATAGGCTACTAGATTGTATAATTATTTATTCTAAAATTAGTAATATATTACAGAAATGCAATCATTAATTAAAATCCTTAATCATATCATATCAATCATATTGGGTTATTAATCAATAAATTCTAAAGAATTTGCTTACCTTTTATGCTTTGTGTCCAGTGATTTCTCTTTTTTTTTAACGGGTCCCGTCCTAGAAAGAATTAGGCCTATGTTAAAGATGCGTTTATAGCCCACTGGATCGATTACTCTTCACACTGGAATCTTGGAAGACGGACGTGAAGGCAGTTGCAGAACATAGTCTGCTGCTACAAACGCTTGTAGGCTACATCCAAGGATGGAAACATCTCAGGTTTTAGTGATTAACGCGTTCTTCCGTGAAATTCCGTGAATTTTTCGAGTTTCGGGCGAACGTGGTAAAAACCAATAGGAAAAAAGGTATACCACATAAGACGTGATATTGACGTTTTTAAAACGTAACAGGGGTGACGCATGTCGTCAAAGCAACGTTAAAAAAAATGTTTCAACCACGTTGTGAAAATACGTATTTATAACGTTAAAAAAATGTTTCAGCCACGTTGTGAAAATACGTATTTATAACGTTTAAAAAACCCGACATCTGTCGTATTAAATACGTCGGACAAAAACGTTGTGACAACTTTTTCACGACGTGAAAAAAACGTTTTTGCAACGTTTTTGTGTTTGCTGGGTAGCGCATACCCACTTTTTGCGCCACTGTATTCAAGTGTGTGTGGGGAGTGAGCGCGCACTGCATGGCACGGAGGCGCGGGCGCGAACACTTGCATTTTCCTATCAACTGGAAACAACTTAAAATAGCCTACTCTATCATTTCTGGTCATACAGAACATAATAATACATTATTCACAACTATAATTTTATTTGAGTATACTCACAATAACAAGAAAACGTTGTGCTTTTGTAAAAAACAAAAACAAAAAAAAAACAATCAGGCGCGGTTTCATGATCTCCGTGAACTGGAGCGCGAGAACTGAAACAAAGTAGCTTATGTAGCTAAAGCTTACAATGTCCACTTTAAAACGAACAAATTCAAATCGAAAGCTAATTCCTTCTGATTATGTAATCCGTATGAAAGGTGCAATTCGCGCCTTACGGAGATGGAGATTTTTTTTAGCCAACACTGTTTTAGAAAACAACAGTTTATTATAAAACAATTAAAATGCCTCGTTATTTTTTCAGACACATTTATTATCATTAGCCTATAACTCACCTAAATCACCTTTCTGTAGGCTGTGTATGGTATCTGTATGGCTGTTCTCATTCAGCACTGCGGGAAAAATATAAATTTCAGGTTCTAATTTGGCCTTAGAAAACCATTAAAATCTTCATTTTTTTCGTATCAATTTGTGAATATTTAAAATGTTTAATAAAGGGGCAAAAAGTCATAAACAAAAAAATCTGAAATTTAGTCGATATTTATTTCTTTGCGCAGTATACAGTTGAAAAAAATTGTTCAACTTTGCGTTTTAAAAAAACAACCACCATTCATTTTTCGCTTTGCGATTACGGGTTAAATAAGGAAAAACGAATGGACACAAATGGACACTGACCGTTTGGACATAATAGCATACGAGACAGAGTTCTTTATTAAATTCATAAAAGAAACAATTACAGGAATACTGGATTCTAAACCTCAAAGAAATGCCACGATCAAGATCTCGGAGCAGAAATGAGGGAGAAACACCCAGAAACTCCTTATGCCGTTCGCTGTCTTTCCCTGCCATTAATGCTTGGATAACACACCACGTCTTATTATTTACTAGGCTATATCACACACCATGTCTCCTTCCATTAATAATAATAATTTCTAGTGTGGTGGTCTGATAGGCTATAAACCTACCCAGTACCCATGATGTTTAAATAACTTATCGCGAGAGGAAAGGACGTAGTCGCATAACATCAGTTAATGGAAACGCCGTCATTTCGCAATAGTTTTTTTTTATCAACATTTAGAAAAAAATCCCAAAAGTTTTGCGCAAATCTGTAATGGAAGAACTGACTTAAAATGAAAAGCATTTCATTTTTTTCCCAATCGATATTATATATCAGGACTATAAAAACAAATAAAAAATAACAACAATAAAATACATATAGCCTATATAGTTACATTACCGGTCTGTAAACTTTTTCCCCCACAAATGTCCACATTAACGTCTGTTTTAAATAGAACTTAAAGAGCTTTATTTAAAGCCCAAAACACAATTTCCACGTTAGTCAACATTTTCACAGCAGTTTTGTTAGGAAAAAGTTACAAACTGCTTTCATCAGTGCAGGTTTAAATATCAATAAACCTAATATTTAATTAGCAAAATCTCTGTAATTTATGTGACCTTATGCTTTGAGTTTCCTCACAATATGCAACATTTAATCAACAAACATAAATCACCACACGGGATAAGGTTAGATCAAAATCAGACTTACCTTTGTCTTTGAGAAGATTTTAAAATGGTATATTATTCCTGACTAATTAGCAGTAGCAAGAAACTGAACATTTCCTGCGAAGAGGGAAGAAAAAAACGTTTCATGGGAAAACAATGTCCTCTGCAGAGTCGTTATAAACCGACGTTATTTTAATATAGGCTACTTAAAGGCGGATAATAACAACCAATCGCTCCTTTGGAGTCATTTCGGATTTGTTTTACTGTTGCTACGGGATTAAGGCAGAGTTATGTAGCTACTTTTTGACAAATTCACGGTGGGTGAATTCCATGTAGACGTTATATACCCTATAAGGAACAATAGAGCTTGCAGTGAGAATCAATAAAAAACAAAACAATTTCCCAGCTATAAGTGCCCATCAGAGACATTTCGCGGTTTGGAGCAAAATGTCAGTTTATAAATTGCATTATTTGCACAAAATAACGTCACACAGTTTAAGTATCATATCCCTTATTTAGCCTTTTTTGTGCCTAATACAACTCTTAAAGTTTACAATGAAAAAGACTAACCTGTTGTTTTGTTGTTGTGCTGTAGGGTCGACTGCCAGTAGGCCTACCTGCAGAATTGGAGTAGTTCGCTTGCTCTACATTCCTCTAGTCTACATTCTCCTTCTTAGTTCAAACAAATTATAATTGTTTAATTAATTAAAATGTTAATGTGTATTGTTGTTTTCGAAATAAATGAACTGAATTTACCTAATTTTGAGTATGCATTAATCATTTAGCAGATTTAAATGAGATGTGGGTAAATGAGGACACAAACTGTACGCCTTGAAAATGACATATTTAGTACCAGCACAGGACGTTGTCACAACGTCGTGCTTACTAACTGGTAACGTCGCAACGTGACGTTGTCACAACGTCGTGCTTACTAACTGGTAACGTCGCAACGTGACGTTGTCACAACGTCGTGCTTACTAACTGGTAACGTCGCAACGTGAGGTTGTCACAACGTCGTACTTACTAACTGGTAACGTCGCAACGTGACGTTGTCACAACGTCGTGCTTACTTACTGGTAACGTCACAAAGTTACGTTGTAACAATGTATCTGGGAATTTCACTTTTCCCGTTGCCACGACGTAACTAATTACGTCGCCACAACGAAAGTTTGGTCACCAGATTACGTTGCAGTTACGTAACAGTTACGTATTTGTGTTAGCTGGGTTGTTCCTCGCGTCTCCCCAACCATTTCCTCCTCCATATTCTTCTTTTCTTTTCTTGTTTTTCGCTGCAAATCAGCGCACAGGCAATTCGTATCGCAAGCTTCTTGTGGGCTACCATTTTTAATAATAATAGCAGTCTCACGTGAGAACTCCGGTCTTGCACGTGTGATGTCGCGTTGTTTCCTTGTCACATCTCGCGTGTTTGTTGTGAAATGTACGTAGTTTGCGCGCAGCGTGCTAGACAGAGTTGTCTTCCTATTGTAAAATCATGCTGTGTGAAACCTTCTGTCGCCGATCCATCGTGACTGAATCCAGCAATGAATGCTGGCCAAGATAGTCATGCATTGTGAAAAGAACAGCGACTACTTTGAAAACCGCCCAGTCTGAACTCGGCATTAGCCGGTGTCTGTTCCTGAGCCGCCCCGAGAAGATTTTGGGGGGAGGCAGTAGGTCCCTGGGATCATGGAGGCCGCGCCGCCCGAAGTGTTGTCTCCGCCCTGGCCACGCCTGCACAGCCTGCTTTGTTTGGACTGCCTACCTGTGTTTTGACCTATTGCCTGTATATTATGTTACGTGTCTGGATTGCGCCTTAATTAAAGCTGCATTTGGATCTCAAACTTCGTGTCTCGGAGCAGTTTGTGACATATATATTCTCTAAACAAGCAAAATAATTACTATTTAGTTCTATAAATTAGTTAATTTATCCTGAAGAAAAAACGACAAGATTTATTGCTTTATTTCAAAATTATTTTGACTCATTTTGACTCATTTTTTTGCAGTGAGGGTCCCCGTGAGTCAGTCCTAGAGCTCCTCCTGCCCAATTGCCTATTGGAGACGGCCAAAAGATTTCTTAGGCGCCGAAATAACACCACAGACACGGTACAATCCACATGGGAAAAACTGGGTAAAACTGAGTAAAACTGTGAGCTATGAAAAATATGATACACCAGTGTTTTGCCAGATGAGCAGTTTATCTATGTATCATCTTTTTAATAATGTATCAACTAACAACTTATTAACCATCCACAAAGGATCTGTTTGATTAATCCATCACTTACAATTCTTAAGATAACACATTTGTAAATTGTTAACATACCTCTAATTAATCATTTATGAAACATTAGTAACTTATAAATGACTTATACCTTAATAAATCTACTCATTAATCATTTATGAATCTAGTCATGTTTAATAATAATAATAATAATTTTATTTAGAAAAGCGCCTTTCAAGGTACCCAAGGACACTGTACAAATTGGTATAGTAAAGAACATGCAAAAGTACACAGTACATAAAATGCCAAGATGGAGAGAAAATATAAACACCCTCAAATGGCATACATAAGTGCACTGAACAAAAGGTGAAGACAGAGCAAGCAAAATCAGCGGGCTGACAAGTAAGCTAAACTAAAAAAATGTGTTTTTATTTGTGTTTGGTAAATAATTAGTTTGTTATTGACCAATAACTTATCAATGTCTTATAGCTGAACATTATTAAGTGTTAATTGTTTCTCTAATGTCCAGGGCTTCCCACTCACTAGTGAGAGAAACACACTGAGCGATCATGGAGCAAGAGAAAACAAAGAGGCTTTCAAAACACCTGCTCCTCACTCCAGACGCAGAAGTGAAACAACATTCATTAGAAAACTGAAGTGGAAATTGCAAAGACAGCAGTTATACTGCGCAATAGTAGAATAAATGCTCTATTTGCTTTATTTTAAATCAAGGTTTTTGTACACGTGACAGTTCTATAACATTAGTCCGATACGCATGATGAAGTGAAGGTCATTTGTTAATTTCAGTCACACCCTCAACAGCATCACGGACTCTGTGCACTTAAAGCAGCTGTGATTCTGGTGTCGCTGCTCTATAACACGAGACCAGCGTCACACCATGTTTGTTGTGGGTCTGCTCACCTGTATTGCGCTGACAGCATTCAGTGCTCAGGCAGAAGTGGTCAATAGCTTTAATAAGTGTAAAAGGTTTTTCTACGAATACACAGAACCAAAAGGAATGTCTCAGAATGCCAAGGAAATCTGTCAGAAGGATGCATATGGAAGCTATTATTTTGCTTCGCTGTACTACTCAGTTCCTCACAGGATTCCTCTCTACAGCGCCTACACATTTGACCCTGAATGCTCGAGCGACACTGGAAGCTCAAACATCTGGCATGTTGAGCCACAGGTAACTTTGCTTACACAACTGTGTCTAACACAAGACTTTAATTAGCAGCTTAAGCTCTGCATTCCACAAGAAGTTGTTCAGTTAATTAACTTATGTCTTGATTTGTCCTTGTAAATGATATGTACATTTACATTTATTCATTTAGCAGACACTTTTATCCAAAGTGACTTATAATTTAATGTAATAAATTAGATACCATTAAACCACTTTTATAAGCAGTAAAACATCAGACCATCTAACATAATACTTATTTTGTAGATTTCCTATCCTCATTCCCGTACTGAAAAGATGGTCCCTGAGAAAGACTTGAGAGCCAATGATCTTACACAAGACGTTATTAAAGAATATCAGGCCATGAGCAGCGACTACAGTGGCACTGGATATGATCGTGGACACCTGAACCCCAACAGCTTCAATTGCGGTGATGGCCGTACGGCAACCAATACACTGACCAATGCAGCACCTATGGACGCGTGTTTCAACCGTATTCACTGGAAGGACTGGGAGACGGATTTGAAGAAGTTTTTGAAAAAACGTCTTGAAAGTGATGATGATAAAGAGTCTACAAACACAACAATCTACATTGTTACAGGTACGGTACCTGCTGTAGATCAATGGATAACACAAAAGGATAAAATGGTGACGGTGCCCTCTCACATCTGGACGGCTGTCTGTTATAAACACCGCATTAATAACAGAAAGTCTTTCTGTCTTCAGCTTTATGGGGGAAACCCGGCCAGAGCCTGGCATACGCCTGATGAGTGTCTCAAACCTGAATTATCGGCTCAGTGAACTCTACAGTGAGCTCTCAGGAACTCATCAATCAATTAACATTTTTGTGGATGATTGTTTTGAAGACAATAATAAATTAAACAAGGTTCAGATGGTATTTAAGAAATTAATTGATCTGCCAAGGAATCAAGGAGTCCAAGTAACTTTAGATGCGAAGAACACAATTGTTACGCTGAAAAGGACCATCAGCAGTGACCGCCTATCCTCTACAAGCGGTGTCAAGGTGAAGAAGGTGATCGGAGAATTAGTCTTTAACAGCATAAACACTTATTCAACTATGGCAGAGGAAATGAAGAGTTTAGATGAAACTGCTTGTCTTATAATCAATGCCAAATCACTAAGTAAAATTGTGCATGCACTGCTCAGGAAAAGGGAGGTCTCCGAAGGGTCAGGTGCTGTTGAATGCCTGTTGGTCCCAGAGAAGCAGAAGACGGCAGCTGATGGATCGCAGTGCTTGAGCATCTCAGAGTCTAGGAACGGCTGTGAATGCAGCCTAGCAGATAAAACCAAGCCCTGCTGCTCCTCTCCTTGCCTCTACCAGCACAAACTCAAGGGCTACTGGTGTAACTCAGGCCAGAAGCTGATAGAGTGCTCCCCGCGGTACTCACTCGTCACGGCTCATGGACAGAGGTGCAGGGATGATCACCCCTGCGCCACATATGGTGAAGACTACTACTGGTGTTACACCATCTCTGGCGGCTGGGATTACTGCAGTCCTCCGCTCTGGAGAAGTAAAACTATAAACGGGAAGCCCTGCCTCAGCAACCATGCCTGTGCCAAATATGGTTCAGGAAAGCCGTGGTGCTACACAGATGACCAAGGCAGTTATGACAAGTGCTGTACTTCTGATGACTGCTTCTCTGCTGAGAACGGCAAAACCTGCAGGTCTGATCACCCCTGTGGCAAACATGGTGAAGACTACCTGTGGTGCTACACGGATAATAAAGACCACTGGGATTATTGTTGCACAGATTGTACCAAGTAAAACGTTTACAATGTTTAATAAAATTAATACTAGAGAATGGCTTTGCAAAGTTGATTGTTATTGTACTTGGAGCTATTAACCTACAAAATTCTCTCATTAGTGCTTCTGAAATTAACAGCAGTTTAAAATGTATTTTTTTCTGATGATATGTATGCAAAAACAAGAAGCTCAATAAAAATATCCATGAATCCATTATACGTTTGCAAATTCTTATACAAAGGATACTTTGTTTTCAGTGAAAATAATTAGTGTAGACTCTCATAAACATAAACACACTTTTGTATGTATTTCTTTCTTTCTTTCTTTCTTTCGAATTTATGCAAAAGAACATCTGACAAGAAAATAAAATCAAGCAAACAGATCAAAATGATTCCAATAACACAATAAAACAAATTAATTAACAATAGTTACAGTCAAAGACTTTTTTTTATTTTTTTTTTACTCTTGTCAATGTCCATTACATATTCGAAAAGGAGTGGGAAGAAGAAAAAAAAACTTATTTAATCCCACCCCCTATCCACAATTCAAAAGCTTACAATAATAAGTCGACCCATGGTCCATGTATTCATAAATCTACTTTGTTATACCCCAAAGCAAAAAAAAATAATAATAATTTAAAAAAATTATATTAAATAAATTATCAATTATTTAAACAAGGAAAATAATAATTAAATAAATAATATGGAAGAATAACTTAGAAATATCAGTAGCTCAGAAAAAAAAGACATAATAATAACACTGTCACATTCACCTCCTTCATCTGTGTCTTCACTACACTTCCCAGCATTCCCGGTTGTCATCATCACCTGCACCTGCTCCTCATCACCCTCATCATTATCATCACCGTCACCTGTTGTCTTTGTCATTATCTGTGTATTTAAGTTCCCCTCTCACTCCTTGTCATTGCTAGTTACAGTACATCGTCCAGTACAGATCCCGAGCCTGGGCCTTCACTGCTGGTCCCGCCCAGCACAGTGCTCCAGCCATCCCTGGAGGACACCGTGCTCCTTGTGGGATCCATGGCTGTTTTGTGTGTGTGGGCAGCACACACATTCGTCACAGCCCATGAACCTAGTGCAAAGTCATCTTCGCCCCTTGTTTCCGTCCAGCACCAAGCCCTCTTCGCCGCTGGTTCCGTCCAGCACCAAGCCCTCTTCGCCGCTGGTTCCGTCCAGCACTAAGACCTCTTCGCCGCTGGTTCCGTCCAGCACAAAGACCTCTTTGCCGCTGGTTCCGTCCAGCACTAAGACCTCTTCGCCGCTGGTTCCGTCCAGCACCAAGACCTCTTCGCCGCTGGTTCCGTCCAGCACCCAGCTCCCTTCGCCGCTGGTTCTGTCCAGCACAAAGCCCCCTTCGCCGCTGATCCCGTCCAGCACAAAGCCCCCTTCGCCGCTGATCCCGTCCAGCACAAAGCTCCCTTCGCCGCTGGTTCTGTCCAGCACAAAGCCCCCTTCGCCGCTGATCCCGTCCAGCACAAAGCCCCCTTCACCGCTGGTCCCATCCAGCACAAAGCCCCCTTCGCCGCTGGTCCCGTCCAGCACAAAGCCCCCTTCGCCGCTGGTTCCGTCTAGCCCAGCTGAGCCCTCACCGCTGGTACCATCCAGCCCAGCCGAGCCTTCACCGCTGGTGCACGTCAGCCACACAGAGACTATGTATGTCCCGTCTGCCCAGCCAGAGACTCTTCCTGTGCCTATGTTTGTGTCTGTCCCTGTGTTTGTGTCTGTCCCGGTGTCTGTTCCTGTCCCGGTGTCTGTTCCTGTCCCGGTGTCTGTTCCTGTCCCAGTGTCTGTTCCTGTCCCAGTGTCTGTTCCTGTCCCAGTGTCCTCACCGCCGTGGCCGCCCGAAGGGTCCTCACCGCCGTGGCCGCCCGAAGGGTCCTCACCGCCGTGGCCGCACGAAGGGTCCTACTCCACCACGGCCAGCTGCTCCGCCTGGACCATTCTGGACTCCGTCCAGTTGCACCCGGTCCACCCTCCCGTCACGGACTCCAGGATGCCCACCCCCCCTCCCGTGTTCTGCCTTGTAGGGCGCGGGTCGCGCCTAGCGGGAGGGGGGAGTTATGTCACATTCAACTCCTTCATCTGTGTCTTCACTACACTTCCCAACATTCCCTGTTGTCATCATCACCTGCACCTGCTCCTCATCACCCTCATCATTATCATCACCGTCACCTGTTGTCTTTGTCATTATCTGTGTATTTAAGTTCCCCTCTCACTCCTTGTCATTGCTGGTTATTGTTTGTGCACACGCACACTGTTTCGTGTTCTTCCGGATCTTTAATAAAGACCTTGTTATTTTGTATCCTCGCCTGATCTCCATCTTCATCCACCCGTTAACGTTACAAACACAAAGAAACAGAAAATAATTACAAGCCCCAAAACACTCATTGATTAATCACCCCATTCTTCATGCCTGTATCTCTTGAAGACAATATCTTTATACCTGATTTTAAACTGATTTATGTTTGGACATTGCTTTAGTTCATCGTTGAGACTGTTCCATAGCTTTACTCCAGAGCTTGAGATACAAAAACTTTTTCTAGTTGTCCGAATTCTGTTAACTTTGAAGTTATGTGTCCCCCTTAAATTATAACCTCCATCACTTACCCTGAATAATATTTGAATATTTCTTGGCAATAGATTATTTTTGGCTTTAAACATTATTTGGGCTGATTGATACTTCACAAGATCTGTGAATTTTAATAATTTTGACTGTATGAATAATGCGTGAGTGTGATCCCTATACTCAGCATTGTGAATAATTCTTATTGCTCTTTTTTGGAGAACAGAAAGTGAATGTAATGAACTTTTGTAGGTATGTCCCCAAATCTCAACACAGTAAATTAAATATGGTAAAACTAGTGAACAGTACAACATATGGAGTGATTTTTGATCCAGGACCTGCTTTGCCTTATTTATTACTGCAATTGATCTTGATAGTTTAGATTGTACATGATTAATGTGTGATTTCCAACTGATTCTGTCATCTATAATTACCCCAAGAAATTTATTATCATGAACTCTATCAATTATAACCCCGTCTATTTGTATGTTCACCTGAATATTCATATTGCAATTCCCAAATAACATTATTTTAGTTTTATTTAAATTTAATGATAATTTATTACTATCAAACCATATTTTTAATTTATTCATTTCTTTAGTGACATCCTTCACCAGTTGCTGTAAGTTTTCACCTGAACAAAATATATTTGTATCGTCTGCAAATAAAACCATCGTCAACAACTTAGATAGAGAACATATGTCATTAATATACAAAATAAACAATTTTGGTCCCAGCACTGACCCCTGGGGGATACCGCAAGCAATGTCCAAACATACTGACCTGGAGCTTCCCAACTTCACAAACTGCTGTCTCTTACTTAGATAACTCCTCACCCAGTCTAATACTATCCCCCTGATACCGTACCTTTCCAGTTTATTTATAAGTATGTCATGGTCGATTGTATCAAAAGCTTTTTTAAGATCAACAAATACCACCATTACATAATTTTTATGATCCAGGGCACTTGTGATTTCCTCAAATGATTCTATTATTGCCATTGATGTAGATTTATTTGGTCTGAATCCATACTGACTGTCAGTGAGTAATTGATGTTTATCCAAGAATGTATCTAATCTGTAGTTAAAGACTTTTCAAAAATTGTGGAGAATTGTGGAAGTAAAGAGACAGGTCTGTAGTTTGTGAAGTGGTGTTTGCTCCCATTTTTATACAGAGGTATGACTTTGGCTGTTTTCATTTTGTTTGGAAATGAACCTGTTTGAAATGATAAGTTACATATATGTCAATGGTTTTGAGATCTCCTCAATGACTTTTCTCACTATAGTCATGTCAATGTCATTGTAATCTGTAGACTTTTTGTTCTTACAATTGCTCACAATTTCCAATATTTCATTCTCATCCACTGGCCTGAGAAACATTGAGCTTTGATTTCCCTCTATTAATTTATTACAATGACCTTCCGATGACCCAGGATCAGGGATTTTTGCAGCTAGATCAGGTCCCACATTTACAAAGAACTGATTGAAGCTGTTGGCCACATTCTCCATATCATAATTTTCCTTATCCTTGTCAATAAAGTACTTAGGATAACTATAACTCTGTCTAGGACTATTTCTTATAATACTATTCAATGTATCCCATATTCCTTTAATATTGTTTATATTTTTATTTATATTATTCTTATAATACTCCTTCTTGCAGGCCCTTATAATTTGAGTTAACTTATTTATATATTTTTTATACTTGTTTTCTGTCTCTATGGTTCCCCGTTTTATGAATTCTCTAAACAGTGTATTTTTCTTTTTACATGCATTCTGTATTCCCTTAGTGATCCATGGGCAATTAGTATACCTTAATTTTCTACTATATTCTTTTATTGGACAATTTTTGTCATATGCATTCTTAAAAAGTTCTAAGAATATGTCATATGCATTGTTAATATCTTTTTCCTGATATATTATATCCCAGTTCTGTGCCAGCAGATCTTTTTTCAGATTGTTAATAGATTCCTCTGACCTCACCCTTCTAAATTCTGTTTGCTTATCGGGCTTTTTAATCCTATATTCGCAATCATGAACAGTAAAAACTGGTAGATGGTCACTGATATCAATAATTAATAAACCATTCACTGTGTTGTTCTCAATATTATTAGTAAAAATATTGTCAATTAGGGTGGCACAATAAGATGTAATTCTACTTGGTCTGGTTATTATCGGAAATAGACTCATGCTATGCATTGTATTAATAAATTCATCAGTAATTTTATGTTTATTAGGATTCAACAGGTCAATATTAAAATCCCCACATATAAAAATGTTTTTATAGCTTATTTTTGTAAACATACACTCCATCCAGTCCTTAAATTGTTCTATATTGAAACCCGGTGATCTATTCTATTGTAATACATTCTAATAAATTATCAACCAAAGCTGTCATATTTTCCAGCACCTTAAACTTCAGTCTTATACACATATATATTGCTACTCCTCCTCCAAACTTATTTTGTCTATTGTTAAATGTGAGTTCATAACCATCCAGCTCAAAGTCCATCTGTTTTTCCGAGTTAATCCATGTTTCAGATATAGCTATAATCTTAAATGGTTGTGAAAATCTATGTAAATAATCCTTAATGTTATTAAAGTTGGCATACAGGCTTCTACTATTGAAGTGGATCATTGATAATTTGCCATCTGATTTAATCATTTTGTTGTACTGATCATCAGTGTAGTAGCTGCAGTTATTGTCGATGGTGTAGAAGAAATTTTTGTCAGGATCTAAATCTTTTTCCAAATCTTGTGAGTTGTAGTCAATGTATTCAAATGTTTTCAGTTCCTGCTGGTCTTGATCATTGTTCACCACAGTTCTTAGGTTATCATCTTCAGATGTAAAAAAATATGTTCTTTCAACTTGTGTCATATGATTGTGTGTAGCTGTTTGTTACCTTACGTCCAGATCTTGTTCATCACTGATACTTATCCAGTTCCTCCATGCTCCTGATGACAAGAACTTTGGCTTCCTCGGGTATTCAGTTTAATGAATATTTTGCAGTTTGTAGTCCACATATTTTGAATTTTCCTCTGTTTCTTTAAGTAGCGTGCTTTTCTGGCTATGTCGGAGTTGTGTTTTGTGAGGTTCTCATTGATGAAGACATTTGAGCCTTTAGGTTTTCTACCCTGTTTTAACAATGCGATCTTATCTTTTCGGTTATCAAACCTCCTAATGACCGCTGATTTATCACTTACGTTTTTCCTTGTTAGAGGGTGGCAAGCCTCAATGGAGTTACAGTCAAACTGAATCCCTTTGGCCTTTAAGAAGGCAGCCACCTGTTGCTCCGTGGAATAAGCTTCCATCTCACCGGGTTCTCCCCCGTTGTCAGCGGTCACCGCCCGAGCGTATGACCGGGGATTTAAATGGAGCCCGGTGGCAATCACATCATTCATTCTGGAATACTGTTCCAAGTCCGCCACTCTCAAGGTATGTGATTCTCTTTTCTTTCTCGGCATTTTGAGTCCGCAAAGCCTTCACCTCTTCGACCAGATCCAGGATACTTTTCTGCTGCAGCCTAACAGCAGAAATTTCCTCTGTTAGGAAGTCGAGTGCTTTTTTGATCTCATCGAATTCATCAGTCTGCTGGTTTTTCTTTGGTCCCATTGTGAGCATTTAAATCATCCTATGCTTGAAAGAATCCGTAATCGCATCAGCATTTGTTAGCAGGAGCATAACACTGTAAAACAGCATGTCTTAGCTGTTCGTGTTCGGTTGTTACAGCCACGGTTCAACTCATAAAGAGTCGAAAACGAAATCACTCTCAGGGAGAAATTGGGTGGCTCTTAAAAGAGCCTTTGTTTCGAAGAGAAACTTCGGTCGGTTTACTTCACAATCACATTATAGAGAGATCAGTGCACTGCCACGTCTCGCGCTCGCCATGTATTAACATAATCTACACAAAGTTTAAAGAACAACCCAGCAAACAGGGGACGTCCTCCGGACGTTGCGAACATCTAATTAGGTCCGGATCTAGTCCGGTTCATAACGTTAGCTGGAAGACGTTCGGAGGACGTCCGCATTTGGTCCGCTTTGTAACGTTCGCTGGAGGACGTTCCGATGACGTTCGCATTTGGTCCGCTTTGTAACGTTCGCTGGAGGACGTTCCGATGACGTTCGCATTTGGTCCGCTTTGTAACGTTCGCTGGAGGACGTTCCGATGACGTTCGCATTTGGTCCGCTTTGTAACGTTCGCTGGAGGACGTTCCGATGACGTCCGCATTTGGTCCGCTTTGTAACGTTCGCTGGAGGACGTTCCGATGACGTTCGCATTTGGTCCGCTTTGTAACTTTCGCTGGAGGACGTTCCGATGACGTTCGCATTTGGTCCGCTTTGTAACGTTCGCTGGAGGACGTTCCGATGACGTTCGCATTTGGTCCGCTTTGTAACGTTCGCTGGAGGACGTTCCGATGACGTTCGCATTTGGTCCGCTTTGTAACGTTCGCTGGAGGACGTTCCGATGACGTTCGCATTTGTTCCGCTTTGTAACGTTCGCTGACGGACGTTCCGATGACGTTCGCATTTGGTCCGCTTTGTAACGTTCGCTGACGGACGTTTTGAGGACATTTGTCTGGGCCAGTTTGCGAACATCCCTATTTCGTCCCTCACCTGCCATTTCCATGACAACACTTGGAAAATCCAGTCGCCCATGCGTTTGCTATCATCAAACCTGACACTTTGCACCTCAGACAAACGAATATTTAAACTAAAATATAAATGTAAATATTTGCATTAATTGTAAAATTAAGTTTGTGCTAAAAATGTTAGTGTTTTAATGTTAAGATAATAACTTTCATGTTACTTCATTTAAATTCTATCATTAATTAGCCTAAAGATGTAATAAAATCACAAGTCTGTTTTCACCCATTATAATTTAAACATAAAATACATGATAATTGATTCAATTAAATATGAGCTAGAATTTATAAAGCTATACATGTACGAAGAGGTTGAATCCCAGGAACTCTAAAAGAATGCATCGACTTCAAATGATGAATGGGGCCAAGGAAAACGTGAAGAATGGAAAAATTGCTGGAAAGAAAGTGGAAAATAACACCGGTAAGACAAATAAAAGTATGCTAAACATGACCTTTCAAATGGTTGGTCAGGCGAAGGTGACTGGTTTTATTAAAAATAATTTATTTTAGGAAAATATTGTTCTAATTATTGCACTTAAGACTGATAGCACATGCTTAACATTTGTTCAAATAACAAAAAAAAAATATTGGAGAAACAAGCAAGTGACGATCAAATCATAGGATCAAATAAGCGAGTGGCGTCATTCCTTATGTTACGCGGTTTGTATCCGTATCCATGGCAACGCTCAGCTGCGTGTGACAGTTAACGGTCCTCCTCAGACGCAGCCGTGTTTTCTCTTTCGTCTGTCTAAAAGGTATTTTTTAATTTTTAGATTATTATATATTAGTTACCATAACCACTGTCCGTCTTTAAATTATATGAAAATGTTACCTTTTAAAACGTTTGCTGAAGTTGTCCGCAATGTACCGCTGATAACCGTTATTATGCTAACAGTAACACTAAGCTAACGTTAAATGTTAAGCTGAATGAGACGTTATATTTCACATATGGATATTGGATATAGACATAAAATCATAAAACTACTGAATATGTTCATTTTGTTGTTTTAGGTAGATGCCAAAGGGGACGAATTGCCATCGGATTAACGTTAACCCCACAGCTGACCGACAAACACACACACACACGGCTGCCAGCGCATTTGAAGACACACACGGAAATAGCGCAACACCTTTACAATTGTTTAAATAAATAATTTACTTTGTTCCTTACTCCGTGTCTGTTTTCTTTGTTTAGCCAGAAGTAAAATAAAATAAAATGATATTAAGGGGACTAAACGAGTAAGTCCTATAAACGTCCCGAATTACCGCTGGTGGTCCTGGGAACGTCCTCTTGAACGTCCGGAGGACATCAAGCCGACCCTACACGGGGACGTTCGGGGGGACGTTCGCACAAGCCATCTAGGGGACGTTCTAGGGACCTTTTTTTCTTAGCTGGGAACTAGAAAAAAAGTTTGATGAGACAAACAAAGTTGGCTTGAAAAAGCCGGACCAGAGAGTTTGAAGAAGTTTAACATAGTTTGAAGTTTAAAAGTAGTTTGAAGTTAAAAAGAAAAGAAAGATTAGTTAGATAGATAGAAAGATTAGTGTCAATAAAAGAGAATAGTTAGAAAGAAAGATTAGAAAGAAAGAAAGATTAGTTAGAAAGAATGAAAGAAAGAATGAAAGAAAGATTAGTAAGAAAGAAAGAAAGAAAAGTTAGAAAGAATGAAAGAGAGAAAGATTAGTAAAGAAGAAAGAAAAATTACAATTAGTTAGAAAGAAAGAATGATTAGAAAGAAGAAAGAAAGAAAGATTAGAAAAAAGAAAGAAAGATTAGTTAGAAAGAGAGAAAAAAAGAAACATTATTAAGAAAGAAAGAGAAAGATTAGTAAAAAAGAAAGAAAGAAAGATTAGTTAGAAAAAAAGAAAGACTAGGTAGAAAGAAAGAAAGATTAGTTAGAAAGAAAGGTAGATAGAAAAAAGAAAGAAAGATTAGTAAGAAAGAAAGAAAGAAAGATTAGGTAGAAAGAAAGAAAGAAAGACTAGGTAGAAAGAAAGAAAGATTAGTTAGTCTTTCTTTCTTTCTAACTAATCTTTCTTTCTCTTTCTTACTAATCTTTCTCTTTCTTTCAAACTAATCTATCTCTTTCTTTCTCTTTCTTTCTAATCTTTCTTCCTCTTTCTTTCTTTCTAACTAATCTTTCTTTCTTTCTCTCTATCTTATCTATCTTTATTTATTTCTAACTACAGTAATCTTTCTTTCTAACTAAGATAGATAGATATCTTGTTTCTTTTTTCTTTCTTTCTTACTAATCTTTCTTTCTTTCTTTCTTACGAATCTTTCTTTCTTTCTTTCTAACTAATCTATCTTTCTTTCTACCTAGTCTTTCTTTCTTTCTAACTAATCTATCTTTCTTTCTACCTAGTCTTTCTTTCTTTCTTTCTTTCTAGGTAGAAAGAAAGAAAGATTAGTTAGAAAGAAAGAAAGATTAGTAAGAAAGAAAGAAAAAAGAAAGAAAGAAATCTATCTATCTTAGAAAGAAAGATTACTGTAGTTAGAAATAAATATAGATAGATTAGTTAGAGAGAAAGAAAGAGAAAGATTAGTAAGAAAGAAAGAGAAAGAAAGAAAGTTTAGTTAGAAAGAAAGAGAAAGATTTGTTAGAAAGAGAAAGAAAGAAAGATTAGTTAGATTAGTTAGAAAGAAAGATAGATAAGTTAGAAAGAAAGAAAGATTAGTTAGAAAGAAAGAGATATATAGATAGAAAAAAAGAAAGAAAGATAAGGTAGAAAGAAACAAAAATAGGTAATTTAGAAAGAAAGAAAGATTAGTAAAAGAGAAAGATTAGTTAGAAAAAACTAAAAAGATTAGTTAGAAAGAAAGAAAGGTAGATAGAAAAATGAAAGAAAGATAAGTAAGAAAGAAAGATTAGGTAGAAAGAAAGAAAGAAAGAAAGACTAGGTAGAAAGAAAGAAAGATTAGTTAGAAAGAAAGAAAGAAAGAAAGACTAGGTAGAAAGAAAGATTAGTAAGAAAGAAAGAAAGAAAGACAAGGTAGAAAGAAAGAAAGAAAGAAAGACTAGGTAGAAAGAAAGAAAGACTAGGTAGAAAGAAAGAAAGATTAGTAAGAAAGAAAGATAGATTAGGTAGAAAGAAAGAAAGAAAGAAAGACTATGTAGAAAGAAAGAAAGATTAGTTAGAAAGAAAGAAAGAAAGAAAGACTAGGTAGAAAGAAAGAAAGAAAGAAAGAAAGAAAGAAAGAAAGAAAGAAAGAAAGAAAGAAAGAAAAAGACTAGGTAGAAAGAAAGAAAGACTAGGTAGAACGAAAGAAAGACTAGGTAGAAAGAAAGAAAGAAAGAAAAGTTAGAAAGAAAGATTAGTAAGAAAGAAAGAAAAAAGAAAGAAAGAAATCTATCTATCTATCTTAGTTAGAAAGAAAGATTACTGTAGTTAGAAATAAATATAGATAGATTAGTTAGAGAGAAAGAACAAAGAAACAAAGATTAGTAAGAAAGAAAGATTAGTAAGAAAGAAAGAAAGACTAGGTAGAAAGAAAGAAAGAAAGATTAGTTAGAAAGAAAGAAAGACCAGGTAGAAAGAAAGAAAGATTATTTAGAAAGAAAGAAAGATAGATTAGTTAAAAAACAAAGAAAGATTAGTTAGAAAGAAAGAAAGAAAGATTAGTTAGGAAGAAAGAAAGATAGAAAGAAAGATTAGTTAGAAAGAAAGATTAGTAAGAAAGAAAGAAAGAAAAAAGAAAGAAATCTATCTATCTTAGTTAGAAAGAAAGATTATTTTATTTAGAAATAAATATTGATAGATTAGTTAGAAAGAAAGATAGATTAGTTAAAAACAAAGAAAGATAGATTAGTTAGAAAAAAGAAAGAAATATTAGGTAGAAAGAATTATTAGTTAGAAAGAAAGAAAGGTAGATAGAAAAATGAAAGAAATATTAGTGAGAAAGAAAGAGAGAAAGAAAGAAAGATTAGGTAGAAAGAAAGAAAGATTTGTTAGGAAAAAAGAAAGAAAGATTAGGTAGAAAGAAAGAAAAAAGAAAGAAAGAAACAAACAAAGATTAGTAAGAAAGAAAGAAAGAAAGAAAGATTAGTAAGAAAGAAAGAAAGAAAGAAAGATTAGAAAGAAAGAAAGAAAGAAAGAAAGATTAGAAAGAAAGAAAAAAAGAAAGAAAGAAAGATTAGTAAGAAAGAAAGATTAGTAAGAAAGAAAGATTAGTAAGAAAGAAAGAAAAAACAAAGAAAGATTAGTTTGAAAGAAAAATATATATATCTATACTGTAGTTAGAAAGAAAGATTAGTGATAATAATAATAATAACTTTATTCTTATATAGCTGTCACGGAGCGCGCGCCTTCACCTCTCCCCGATCTCACACGCTCCCTGTCATCCGAGTTCTAGAACTGCACTTCCCATCATTCCCCTCTGCCATCATTAGGTTCCATCCCTGCCTGGTTTTCCCATTCAGTCTCATCACTCCCACCTGTTACTCATCACCTACCCTTTATCTGGACTGCTCAGTTCTATGTTCATTGCGAAGTCTTGTTTTGCCACGCTACATGTTGATGCGTGTTCCTTTGATGTTTCATGTCCGTGATTCCTTGTTTCATTACCTGTTTGAATAAAGTGCTGCAGATGGATCCGACTGCCTCCTCTCCGTCATTACAGAAGACTTCGCCAACACAGGATCCAGCAGACCTCCAGCGTCTTGCTTCCGAGGTTTCTTCCCAGGCATCTGTGTTAATCACACACCAACAACAGCTGGTCAAGTTAACTAATCTCACCGAAGAGCTAGTGAGGTCTGTGCAAACACTCTCTCAACAGAACGCGGTCGCTAATCAAGCTCAAGCTCCCGCAGCTGCGGCTCCCATAACATCAAGCGTGAGTACAACTTCAAGCAACCCCAAATTATCTTTTCCTGAGAAGTTTAATGGCTCACCTGCTGCCTGTAGAGGATTTCTGTTGCAGTGCGACCTATTTTTCAACCAGCAACCCCAGCTTTATCCCACTGATGCGTCCCGTGTCTCATTCATCTGTTCTCTACTCACCGGGAGGGCGTTGGAGTGGGCGACTGCTCTCTGGTCAGGAGGTCAGCACACATTTCCCTCTTATAACGTGTTTATGTCTCAATTCAGAGAGGTGTTTGAACATCCCGCGGGCGGTAAGGAGCCAGGAGAGCTACTTCTCGCATTAAGTCAAGGGAGTTCCACCGCGGCTGACTACACGCTTTCATTCCGCACCCTGGCAGCACAGACAGGTTGGACGGAGGAACCACTTAAGCTGCTGTATCGAAGGGGTTTGAATTCGGCACTGCAAGGGGAATTGGCTTGTCGTGACGATGGAAGGACCCTCGGAGAGCTTATGGAGCTCGCCATTCGCCTCGACAATCTCGTCCGCTCTCGACGCGCATCTCTCTCGCCCAGTCTCTTCACTAATCCACCAGCCAGCTCGGATTTCGAGCCCATGCAGGTCGGCTTCACACGTCTCACTACGGAGGAACGTAAGAGGAGGCGGCGGAATAAGTTGTGCCTGTACTGTGCTCAAGCCGGTCATCTGAGAGCTTCCTGTCCTGTGAGATCCAGATCCAGAGATACTTCTGCGGTGAGTTCTTCGAGTAATCCTCCTAACTCTCTCAGTCTCGAAGTTTCCTTTAGTTTTAATGGAAGTATTTGCGAAACAAGGGCTTTAATTGACTCTGGTGCCGCTGGGAATTTTGTCGATTTGGAGTTTGCTTTGTTTAATCATCTCTCTCTCATCCCTTGTCAGTCTCGTGTGGCAGTGGCAGCCCTGGATGGACGCCCCCTGGGGACAGGGGAGGTACAATACATCACGCAGCCACTTACTCTCAACTTCGGGTCTCGTCACACGGAGAGTATTCAGTTGTATACCATCAATTCACCTCTTCATCCAGTAATTTTGGGTTTGCCCTGGCTGGAGAGACACAACCCTCTAATTTCCTGGACTGAGAGGAGAATTACTCAATGGTCTCCTTTCTGTCAGGTCCACTGCTTGCCTGCTCTCCATGGTCCTGAATCAAGCCACAGTTCCTTGCAAGTTGAACTTGCAAGGAGTTCCTGCGGTCTACCATGATCTTGCCCTGGCATTCAGCGAGAGAGAAGCTTCAATTCTACCCCCGCACCGGGCCAGCGACTGCGCTATTGAACTTCTACCCGGAGCCGCTCTCCCACTGTCTCCGGCCGTGTGTATCCACTTTCGCAATCGGAAACTGAGGCTATGAATTCGTATATCAAGGGGCAGCTTGCTAAGGGTTTCATCACCACTTCCACATCCCCCGCGTCCGCAGGGTTTTTCTTCGTTAAGAAGGATGGGAGTTTCCGGCCCTGCATCGATTTTCGAGGTCTTAATGAGGTAACCGTGAAGTATCGTTATCCTCTGCCTTTAGTCCCTGCAGCCTTGGAGATGCTTCGTTCAGCCCGTTACTTCACCAAGCTGGATTTGAGGAACGCCTACAACCTCATTCGTATACGGAGGGGTGATGAGTGGAAGACGGCGTTTTCTACGACCACAGGGCACTATGAGTATCGGGTTATGCCATTCGGGCTGTCCAATAGTCCTTCTGTGTTCCAGTCGTTTGTTAATGAGATTTTTCGTGACATGCTGAATCAGAAAATTGTTTATATTGACGGCATCTTGATTTTTTTCAGAGACCCTCGAAGCACACGTCCAGGATGTGCGTGCAGTCCTTAAACGCCTAATTGAGAACCAGTTATATGCCAAGACTCAGAAGTGCGAATTTCATCAGACCCGGATCGCCTTCCTAGGATATATCATCAGCGCCGAGGGGGTTCTCATGGATGACAGCAAGGCCAAAGCCGTGGTGGACTGGCCTCAACCTTCCTCTGTGAAAGAATTACAACGATTCCTGGGCTTTGACAATTTTTATCGTAGGTTTATACGTAATTTCAGTCTCATTGTGGCCCCTCTAACATCTCTTCTCCGGGGGGGGAAGCGCTTCCGGTGGTCTTCCGAATGCACTTCAGCGTTTTCCCGGCTGAAAGAGAGGTTCACGTCCGCACCCATCCTCCATCATCCTAACCCGGAGAGCGAGTTCATCGTGGAGGTTGACGCTTCAAGCATTGGAGTGGGTGCGATCCTGTCTCAAAGCCATGGTAACCCCGCTAAAATGTTTCCCTGTGCCTTTTCCTCCCGCAAGCTTAACTTAGCGGAGCGCAATTATGATGTGGGCGACCGAGAGCTTCTGGCCATGAAAGCAGCCTTGGAGGAGTAGAGGCACTGGCTGGAGGGTGCACGTCAGCCTTTCACTGACCACAGAAATCTTGAATATATCAGGTCCGCTAAGCGTTTGAATTCTCGTCAGGCTCGCTGGTCACTGTTCTTCTCTCGATTTAATTTCAGTATCACGTACAGACCTGGGTCCAAGAACGGGAAGGCTGATGCTCTGTCTCGCCAGTTCGAGGATTTCAACGAGATCTCCAAGCCAGAACCCATCCTTCCCTCCACCCTGATCGTTGCTCCTGTGCAGTGGGACATCATCTCGGAGGTTACCGAGGCACAACAAGCTCTTCCCATTCCGCCTGAATGTCCAGAGGATCGTCTTTTCGTGCCTCTCGAACTCCGTGATCAGGTGCTTCAATGGGTTCACTGCACACTCAGCGCTGGACATCCAGGTATCTCTGCTACAGTACAGCTAGTCTCCAACCGCCTCTGGTGGTCCACACTCCGGGCTGATGTTATCAAGTTCATTCACCAATGTTCCATCTGTAACACTGTCAAATCTTCCCACCTTAAACCTGCCGGTCTCTTACAGCCACTGCCAGTGCCTCAATGCCCATGGTCCCATATCACCGTGGATTTCGTAACTGATTTGCCTCTGTCTTAGGGATTTACCACAGTTCTGTCAGTCGTGGATCGCTTCTCCAAATCCTGTCGTTTTATCCCCCTGAAGGGTCTGCCCACTGCCATGCAGACTGCGGAGGTGCTTCTCAACCACGTATTTCGTCTCTTTGGTCTCCCCGAGAACATCTTCTCCGACCGTGGTCCCCAGTTCACTTCCCGCGTTAGGAGAGAACTCTGCTCCAAACTCAACATCAACGTCAGCCTCACCTCGGGATACCATCCTCAGGCTAACGGTCAGGTTGAACCAGTACCTCATTCGCTTTCTGCGGACGTACTGTCACGAGAACCAACAGGACTGGAGCCGCTTCCTGGTCTGGGCGGAGTACGCTCAAAATTCCCTGGTAAAGCCTGCCACTGGTCTAACACCCTTCCAGTGTGTTTTAGGTTTTCAACCTCCCCTCTTCCCGTGGGCTGGAGAACCGTCAGACCTCCCTGCTGTGGATGCGTGGCTGCAACGCAGCGAGGCCACTTGGAATGCCGCTCATGTCCATCTGCGACGTGCCATCCGTCACTATCAGCTGCATGCGGATCGAAGGAGGCGTGAGGGTCCCCGGTATCGGCCTGGCCAGTGGGTGTGGCTTTCCACCCGTGATCTGCGTTTGAGGCTCCCAAGTAAGAAACTATCCCCTCGCTTCATCGGGCCCTTCAAGATTCTTCGGTAGATCACTCTGGTCTCGTTTCGGCTGGAACTCCCAGCACATTATAGAATCTCACCCACCTTTCATATGTCTCTTTTCAGACCCGCTGCTGCTCCCAGGAGAGAGGAGGTCCAGGAGGAGGTCGGTCCCGTGCAGGCTCCCCCCATTGAGGTCGGAGGCGAGGAGGCGTACCGGTTACGAGAGATCCTGGACTCCAGATGCCGCGGCGGGGCATTGCAATATTTGATTGAGTGGGAGGGCTATGGCCCCGAGGAACGTTCCTGGGTCAGGTCTCAGGATGTCCTGGACCCTGCTCTCCTTAACACTTACCATCACACTCACCCAAATCGTCCAGCTCCAAGACCCCGTGGAAGACCTCGTCGTCGTCAAGGTCCTCGCTTCCGGAGCCGCTCGCAGGAGGGGGGCTCTGTCACGGAGCGCGCGGCTGTCACGGAGCGCGCGCCTTCACCTCTCCCCGATCTCACACGCTCCCTGTCATCCGAGTTCTAGAACTGCACTTCCCATCATTCCCCTCTGCCATCATTAGGTTCCATCCCTGCCTGGTTTTCCCATTCAGTCTCATCACTCCCACCTGTTAATCATCACCTACCCTTTATCTGGACTGCTCAGTTCTATGTTCATTGCGAAGTCTTGTTTTGCCACGCTACATGTTGATGCGTGTTCCTTTGGATGTTTCATGTCCGTGATTCCTTGTTTCATTACCTGTTTGAATAAAGTGCTGCAGATGGATCCGACTGCCTCCTCTCCGTCATTACAATAGCGCCTTTAAAGCAGCTTCTCAAGGCGCTTTACATAATAAAACAAGCAAAATTAAAATACAACAGAGAAAAAAATAAAATAAGTCAAGTAAAAGCTGACCTAAAAAAATGCGTTTTCAATAAAGATTTAAAATTACTTAAAGACTGTGCATCTCTGATATTTGGAGGTAGTGCATTCCAAAGTCTAGGAGCATAGGATGAGAAAGCCCTATCCCCTACAGTACGCAACCGAGTCTGTGGGACTGCCAATAGACCAGCTTGTGAAGAGCGTAAATGACGCTTGGGTGTGTATAAAGTTAAAAGCGCAGACAGATACTGCGGTGCCATACCATGCAGTGCCTTATATGTGAGCATAAGGATTTTAAAGTCAACTCGGAACCTGACCGGGAGCCAGTGCAAAGACTTTAAAATTGGTGTAATATGCTCATTTCTTCTGATTCCAGTCAAGATCCTAGCAGCAGAATTTTGTACACATTGTAATTTGTTCAGTGTGGTTTTTGGAACTCCAGTAAGAAGTGCATTGCAATAGTCAATGCAAGAAAAAACTAAAGTAATAATAAGCCTTTCAGTCACCGAAAGGGATAACATAGAGTGGAGTCTGGCAATATTTCTGAGATGAAAATAAGAGATCTTAACAATGTACCGCACATGAGTCAAAGGACAGACTAGAATCAAATATAACTCCCAAATTTTTTAACTTAGTCTGTGCCTCCAAATCAGTCCCATCTATATTCAAAATGAGTGAACCAGCCTTACGAAGCTGATGAGGAGTGCCAATATACAAGAACTCAATCTTATCACTATTTAGACACAAGAAATTTTGAGACATCCATGTTTTTATCTCAGAAATACAGTGTGTTAAAAAAGGAACATCCAGATTTTGACCAGGCTTAGAGTGAATATAAATCTGAGTGTCATCTGCATAACAGAGATAATTAAGTCCAAGTGATCTTAGTAGCAGTCCGAGTGGAAAGATATAAATGCTAAAAAGTAAGGGGCCAAGAATTGAACCTTGGGGAACACCCGTACGGACAGAGCCAATCTCAGACCGAAAACCATTCATACAAACAAACTGTTTACGATGCGAGAGGTAAGATCTAAACCAGGTTAAAACAGTCTCAGAAACACCACAGACAGTTTCCAGACGGTTGAGTAAAAGATTGTGATTAACAGTATCAAAAGCGGCACTAAGATCAAGAAGGATAAGAATAGAAAGAGAACCAGAATCTGAGGCTATTAACAGGTCATTGGTGACCTTGACCAAGGCTGTCTCAGTACTATGAAATTTTCGAAAACCAGACTGAAGGGGCTCAAAAAGATTATTTACTGTAAGATGACTATGTAGCTGCAAAGCCACAACACGTTCCAAAATTTTTGCCAGAAATGGAAGATTTGATATAGGGCGATAGTTATTTATGTTATCCAACTCTGCATCACGCTTCTTCGGAACAGGCGTTACAGCAGCAGTTTTCAATGCTGCTGGAACAACACCAGAACACAAAGATTCATTGACAATGCCAAGAACAACTGGACACAATGAGTCAAAACAGGATTTAAACAGGCTTGTAGGGAGGGGATCAAGTAAGCAAGTGGTAACTTTCATACCTGTTACCACCCTAGTGAGCAGCTCAGAGTCAACTTCAGAAAAGATAGTAAAGGATGTGCCAGAGAAACAAGGCAAGTGTAGTATAGAAGAAGAAACCGGTATAGCATGAATCATTTTGTAAACGTTGTCAATTTTAGAGCTAAAAAAATGAAGAAAATCATTACACACCTGATTTGAAACAGGCAGAGAGGTGCCAACATTAGCTGTAAGAAGCCTATTTATAGCATGAAATAGATGTCTTGGATTACTTAGATTATTATCAATTATCTGGGAAAAATAAACAGATCTGGCAGACTCAATTTCAGATCTATATTCCGCCAAGTGATCTTTCCAGGCTTGATAAAATACTTTCAGGCCCGAGTCACGCCACTTACGCTCCATTTTACGGCAAGCTGCTTTCCTAGAGCGCAGGTCATCATTATACCATGGGGCAGAACGAGAAAAAGAGACTCTGCGTGACTTCAAGGGAGCAAAATAATCAAAATTAGAGGCAATAACAGCATTCAAATGTAAAATCGTATCTTCAAGATGAGCTGACTGAAGACCACTAAGAGAGGAAACAACAGAGTCTGCAAAATCTGACGAATTAATTGATTTCCATTTACGAAAATGAACAGAGTGAGAAGAAGACGTAGAAGGAAGAGGCAATTCCATCTTAAAAAAGATTGCCAGATGATCAGAATGACCAATATCAACTGTGCACTGCTGTGATATAATTGCTTGGTTTGCAATCACAAGGTCTAATGTATGACCTTTGTTATGTGTAGGGCCACTGATAAACTGTTTAAGATTAAAACAGTCTAATAAAAATAGGAAGTCCTTTGCCATCACACAGTAATTTTCGTCAATGTGTATGTTGAAGTCCCCTAGAATGAGGATTCTCTCAAATTTATAACACAACATTGACAACAAGTCAGCAAAATCTGTCATAAAAGCTTCATTTGCCTTTGGTGGTCGATAGACAGTAGCGATGGTAATTGCCTTTGGAGCAGAAATATTTAAAACAAGGCATTCAAATGATGAGAACTGTGGTACACTCACAGCGCTGATGTTAGATTGCAGATTATGAACCACAATAATTCCACCACCTCGACCAGTAGATCGTGGTAAATCAAACAGTCCATACCCCTCAGGAGTGATCTGGTTGAAGAGGAGACTGTCATTTTGTTTATGCCATGTTTCAGTTAAAAACAATAAGTCCAGTTTTCGCTCTGCGATAATGTCTGATAAAAGCAGGGCTTTATTGTTTACTGAACGTGCATTAAACAACGCAACATTCACTGGGCTCTGGTACATCACAGAATGCAACTCTGACTGAATGAACAAGGATAGATTACTCAGGACTGCACCAGTACGAGACACGCTTTTAGCCTGACGCCGACACATAGGCACGCAGATGTTGTTAAAGGGAGAGAGGTCATATCTGCGGCCAAAACTCCGATGTATGTACCGTCTTCGTCTCAGCAGACCAGCATTTCGACAGAGTTCATAAACATCTTTTTGTAAGTAGTAGTTTTGTTTTAAGTTTAGCAACTGGTGTGCAGTGTACCTTAAAGCCATGTTTCTTGGATCCAGGATCGCAACAGTCTCAAGTCAGCGAAAGTTCAAAGTAAGGCCACAGGGTAAACTCCTCAGATAGGGCTCCAGGGTCCTCCAGAAAACGCAGGCAGATATAAGCAATAATCCAGCGAATGTAAAATAGTCCTGCGACATAGCAACAAGTTGAGAACTAAAAACAGCAGGTAGAAAGACCCGCATCAGCATAAAAACAAACAACAGTGAAACAGTTTAGGAGCGGCAGCCAAAGCGCGCCAGCGTTCCCCGCTATCATATGATAGATAGATAGTGAGAATGAAAGAAAGAAAGATTAGTTAGAAAGAAAGATAGATAAGTTAGAAAGAAAGAAAAATAAAGTAGTTAGAAAGAAAGAAAGATTAGTTAGAAAGAAAGATAGATAGATTAGTTAGAAATAAAAAGAAAGATTAGTTAGAAAGATAGATAAGTTAGAAAGAAAGAGAAAGATTAGTTAGAAAGATTAGTTAGAAAGAAAGAAAAAGAAAGATGAGTAAGAAAGAAAGATGTAGTTAGAAAGAAAGAAAGATAGATTTGTTAGAAAGAAAGAAATAAATAAAAGAGAAGTTAGAAAAAAAAAAAGATTAGTAAAAGAAAGAAAGATTGGTTAGAAAAAAGAAAGAAAAAAAGAATAGGAAGAAAGAAAGAAAGATTTGTTAGAAAGAAAGAAAGATTAGTTAGAAAGAAAGAAAGAAAGAAAGATTAGTTAGAAAGATAGATAGATTAGTTAGAAAGAAAGATAGATAAGTTAGAAAGAAAGAAAGATATAGAAGTTAGAAAAAAAGATAGATTAGTTAGAAAGAAAGAGAAAGATTAGTTGGAAAGATTAGTTAGAAAGAAAGAAAGAAAAAGAAAGATTAGTTAGAAAGAAAGATATAGTAGTTAGAAAGAAAGAAAGATAGATTTCTTAGAAAGAAAGAAAGATTAGGTAGAAAGAAAAAAAGATAGATTTCTTAGAAAGAAAGAAAGAAAGATTAGGTAGAAAGAAAGAAAGAAAGAAAGAAAGAAAGAAAGAAAAGTTAGAAAAAAGAAAGATTAGTAAAAGAAAGAAGATTGGTTAGAAAAAAGAAAGAAAGAAAGATTAGTTAGAAAAAAAGAAAAAGATTAGTTAGAAAGAAAGGTAGATAGAAAATAGAAAGAAAGGTAGATAGAAAAATGAAAGAAAGATTAGTTAGAAAGAAAGATATAGTAGTTAGAAAGAAAGAAAGATTAGTTAGAAAGAAAGAAAGAAAGAAAAGTTAGAAAAAAGAAAGATTAGTAAAAGAAAGAAGATTGGTTAGAAAAAAGAAAGAAAGAAAGATTAGTAAAAGAAAGAAAGATTGGTTAGAAAAAAGAAAGAAAGAAAGAATAGGTAGAAAGAAAGAAAGATAGATTAGTTAGAAAGAAAGATTAGTTAGAAAGAAAGAAAACTTAGAAAGAAAGAAACATTAGTAAAAGAAAGAAAGATTAGTTAGAAAAAAGAAAGAAAGAAAGAAAGAAATATATAGATAGAAAGAAAGATTAGTTAGAAAAAAGAAAGAAAGAAAAAGAAAGATTAGGTAGAAAGAAACAAAAATAGATAGTTTAGAAAGAAAGAAAGATTAGTTAGAAAGAAAGAAAGATTAGTAAGAAAGAAAGAAAAAAACAAAGAAAGATTAGTTTGAAAGAAAAAGATATCTATATATCTATACTGTAGTTAGAAAGAAAGATAGATAGTGAGAATGAAAGAAAGAAAGATTAGTTAGAAAGATAGAAAGAATGAATAAAGAAAGATAGATTAGTTAGAAAGAAAGAAAAAGAAAGATTAGAGAGAAAGAAAGAAAGATAGATTAGTTAGAAAGAAAGAAAGATTAGTTAGAAAGAAAGAAAAAGAAAGATTAGAGAGAAAGAAATAAAGATAGATTAGTTAGAAAGAAAGAAAGATTAGTTAGAAAGAAAGAAAGAAAGAAAGATTAGTAAGAAAGAAAGAGAAAGAAAGAAAGATTAGTTAGAAAGAAAGAAAGATTAGTAAGAAAGAAAGAAAGAAAGATTAGTAAGAAAGAGAGAGAGAAAGAAAGATTAATTAGAAAGAAAGAAAGAGATAGATTAGTTAGAAAGAAAGAAAGAGATAGATTAGTTAGAAAGAAAGAGAAAGATTAGTAAGAAAGAGAAAGAAAGAAAGAAAGATTAGTTAGAAAGAAAGATAGATAAGTTAGAAAGAAAGAAAGATATAGTAGTTAGAAAGAAAGAAAGAAAGAAAGAAAGAAAGATTAGGTAGAAAGAAACAAAAATAGGTAATTTAGAAAGAAAGAAAGATTAGTAAAATAGAAAGAAAGATTAGTAAAAAAAGAAAGAAAGAAAGATTAGTTAGAAAAAAAGAAAAAGATTAGTTAGAAAGAAAGGTAGATAGAAAATAGAAAGAAAGGTAGATAGAAAAATGAAAGAAAGATTAGTAAGAAAGAAAGAAAGAAAGATTAGGTAGAAAGAAAGAAAGAAAGACTAGGTAGAAAGAAAGAAAGATTAGTTAGAAAGAAAAAAAGATTAGTTAGAAAGAAAGAAAGACTAGGTAGAAAGAAAGAAAGAAAGATTAGTTAGAAAGAAAGAAAAGGTAGAAAGAAAGAAAAATTAGTTAGAAAGAAAGAAATATATAGATAGAAAAAAAGAAAGAAAGATTAGGTAGAAAATTAACAAAAATAGATAGTTTAGAAAGAAAGAAAGATTAGTTAGAAAGAAAGATTAGAGAGAAAGAAATAAAGATAGATTAGTTAGAAAGAAAGAAAGATTAGTTAGAAAGAAAGAAAGATTAGTAAGAAAGAAAGAAAGAAAGATTAGTAAGAAAGAGAGAGAGAAAGAAAGATTAATTAGAAAGAAAGAAAGAGATAGATTAGTTAGAAAGAAAGAAAGAGATAGATTAGTTAGAAAGAAAGAGAAAGATTAGTAAGAAAGAGAAAGAAAGAAAGAAAGATTAGTTAGAAAGAAAGATAGATAAGTTAGAAAGAAAGAAAGATATAGTAGTTAGAAAGAAAGAAAGAAAGAAAGAAAGAAAGATTAGGTAGAAAGAAACAAAAATAGGTAATTTAGAAAGAAAGAAAGATTAGTAAAATAGAAAGAAAGATTAGTAAAAAAAGAAAGAAAGAAAGATTAGTTAGAAAAAAAGAAAAAGATTAGTTAGAAAGAAAGGTAGATAGAAAATAGAAAGAAAGGTAGATAGAAAAATGAAAGAAAGATTAGTAAGAAAGAAAGAAAGAAAGATTAGGTAGAAAGAAAGAAAGAAAGACTAGGTAGAAAGAAAGAAAGATTAGTTAGAAAGAAAAAAAGATTAGTTAGAAAGAAAGAAAGACTAGGTAGAAAGAAAGAAAGAAAGATTAGTTAGAAAGAAAGAAAAGGTAGAAAGAAAGAAAAATTAGTTAGAAAGAAAGAAATATATAGATAGAAAAAAAGAAAGAAAGATTAGGTAGAAAATTAACAAAAATAGATAGTTTAGAAAGAAAGAAAGATTAGTTAGAAAGAAAGATTAGTAAGAAAGAAAGAAAGAAAGAAAGATTAGAAAGAAATGAAGATTAGTAAGAAAGAAAGATTAGAAAGAAAGAAAGAAAAAACAAAGAAAGATTAGTTCCCTTTCAGTAACGTCGAGCTGTGTGAAACTGCGGGAACGCCTCTAGCGTTGTGCGTCATGAAGCACGTATGGAATCAGCCCAATGGCGAGACGGAACGTCACGAGGGACGTCATCGACCAGGAAACTATAAAGCACATCCCTGAACACAATGGCGACAGCTTCTGTTGTCTTCAGCAAGCGCTCTGTGTGAATCTGTCCCTGTGTTTTTGTCTGTTCTTAGTGATTGCTAGGCAGGAGTTTTTCACTTAAAAAACTATATATATTATTCACATATATCATTATGACGAGCGAACAGCTATACAGAAAGTGTGTTCCCCCTGTACTCGTTTAATCACGGGTGGGGATACACACGATCTGTGTGTTGTTTGTTTGGGAGTGCAGCATGCCCAGTCAGCTCTCGAGGGGGCTGATTGTGAGCATTGCGAGCGTTTTCCATTAAGAACGCTCCGCTCCCGCCGATCACTCTTCGAGGAGTGTGGTTCGGTTCGCGCTCCCCACGGCTCGGGTCCCGCTTCTGTCGAGGCAGAGCTGCGGCGCTTGTCGTGGGGATCGCAAATGGATCTGTCAGAGGGTTTGAGACGGGCTCGGACTTATCTCAGCCTTTACCTGCCAGTTCCAGTGCCTCAGTTCCGGGTGTGGAAGCACGCATTGTGGTTTCTTTTCCCCAGGCTGAGGCACCAATACTGCAGCTATCCAGTTCTGAGGAGCTGGATGTTGTCAGTATTGAAACAGGGGATGTTGAGGATTCGTCACCTCACTCTCCTGAACATGAGTAGCTTATGGAGGTGCTCACTCGTGCTGTTTCTAAATTAAGCATCGAGTGGCCAGCTGCTAGGCAAGAATATGTGTCTAAAAGTAAACTTGATGAACGATTTTTGCCTTCCCGCTTTCAACCTCCACGGCGGTGCCTTCCTTTTCTTCCCGATCTCCACACTGAGGTGTCGAGATCGTGGAAGAGACCCGCCTCCTATCGTGTATTTAGTCCTCAGACATCCACATATTCCAATATTTCGGGGGCTAAATTATATGGTTATGGGGCGATGCCTAAGGCGGAGGAGACTCTAGCTAGCCATCTTTCTGCTGAGTCTTCTTCGTCTTTGAAGGCACCAGCTTTGCCCACCAAGCCTCTCAGAAACACTTCGGCTTTGGTGGGTAAAGCTTACTCGGCGGCTGGTTAGGCTTCGGCATGTCTGCACACGATGTCGATATTGCAGGCATACCAAGCCGGTCTTTTAAAAGATATGATGAGAATGAGGAGGTCAGCACTGACGTGGTTCGAGAACTACGTCAGGCTGCAGCTTTATCTCTGCATGCCACCAGGGAATCGGCTAAACTAATGGGCCGTTCTATGGCAGCCCTGGTCGCCGCAGAGAGACATTTTGGCTTAATTTGTCTGATATGAAGGAGAAAGAGAAAGCTTTTCTTGTGGATGCTCCACTTTCTCCGTCTGGTTTATTTGGTGACGCAGTGAACAGTGAATACGGTCATAGATAAATTTCAGGAAGAAAAGAAACAAGCGGCAGCTTTCCAAAAATTCCTCCCACTCAAAATTCATGTCTCAGGGTTTGCTGGGCGAGGGCAGACCAAGCCGTCAACAAGCTCCTCACATAGGGCGCAACAAAAGCAGAGTGTCACGTCTCGTGGCCCCCCTTCTAAACAGTTGGAACAGGCGCGACAGTCTCAGGCAAAGCCTTCTGGTGGTAAGACTGATCTGAGGACAGTCATTATGGCTAAGAAGGCTTCGTCTAAGAAGAAGTCCTAACGCCACTGGGATTAGGATGCTGAGTGTGGTCCCCACCGTGAGAGGGAGGTGTTCACCGCTTCAGACGGTGCCCGTTCTCTCACGGTGCCCTCAGGGGTCCCTTCTGCCAACCCCGCCTTAGTGTCGGGGCGCAGACGGGCCCAGCGAGCGCTTTCCCGAGGGACGCTCGCCCCCTCTGAGGAGGGGTTTAGAGCAGTCAGACCAGTTGTTCCCTGCCGGTGCGCCGTTACAGGGCACTGTGTCTGCTGCTCAAAATATTCCAGTGGCCAGCCTCGAGAGGCTGGTACCCTTAGTAGATTTTCTGGCAGAGTGGAAGGGTCTTCCAAAAAAATATCTCAGTGGGTTCTGCAGTTCAGTTTAGATCTCCTTCTCCTCGATTTAACGGGGTCCTGCCCACCGTGGTGGGCCCCGAGCAGGCTCTGGTAATGGAACAAGAGGTGAAAACGCTCCTTCAAAAGGAGGCTATAGAACGGGTTCCTCCTCCCAGTAAGGAGTCAGGTTTTTATAGCCGATATTTCATCGTTCCAAAGAAGGATGGGGGGTTGCGTCCAATTTTAGATTTGCGCCTATTAAATCGTGCTGTAGCCAAGCTTAAATTTAAGATGCTTACGCTAAAGCAAATCGTGTCAAAAATCAGGTCTGAGGACTGGTTTGTCACGATAGATCTAAAGGACGCATACTTCCACATCTCCATCCTTCCGCAACATAGGAAGTTCCTGAGGTTCGCTTTCGGGGGCGAAGCGTACCAATATCGTGTTCTTCCGTTCGGCCTAGCTTTATCTCCCCGCACGTTCACGAAGTGCATGGACGCAGCTAGTCCCGCTGCGGCTCCAGGGCATTCGTATATTGAACTACATAGACGATTGGCTGATTCTCGCTCAATCGCAGCAGCAAGCGGTTCGGCATCGAGATGTCGTCCTCGCACACATCAAGAAATTGGGATTGAGGCTGAATGCCAAGAAGAGTGTTCTATCTCCATCACAGATAACATCTTTTCTGGGGGTATTATGGGATTCTGTAGCAATGCGGGCTCGCCTGTCGCCTGCCCACATCGCTTCGATTCTCTCAGCTGTAAAAAGAGTAAAGCTAGGCCAGTTGCTCACTGTAAAGCAGTTCCAGAGACTGCTAGGTCTGATGGCAGCAGCATCCAGTGTTATACCCTGCGGCCTGCTGTACATGAGACCATTACAGTGGTGGCTCAGGACCAAGGGGTTCTCCCCGAGGGGAAACCCCCTCCGCGTGATCAAAGTTTCACGGACTTGTCTCCGTGCTCTGGTCATGTGGAGGGATCCTTGGTTTCTGTCCCAGGGACCTGTGTTGGGAGCTCTTTGTTGTCGTGTAACACTAACGACAGATGTTTCCCTCACAGGCTGGGGGGTGATCATGAGTGGTCGCCCAGCCCAGGGTCTGTGGCAGGACCATCATCGATTGTGGCATATAAATTGTCTAGAGATGTTGGCTGTGTTTCAGGCTCTGAAGCACTTCCTGCCAGACCTGAGAGATCATCATGTTCTTGTCCGGTCCGACAACACATTGGTAGTCTCTTACATAAACCATCAGGGGGGTCTGCGCCGAGGTCACGCCTGTACGCCTTTCCCCTGATTGCTCTGCTCCCAGGAGTTCTGGAGAGGGTTCGTCGGGACGGGGTCAGTCTATTATTGGTAGCCCCGTTTTGGCGAGCCCGAGTATGGTTTGCGGACCTAGTGTCTCTTCTGGACGGCTCTCCTCTGGAGATTCCGATCAGGAGGGACCTTCTCAGGCGAGCGGGTTGATACTTCACCCCCGCCCAGAGTTGTGGAAGCTATGGGCTTGGCCTCTGAGGGGGCCCAGCTCGTAGGGGCTGGTCTCTCAACTAAAGTTCTTGAGACCATCCTTCACTCCAGAGCTCCTTCCACGAGGAGGTTATACGCCTTAAAGTGGAGGCTCTTCACTTCTTGGTGTGGAGAACACCTGTTGGACCCAGTTAACTGCCCAGTGGGTGCAGTGCTGGAGTTCCTGCAGGAACGTTTCTCCTCCACGTTTCTCCTCCACGGCTATCCCCCTCCACACTAAAGGGTATGTGGCGGTGCTTGCCGCGGACCATGTCCCTTTCAGTGGAGTCTCTTCGGGGAGACACCCATTTATAACTCGCTTTCTTCGTGGTACTTGAGGCTGAGGCCTGTAGTCTTGGACCTGGGACGGTGAAGGTTTTTTCTCCACCCCAGGCCAGGTTATGTCCTTAGGTTCTCACCAATATGGCCAGACCATAGTTCTGCAGGCCTTCTGTCCTCTTCCTTTTTCATCGGATCAGGAAAAGTAATCTGCTCTGCCCTGTTCGGGCTCTAGACGCTTACGTCAACAGAACTGCCCTCTGGAGGAAATTAGAACAAAATTAAATTAGAGGGATTGAAATTAGAGGTTTTATCCTTCAGCGATGGCGATAAACCATCATCAGGTTTATCGCCTCTCATTCCCCCTGTACACTGCACGAACAAGAGAGAGGTTTATCGCCTCTCGTTTCCCCTGTACACTGCACGAACAAGGGAGAGGTTTATCGCCTCGCGTTCCCCCTGTACACTGCACGAACAAGGGAGAGGCTTATCGGCTCTCGTTCCCCCTGTACACTGCACGAACAAGGGACAGGTTTATCGGCTCTCGTTCCCCCTGTACACTGCACGAACAAGGGAGAGGTTTATCGGCTCTCGTTTCCCCCTGTACACTGCACAAACAAGGGAGAGGTTTATCGCCTCTCGTTCACCCTGTACACTTCACGAACAAGGGAGAGATTTATCGCCTCTCGTTCCCCCTGTACACTGCACGAACAAGGGAGAGGTTTATCGGCTCTCGTTTCCCCCTGTACACTGCACAAACAAGGGAGAGGTTTATCGCCTCTCGTTCACCCTGTACACTTCACGAACAAGGGAGAGATTTATCGCCTCTCGTTCCCCCTGTACACTGCAAGAACAAGGGAGAGGTTTATCGCCTCTCGTTCCCCCTGTACACTGCACGAACAAGGAAGAGGTTTATCGGCTCTCGTTCCCCCTGTACACTGCACGAACAAGGAAGAGGTTTATCGCCTCTCGTTCCCCCTGTACACTGCACGAACAAGGGAGAGGCTTATTGGCTCTCGTTTCCCCTGTACACTGCACGGACAAAGGAAAGGTTTATCGCCTCTCGTTCCCCCTGTACACTGCACGAACAAGAGAGAGGTTTATCACCTCTCGTTCACCCTGTACACTGCACGAACAAGGGAGAGGTTTATCGCCTCTCGTTTCCCCTGTACACTGCACGAACAAGGGAGAGGTTTATCGCCTCTCGTTTCCCCTGTACACTGCACGAACAAGGGAGAGGTTTATCGGCTCTCGTTTCCCCCTGTACACTGCACGAACAAGGGAGAGGTTTATCGGCTCTCGTTTCCCCTGTACACTGCACGAAAAAGAGAGAGGTTTATCACCTCTCGTTCACCCTGTACACTGCACGAACAAGGGAGAGGTTTATCGCCTCTCGTTTCCCCTGTACACTGCACGAACAAGGGAGAGGTTTATTGCCTCTCGTTTCCCCTGTACACTGCACGAACAAGGGAGAGGTTTATCGGCTCTCGTTTCCCCCTGTACACTGCACGAACAAGGGAGAGGTTTATCGACTCGCGTTCCCCCTGTACACTGCACGAACAAGGGAGAGGCTTATCGGCTCTCGTTCCCCCTGTACACTGCACGAACAAGGGAGAGGTTTATCGGCTCTCGTTCCCCCTGTACACTGCACGAACAAGGGAGAGGTTTATCGGCTCTCGTTTCCTCTGTACACTGCACGAACAAGGGAGAGGTTTATCGCCTCTCGTTCCCCCTGAACACTACACGAACAAGGGAGAGGTTTATCGGCTCTCGTTCCCCCTGTACACTGCACGAACAAGGGAGAGGTTTATCGGCTCTCGTTTCCCCCTGTACACTGCGCAAACAAGGGAGAGGTTTATCGCCTCTCGTTCACCCTGTACACTTCACGAACAAGGGAGAGATTTATCGCCTCTCGTTCCCCCTGTACACTGCACGAACAAGGGAGAGGTTTATCGGCTCTCGTTTCCCCCTGTACACTGCACAAACAAGGGAGAGGTTTATCGCCTCTCGTTCACCCTGTACACTTCACGAACAAGGGAGAGATTTATCGCCTCTCGTTCCCCCTGTACACTGCAAGAACAAGGGAGAGGTTTATCGCCTCTCGTTCCCCCTGTACACTGCACGAACAAGGAAGAGGTTTATCGGCTCTCGTTCCCCCTGTACACTGCACGAACAAGGAAGCGGTTTATCGCCTCTCGTTCCCCCTGTACACTGCACGAACAAGGGAGAGGCTTATTGGCTCTCGTTTCCCCTGTACACTGCACGGACAAAGGAAAGGTTTATCGCCTCTCGTTCCCCCTGTACACTGCACGAACAAGAGAGAGGTTTATCACCTCTCGTTCACCCTGTACACTGCACGAACAAGGGAGAGGTTTATCGCCTCTCGTTTCCCCTGTACACTGCACGAACAAGGGAGAGGTTTATCGCCTCTCGTTTCCCCTGTACACTGCACGAACAAGGGAGAGGTTTATCGGCTCTCGTTTCCCCCTGTACACTGCACGAACAAGGGAGAGGTTTATCGGCCCTCGTTTCCCCTGTACACTGCACGAACAAGAGAGAGGTTTATCACCTCTCGTTCACCCTGTACACTGCACGAACAAGGGAGAGGTTTATCGCCTCTCGTTTCCCCTGTACACTGCACGAACAAGGGAGAGGTTTATCGCCTCTCGTTTCCCCTGTACACTGCACGAACAAGGGAGAGGTTTATCGGCTCTCGTTTCCCCCTGTACACTGCACGAACAAGGGAGAGGTTTATCGGCTCTCGTTTCCCCTGTACACTGCACGAACAAGGGAGAGGTTTATCGCCTCTCGTTTCCCCCGTACACTGCACGAACAAGGGAGAGGTTTATCGGCTCTCGTTCCCCCTGTACACTGCACGAACAAGGGAGAGGTTTATCGGCTCTCGTTCCCCCTGTACACTGCACGAACAAGGGAGAGGTTTATCGGCTCTCGTTCCCCCTGTACACTGCACGAACAAGGGAGAGGTTTATCGCCTCTCGTTTCCCCCTGTACACTGCACGAACACTGCACGGAAAATGACGCACAACAAAGCTGAAATTTGGAATGTACACATTTGGCTCAAAATCTCACAAAAAGCGCAGTTTATGCCAAGCCTTAAGCAGCTGACTTGTTGCCTCACTGCCCTATCAGGCAATGACTTAGCAGAAAGAGTTTACACATGAAAGTACCATACAAAACTGATTTCGGATAGACTTCGGAGACAGCTTAACGGTTTAATGAGTGACAACAAAGCAGAGAGAGCTTTAGTGAAAATAAATATTTAAATCACTACAATACTAATTTCTCGCTAGATATGACAGTGGAAATAGTTGGCCAAAATGTTATATGTTTACACACAAAGTGACATCCCAAACCTCAAATTTCAGACACCGTTTTTATTTTTTAGGTCAACTGTCACGGAATGGAAAGTACAGGATTGTGGGATCTTAAGCTTCAAAAATCGATGAGATGAAGGCATCTCAGGAGAAAGGATGTGGCATGATCATTGGATTCTAACATGCCTTGTTGCCTTCCTACCTCCACGTCTGCCTGCGTAGATTTTCAGACGCAGTCCTCTAATCAGCCAATCACATGGCAGCAACTTAATGCATTTAGGCATGTAGATATGAGGACTCCCTGATCGGTGCCCTGACCACAGAGCTAGGGAACTGATTCACACGCACCCTTGTTTAAGACAATCTACTGAAATTCAAACTGAGCATCAGAATGGGGACGAAAGGTGATTTAAATGACTTTGAATGTGGCAGGTTGTTGGTGACAGACTGGCTGGTCCTAGTATTTCAGAAACTGCCAATCTACTGGGATTTGCATGCACAACCATCTCTAGGGTTTACAGAGAATGGTCAGAGAAATAGAAAATATCCAGTGACCAGCAGATCTGTGGGCGAAAATGATTTGTTGATGTCAGAAGTCAGAGGAGAACGGCAAGAGAGGTTCCAGCTTATTAAAAGGTAACCGTAACTTTAGGTTACAGACGTAACCCCTGTTCTCTGATAACATTCGTTCAGTAAGGCATGACCGATTGTGGAAGCACCAATGACACCACATCTGCCAATTATGGCAGACCAATCACTGCAGTCATGACTCCCTGTATATAAACCGGATTCACCTTTCTTCATTCCCTGCATATCTCTTCTCCGTGCGAGACAGGCAAGGAGGTCAATGTTGTGAGATACCTCACTTAATTTTATCAGAAAACCGGGGTTACGTCAGTAACCTAACATTCTCTTTCTAACATTCATTCGGTAGCTTACTATGGGATATAGACAACTCCCGATTTGCTGATATGCTGACGAAGCAGACTAATGAGTGGGTTATTATCTGAAATCACTGCTCCACAGAGGTCCAAACAGGATAATGAGGAATTTGCCCCTTTATAACTCTGATATTATACAACCTGACTACTCACTCCCAGGACTGAGTGGACCAGAGAGGGGTTTGTCACATCCAGTCTATAGAAACAACTAAATGTGTGCGGAGAAGACCAACTGACTGCCGGTCAAATTTCTTGGATAGAATTGCCTCTAAATGGAGCCCAGGATGCAGCCTTACCTCTAGTAAAATGCGCTCCTAGTCCTACTTGGGGCTCTGTATTTGGGTTATTGTCACATAACATGAAAGCCTCCACCACCCAGTGGGAAAGGCGTTGACAGGAAATAGGTTTTACCTTGTAAGAGTCAGCCCACGAGACATTATTAGACACAATATTACGAAGTGATACACTTATGATAGTTCTCTGTACATATGTACGCAGAGTACGGACTGGACATAAACAGTGTAACCTCTTCTCCTCTGGAGATGAAAAGCATGTTGGATGAAAAGCTAACAGGTCCACTGATTGAACTGCACCAGTGATTTAGGCACAAAAGCCGGGTTAGTTATAAAAGTTACTTTTTGACCACCCAGTGCGAACATCATACATGAGGAGTTCACTGATAAAGCATGTAGTTTGCTTGCCCTTTTTGCTGTATTTTGCTGTAACAGAGGTGTCTTTAAAGCGAGCAGCTTCAAAGCAATGTTAACAATGGGCTCGAAAGGGGATTTAGAGAGACAGACGAGAGAGTGTTGACCAATAGTACCTGAGTTAAGACCAATATGTCACGGTGTCTGGTTGTGTTTTCCTGGGTTGTCACTAGAGGTCCTCGTTCTCACGGTGTCTTTCACATTTGACTTCATTTCCCAGCATTCTGTCTGTCACTCATCAGTTCATTGCACTCAGCTGTTTCCCATCACATTGTTAGATCTGTGTGTATATATTCCATGTCTGTGTCAGTGTTTGTTACGGAGTCGTTGTTATTGTCCCCACACTTCCGTTTACTGTTCGAGTCGGTTCCTTGTGTTTGTCTTTTTGTTATTGGATTGCCTTTTCTGGATTTTGACCTTTGCCTGGACTGTTGTGAGCACGGATTACCCTTTAAATAAAGACCGCTATTGGATCACTGAATTCCTTGTTTGTGCTTGTCGTGACACAATATGACATGCAGAGATAGCAGACAGGTAAACCTTAGCTGTAGAAAAGGCTTCTGAGGGGAGGGGTGGAATATTTCCCCCTCATGCTTGAGAGAGGAGATAACAGCCATGGCTGGTCGTAGAGCAGTTGTGCAATCTCCACTACCCACAGCCTCCCCGGCTAGTTTAGTGCAATCCGGATCATAACATGTCTGCATTCTCAAACCCTCCGTAGTGTCGGCTCTAACAGGCCCCACAGAGGAAACTTCTGGCCAATCGTGGGCTAGAGCATCCACACCCAACAGTGCATATTTGCCGGCCAGAGAGAACAGGGGACATTGCACATTTTTGCGCGCTGCGAAGAAATCTATGGCAGCCTCGCCGAATCTCTGGCACACTATGAGGATCACTTGGGGGTTAAGTGTCCACTCCATGTACAGAAGATTCCCTCTGGACAGTAGATCCGCTCCCCTGTTCATTATTCATGGAACATGCATCGCACGTAATGACAAGAAGGTCCTGCTGCTCCCGATTTATGTAGGCTATCATCGTTGTATTGTCCGTCCTGACCAATACATGATGATTCTTGAGAAAGTGCCCAAAATGTCTCAGAGACAGGAGCACTGTTAAAGTGCCCCGATTATGGATTTTTTAAAATTACCTTTCATGTAGTGTGTAACATAGCTCTAAGTGAATGAAAACATCCTGCAAAGTTTTAAATCTGAAAGTGCACCGTATATAGTTATTGTCTCTCAAATGTAAGAGTCGACTCTGAGTCAATTAAAAGAATCATTTTTCAAATCAATCCAAAGCTGTTTCGTTGTGATGTCAAGACTAAACATTAGCATATTGCCTGCCCACTTATTGCGCGCGCAGACACCAGGGAAAACTTGAACCCCCTCATACACTGCAGCTGATTCATGTGGATACTGGATAGCATCATGTCAAGAAGACACTGACTTCCACGATATGAAGGTACAGCCAGTTCTTTTCCACTGCCCAAGGCCAAGCATGTGAAGAATCAGTGGTTGAAGTTCATCTTTACAACGATACTACAGCAGAATAGCCCAAACCTTGTGCTGTTTTCCCGTCATTGTACTGACGACTGCTGCTTTAACCTAAATGCGTTCAACGGTGGATTCACAAGCCTGTTGTTATTGAAGGATGGGTCATTACATGTACCAAGTGCCAAAAGCACAAGTATTGCAGAAACAATACACTACCTGTCGTAATTCCTTGCAGCAAAGATTTTCAGCCTCGCTTGGCATTTTGATACAGTCCCACATGCACCTAAATAAATTCGGCAATTAATTTGTCTGTGTAATAATCTGTTACACTGAACTAACAGATTATTTATTATATCCGCAAGATTAATCAGCATGTCACTTATCAGACATTCTTTCTCCGATTCTACATGTGCCATTAGCGTCAATTATTATTATAGACATATTATTAGACAATGAATGTGAAAGACGGCTCTTAAGGGCGAATGGCCTGTGACGCTGTCCAATTCCCTCATGCACAGCAGTCCCAGGGGAACCACTGACACCGTTAAGTCCATCAAACCTAGTAACCGAAGACAAATCCTGAAAGAGACTGAACTCCCTTGTTGAAAAATGTAACTCCCAGCTGTGAAATGTCTTGATGCGTTCCTCTGATAGGAAAGCTCGAAACATCACTGAACTCCATCTGAGACCTAAGTAAACTATATTTTCGTCTGGCTTATCTTGACACCTAATCTCTCCAGATGAGTCACTAGCGTGATTGTATCGCTCTCTGCTTGCCGTGGACAGCAGACCAGCAGATTGTGCAGATAAGATAAAACTCTGACCTGTGCATTTCTTAACGCCATCATAGCCCCTTCCACACATCTGTTGAATACCCTGAGAGCTAGAGAAAGGCAGAAGGGAATTTCTGTATACTCTTATGCTGTGCCCTGATAACCGAACTTCAGATATTTCCTGTGAGCAGGAAAAATATCTATGTAAAATTATGTGTCCTGGAGATCCACCAAGGATCTATCTCCTTGACGAATATTCTGAACCAAAGTTCTGAGTGAAAGCATTTTGAATTTGTATTTTGTGAGGTATTTGTTGAGGACCTGTAAATCCAAAATGGGACAGAGAGTAGTTATTACCGGACACCATGTGTCAAAATGATTGATGACTTCCGGTTGACCTTTGACCTTTTCCGGTCCCGCCCTTTTCCTGGTGTGCATCCGTTATCTATAGATAAGGATTGACCTATTGACCCCACCCATCCAATCGATGTGTTTTGAGAGATTGTGCATCCGGCGTCTATTGTTAAGGGTCAAGCAGTTGACCCCGCCTATCCGATCAATGAAATGTTTTGACCATCTGGCCTCTATTGATAAGGGTTGTGGTGTTGAGCTATCTGATCAATCAACTGTTTTGGCATTCCAGAGGCCATAGTGGTTTCAATGTGATGTGGGTAATGTGAGAGGAAAAAAGTCAGTGTCACAGACGCTCCCCCTACCTCTGCTCTGGCCTCTATTGATAAGGGTTGTGGTGTTGAGCTATCTGATCAATCAACTGTTTTGGCATTCCAGAGGCCATTGTGTTTTGGTGTGTAATGTGAGAGGAAAAAAGTCAGTGTCACAGGCTGTCCCTCACCTCCCCTCTCTATGTGTGTCACAGACACTCCCCCTCCCCCTCTGCAAGTGTGGCATTCCAGAGGCCATTGTGGTTTCCTGTGTAATGTGAGAGGAAAAAAGTCAGTGTCACAGGCTGTCCCTCTCCATGTGTGTCACTGACGCTCCCCCTACCTCTGCAAGTGTGTCACGGGGGTTCTTGCCTACCCCTCCATGTCTGCTCTGATATCTGAAACAATGTTACATAAACAGGGTCTATCGTTTAAAATATTATTCAAATGAAAGCAGAGTTGAAAAACATACTGGTCTTTATAAATGTTTATAAAATAATTTAACTACAGTTGAAAACGTATAGTTTAAATGATGTAAATGAAATGGTTATAAAATAATTTAACTAAGGTTGAAACATACTATTCTTTATAAATGTATAAATGAAATGGTTATAAAATAATTTAACTAAGGTTGAAACATACTATTCTTTATAAATGTATAAATGAAATGTTTATAAAATAATTTTACTATAGTTGAAAACATAGTTTAAATGATGTAAACGAAATGGTTATAAAATAATTTAACTAAGGTTGAAACATACTATTCTTTATAAATGTATAAATGAAATGGTTATAAAATGGTGTAAATGAAATGGTTATAAAATAATATAAACTAAGGTTGATCGTTTAAAATATTATTCAAATGAAACTAGAGTTGAAAAACATACTGGTCTTTATAATTGTATAAATGAAATGTTTATAAAATAATTTAACAATAGTTGAAAACATATAGTTAAAATGGTGTAAATGACTGTGTGTGTGTGTGTGTGTGTGTGTGTCATGGTGTCAAAGCACTAAACAATCCATCTCTGATACACACGGATGAATAGGTATTTGTTTAAAAACACTGATCCGATACATTTTGTTGACCGTTTGAATTAAATTAAAAAGTACTTATACATATACATATATTATACTCATATACATCCTCATTGTAATTTATTTATCCAATTTCAAAGACTTTTTCAGTATGCGCTCATTAAAAACCTCTCAAACATTTTTAAGTTTTACTATTGTAAATCAGAAACACCTGTCATTTTGACTACCCTTATTTATTGTATCTTAAAGAGGTCATCTCTTTTGGGGTTGAATATTGAGAAAATTGTAATGATCTTTTGAAATAATAGTTCAATGTTTTTAATGGATAAGCTGCAAACACATTTCATTTTGTAAGTGTAAGTTCTAGATGTGTGTTGCACCTTCCACTCTGCATATCAGAGGGGATGATAATCATTAACTGGTATTTTGGTCAGTTTCTCACACAAAGCTACTGTATGGTTTTGAAGATTTTGATATTATGGTACTTTTCATATGATAGCCTACTTTTATGGGGCTTTTTTTATTGTGGAGCTTGACAGGTCTCGTTCCTTTCGCTTTCATTATAATGAAAAGAGGTGTGCAGGATATCTTTTTTAGAAATTCACCTTTTGTGTTTTACTGAAGAAAGAAAGTTATACAGGCTTAGAACTAGGTTTTCACAGTACCAACATTACAGTAGTCGGTACCAATATACCAGTCTCAATACCAGTTCTCACTACCAGTTTTGGTACCATAGCAAAAACGATTTAAACTATTTTGTTTAATAAAAAAAAATAATAAAAAAATATGAATGGCTTATATAGAAAACGAGCAAAGAATGCTCCTTTTAATAAATATGCCTGGGAGCCAGGGTTGCCAGGTTTTTGCTACAAAACTAGCCGAATGGTCAAAGTCAAAGTTTATTCATATAGCACAATTTATACAGCGACAGATGACCAATGTGCTTTACACTACATCATAAAACATAAAACAAAACAAAGGAAAAGGATAAAAAAAAACATCATATATGAAAGGAATGTGAGTATATATCAGCATTTAATGATCATTAAATGCCAGAGAGAATAAATAGGTTTTTAACAAAGACTTAAAAAGAGGAAGGGATGGCGCGGATCTAATCTGGATAGACAAGCTGTTCCAAAGTTTAGGGTCCACAACAGAAAGTGCACAATGTCCCCTTTGCTGTAATCTGAATCTAGGGACAACTACGTTTTTTTGTCCCAGATCTGAAAGGGACTAATAGATTAGAGATGTAGGATGGCGTCGGATTATTCAAACATTTACAAACAAACAAAAGGATTTTAAAATCAACTTTAAAACGAACCAATGAAGTCATGATAAAATTTCAGTGATCATCATGTTTTGCATAGACATGGTTATAAAATAATTTAACTAAGGTTGAAACATACTATTCTTTATAAATGTATAAATGAAATGTTTATAAAATAATTTAACTAAGGTTGAGGTCACCAGCATCAGTTGTCAATGTTAAATAAATATAATTGAGATTTGGTACTGTGGAGTGCTCTGAAGCCAGACTGAAGTCTCAAATAGAGATAGTATTTAGGTTAAGATAAGAATCAAGTCGACGTAACACAACTTTTTCGAGACCTTTGAAGATGAAAGGTAAATTAGAAATGGGCCTATAGTTTTCAATGAAGTTGCTACTTTTTATACTCATTTGTATAATTATTGACCAAATATATGTTCAGCTGTGGCATTTCCACCAGCAGAGAAGCACTTCCACTCACCTGGAAAGTAATTAGAAATCTTAATATTTCCTTTGACTGTTGAATTTAATATGACAGGTGCTGAAACATTGCTTCCATTTTGGGCAGAGATATTGATTTTAGAGACTCCATAAGGCTCCACGGTTTCCCCCTTTTTCTTCTGATAGAGAGGAAAGACACATAATTAATGATATTTTTAACCATAGTTTGTACGCAGGGCCTATAACAGAAATCAGCCCTGATCTGACTGGTGTATTTCATAGGGCTGTGTACATTATCATAATACGACGTGTCCATCTGCTGTTTTCAGTGCACTCCTCTAATCTGAAATGACCAGCTCAACCTGAGAAAAAAAGGCAAATATTATGTAGGGGTGAAGTTTGGTTAATTGTGACACTTTTTGCCACTGAGCTAACTGGGAAAAAACTATTATGCAATTGTTCACTCATAAGTGACGATTTTTCTTTTTTTTTTTTCCTTTCCTTTTTTTTTTTTTACGTAATTAGCAATGTACTAGGTAGCCTAGAAATTGCATTGATTTATCTCCAAATAAGTTTACTACCATTTATTGATTAAGTGTGTCAGATACCAATCATAATAATTTATTTATTACTTACCTCCTTCCCAAATGTATAATTAGAATAAAATTCAGACAGTTATTTTTATGGCAGTAAAACGATGCTAACCTGTCACTAGCAAGCACTATTATAAACAATGGCTGAAAGAATCTGAAAGCTTCTTAAAAACGATACTATGTTAAAATTTTATTAGGATAACATTATTGTTTATATTTGAACAACTAGTTGCCCATGGTTAATTTAAGGACTAGGCTACATCTTTTGTTACAACAAGAACGGGTTGGAGTAGCCTATTAAAGAGGACATGTGTTCTTAACAGTATGTTGTCATATTTCTAACAACAGCAAGCATTTGATGAATTGAAGAGATACATTCGACTCCGCAGGCGCACATAAATAATGCGTCACGCTGAACGTCAATTCACGTCACGCCCTTTATTTTTTTTTAATGCAACAAAAAATATACAAAGATTAGCATACATGCGTACACCTCACAACAAGTAGAAAACATACATAAGGATATGTAAAATAAAGTAGGGGTAAAATTACAATAATTTAAAGTAACAAAAAGCTTCACAGGTCTTCCTTGCTTTTTTGTTAAATTTGATCTAATGTAGTACCATTTTTTATTACTTGCGTGATGACTTCATAAAGTAGGCTAGGCTATACTGCGTGGTCATCCTTATGCTTCCATCTATCCATCACTCAATTATAGCAACTAGCTAAGTCTCGGTTTTCATATGTTGTGCAAATGTATATTATTAGGCTAAATATTATTTTAAATAACTTATTTATGGTAAAAACCGAGTCTCAAGTAGTCTATCACTTACAACTGACGAAGATTTCTAATTACATAGTTACATTTATAGCGCTTTTTACAATAGGCTACAGATTGTTTCAAAGCAGCTTTACAGTGATAACGGGAAATAAGGCAACAACGTTTGTTTTGGCTGTTCAGCAGCTCTAGAAGAAAACTGTCATCCAGCTCGAGTAAGTTTGATTCAATTCCGTTGTAAATCGGAATGTCATTGGCCAGCTCAGTTCAGTTATCAGTGTCAGATCAATAATATTGTTGATTATTAAGATATATGTAGATAATCTTCTAAACGTAATAAAATTAGGCTTCGTCTTGTGATTGTAACAACTGTTTAATAGATCGCAGGAAATACTGTGATTCGGTGATCTTATTATTACTTTTTTTAATTATTATTAATAAAGTCAAGAAGATGATAAACCCCATAATTACCTGTCGCTTGTACATCGCTGTGTATCCTGCGTGCTTGAGCAGATAGTGACGCCTGAGAGGAAAAAAACTTTCACGTTTAATTTGACAATGAGACCAGTCAAAGTGCACTACATACATTTTTTTATCACTGTGAAACCATCCATCCTGTACACTCAACTCTTTAGAAAGCAATCTTTTTCCCCAGAAATGTGTCACTTTGGTTTTCAGTGGCATTGCATAGGCTATAATTTTTGCATTATAGGTGCTGATATAATTGATCTTTGTTTTTATTTTTTAAATGTTTCAACAGGGGTTTAGATTTTTTTTATTATTATTATTATTATTATTATTATACATTTTATTTATAGGCGCCTTTCTTGACACTCAAGGTCACCTTACAACATCATCAACAATAACAAATTTAAAAAGCAATGAGACACAAGACATATATAAAAAAAAAAAAAAAAAAAAAAAAAAAAAGTGCAGTTATGGTCAAAGGGAATAAGCTATTCTAAACAGATAAGTTTTGAGTTTGGATTTGAAAAGTGAAAGAGAGTCAATTTTACGGAGGTCCGGTGGAAGCGAATGCAGAGAAACTGAAAGCTCTACTCCCCATAGTAACAAGGCGGACACGGGGAACAGTAAAATGAATAAAAGAAGAGGATCTTAGAGTACGCGTGTGTGTGGGTATATGGAGGAGATCAGAACGATATGAAGGGGCTAGATTATGAATGGCTTTAAAAGTAAGAAGAAGTATTTTGTAGTTGATACGATAAATAATAGGGGGCCAATGCAGCTGTTGTAGGATAGGAGTGATGTGATAAATAGGAGGGGTGCGAGTAATGATACGAGCTGCCGAGTTTTGGACCAGTTGAAGTTTATGAAGAGTTTTATGTGGGAGGCCAAACAAAAGGGAATTACAATAATCTAAACGGGAGGTGACTAAGCTGTGAACAAGAATGGCAGTCGAGTGCGGCGTGAGGAAAGGACGCAAACGGTTGATATTACGAAGATGATAATAAGTAGACCGGTAACGTTGTTAACATGAGATGTAAAGGAGAGGGTGCTATCAAAGATGACACCCAAACTCTTAACCTGAGGGGATGGGGGAAATGAAGGAGCTATCAATAAGAATAGAGAAATTATGGATTTTGTTTAATGTTGATTTTGTACCTATAAGAAGCAATTCTGTTTTATTACTATTTAATTTAAGGAAATTTGATGTGAACCAGGATTTTATGTCAAGAAGGCAGTTAGTAAGGGAAGATGGTGGAAGTGTGGAATTAGGTTTAGTTGAAAGATAGAGCTGGGTGTCATCTGCGTAGCAATGGAAATGAATATGATGTTTACGGAAGATGTAACCAAGGGGAAGAAGATAAATAATAAACAGTAAGGGCCCCAGAACAGAGCCCTGCGGCACGCCTGTTATGACAGGGACAGAATAAGAGGTGAATGATTTTAACTGAATAAACTGAGTGCGGCCAGAGAGATATGAATTAAACCAGTTAAGAGGTATATTAGTAATTACAATAGAGGAGAGTCTGTCAAGAAGTATGGTGTGTGAAATAGTATCGAAGGCCGCACTCAGATCAAGCAGAAGAAGAATGGAAAGTAAACCAGAATCAGCCGCTAGAAGAAGGTTGTTAGTGGTTTCAAGTAATGCTGTTTCCGTACTATGATGCGGACGGATTTAGGACACCAGTGGGTCACCTGATGGAGTTTTAGGACACCAGTGGGTCACCTGATGGAGTTTTAGGACACCAGTGGGTCACCTGATGGAGTTTTAGGACACCAGTGGGTCACCTGATGGAGTTTTAGGACACCAGTGGGTCACCTGATGGAGTTTTTCGGTTCCTTGCCACTGTTGCCTTTGGCTTGCTCAGTTGGGGATATTCAAATTAATTAACCAAGCATTAATACCATTGATCAACCCTACCAAACGTGGATGTTTTTTCACTAAGAAACAAACATTGTTATGTTTTTTGATTGATCTGATCAGCATGTTCAGCACAAATGTTTTATCAATGTGAGTCAAAGTCTCATCAGAGACTAAAGCAATACTGTCATGTCAAATATTTACATTAATGTAAATATTTTGAAAGTAGCATTCCACTACAGTGAATATAATAATTTCCGACCTATTTCAAATCTTCCATTCATCTCCAAAATTTTGGAAAAAATAGTGGCTGTTCAACTCCATACTCATCTTTCTTACAATAATCTATATGAGCAATTCCAGTCAGGTTTCCGTCAAGTCAAGTCAAGTCAAGTGTATTTATATAGCGCTTTTCACAATATAAATTGCATCAAAGCAGCTTCACAATATCAATCAAATAACATAACAATGTTTGTTTCTTAGTGAAAAAACATCCACGTTTGGTAGGGTTGATCAATGGTATTAATGCTTGGTTAATTAATTTGAATATCCCCAACTGAGCAAGCCAAAGGCAACAGTGGCAAGGAACCGAAAAACTCCATCAGGTGACCCACTGGTGTCCTAAAACTCCATCAGGTGACCCACTGGTGTCCTAAAACTCCATCAGGTGACCCACTGGTGTCCTAAAACTCCATCAGGTGACCCACTGGTGTCCTAAAACTCCATCAGGTGACCCACTGGTGTCCTAAATCCGTCCGCATCATAGTACGGAAACAGCATTACTTGAAACCACTAACAACCTTCTTCTAGCGGCTGATTCTGGTTTACTTTCCATTCTTCTTCTGCTTGATCTGAGTGCGGCCTTCGATACTATTTCACACACCATACTTCTTGACAGACTCTCCTCTATTGTAATTACTAATATACCTCTTAACTGGTTTAATTCATATCTCTCTGGCCGCACTCAGTTTATTCAGTTAAAATCATTCACCTCTTATTCTGTCCCTGTCATAACAGGCGTGCCGCAGGGCTCTGTTCTGGGGCCCTTACTGTTTATTATTTATCTTCTTCCCCTTGGTTACATCTTCCGTAAACATCATATTCATTTCCATTGCTACGCAGATGACACCCAGCTCTATCTTTCAACTAAACCTAATTCCACACTTCCACCATCTTCCCTTACTAACTGCCTTCTTGACATAAAATCCTGGTTCACATCAAATTTCCTTAAATTAAATAGTAATAAAACAGAATTGCTTCTTATAGGTACAAAATCAACATTAAACAAAATCCATAATTTCTCTATTCTTATTGATAGCTCCTTCATTTCCCCCATCCCCTCAGGTTAAGAGTTTGGGTGTCATCTTTGATAGCACCCTCTCCTTTACATCTCATGTTAACAACGTTACCGGTCTACTTATTATCATCTTCGTAATATCAACCGTTTGCGTCCTTTCCTCACGCCGCACTCGACTGCCATTCTTGTTCACAGCTTAGTCACCTCCCGTTTAGATTATTGTAATTCCCTTTTGTTTGGCCTCCCACATAAAACTCTTCATAAACTTCAACTGGTCCAAAACTCGGCAGCTCGTATCATTACTCGCACCCCTCCTATTTATCACATCACTCCTATCCTACAACAGCTGCATTGGCCCCCTATTATTTATCGTATCAACTACAAAATACTTCTTCTTACTTTTAAAGCCATTCATAATCTAGCCCCTTCATATCGTTCTGATCTCCTCCATATACCCACACACACGCGTACTCTAAGATCCTCTTCTTTTATTCATTTTACTGTTCCCCGTGTCCGCCTTGTTACTATGGGGAGTAGAGCTTTCAGTTTCTCTGCATTCGCTTCCACCGGACCTCCGTAAAATTGACTCTCTTTCACTTTTCAAATCCAAACTCAAAACTTATCTGTTTAGAATAGCTTATTCCCTTTGACCATAACTGCACTTTTTTTTTTTTTTTTTTTTTTTTTTTTTATATATGTCTTGTGTCTCATTGCTTTTTAAATTTGTTATTGTTGATGATGTTGTAAGGTGACCTTGAGTGTCAAGAAAGGCGCCTATAAATAAAATGTATAATAATAATAATAATAATAATAATAAAAAAAATCTAAACCCCTGTTGAAACATTTAAAAAATAAAAACAAAGATCAATTATATCAGCACCTATAATGCAAAAATTATAGCCTATGCAATGCCACTGAAAACCAAAGTGACACATTTCTGGGGAAAAAGATTGCTTTCTAAAGAGTTGAGTGTACAGGATGGATGGTTTCACAGTGATAAAAAAATGTATGTAGTGCACTTTGACTGGTCTCATTGTCAAATTAAACGTGAAAGTTTTTTTCCTCTCAGGCGTCACTATCTGCTCAAGCACGCAGGATACACAGCGATGTACAAGCGACAGGTAATTATGGGGTTTATCATCTTCTTGACTTTATTAATAATAATTAAAAAAAGTAATAATAAGATCACCGAATCACAGTATTTCCTGCGATCTATTAAACAGTTGTTACAATCACAAGACGAAGCCTAATTTTATTACGTTTAGAAGATTATCTACATATATCTTAATAATCAACAATATTATTGATCTGACACTGATAACTGAACTGAGCTGGCCAATGACATTCCGATTTACAACGGAATTGAATCAAACTTACTCGAGCTGGATGACAGTTTTCTTCTAGAGCTGCTGAACAGCCAAAACAAACGTTGTTGCCTTATTTCCCGTTATCACTGTAAAGCTGCTTTGAAACAATCTGTAGCCTATTGTAAAAAGCGCTATAAATGTAACTATGTAATTAGAAATCTTCGTCAGTTGTAAGTGATAGACTACTTGAGACTCGGTTTTTACCATAAATAAGTTATTTAAAATAATATTTAGCCTAATAATATACATTTGCACAACATATGAAAACCGAGACTTAGCTAGTTGCTATAATTGAGTGATGGATAGATGGAAGCATAAGGATGACCACGCAGTATAGCCTAGCCTACTTTATGAAGTCATCACGCAAGTAATAAAAAATGGTACTACATTAGATCAAATTTAACAAAAAAGCAAGGAAGACCTGTGAAGCTTTTTGTTACTTTAAATTATTGTAATTTTACCCCTACTTTATTTTACATATCCTTATGTATGTTTTCTACTTGTTGTGAGGTGTACGCATGTATGCTAATCTTTGTATATTTTTTGTTGCATTAAAAAAAAATAAAGGGCGTGACGTGAATTGACGTTCAGCGTGACGCATTATTTATGTGCGCCTGCGGAGTCGAATGTATCTCTTCAATTCATCAAATGCTTGCTGTTGTTAGAAATATGACAACATACTGTTAAGAACACATGTCCTCTTTAATAGGCTACTCCAACCCGTTCTTGTTGTAACAAAAGATGTAGCCTAGTCCTTAAATTAACCATGGGCAACTAGTTGTTCAAATATAAACAATAATGTTATCCTAATAAAATTTTAACATAGTATCGTTTTTAAGAAGCTTTCAGATTCTTTCAGCCATTGTTTATAATAGTGCTTGCTAGTGACAGGTTAGCATCGTTTTACTGCCATAAAAATAACTGTCTGAATTTTATTCTAATTATACATTTGGGAAGGAGGTAAGTAATAAATAAATTATTATGATTGGTATCTGACACACTTAATCAATAAATGGTAGTAAACTTATTTGGAGATAAATCAATGCAATTTCTAGGCTACCTAGTATATTGCTAATTACGTAAAAAAAAAAAAAGAAAAGGAAAAAAAAAAAGAAAAATCGTCACTTATGAGTGAACAATTGCATAATAGTTTTTTCCCAGTTAGCTCAGTGGCAAAAAGTGTCACAATTAACCAAACTTCACCCCTACATAATATTTGCCTTTTTTTCTCAGGTTGAGCTGGTCATTTCAGATTAGAGGAGTGCACTGAAAACAGCAGATGGACACGTCGTATTATGGTAATGTACACAGCCCTATGAAACACACCAGTCAGATCAGGGCTGATTTCTGTTATAGGCCCTGAGTACAAACTATGGTTAAAAATATCATTAATTATGTGTCTTTCCTCTCTATCAGAAGAAAAAGGGGGAAACCGTGGAGCCTTATGGAGTCTCTAAAATCAATATCTCTGCCCAAAATGGAAGCAATGTTTCAGCACCTGTCATATTAAATTCAACAGTCAAAGGAAATATTAATATTTCTAATTACTTTCCAGGTGAGTGGAAGTGCTTCTCTGCTGGTGGAAATGCCACAGCTGAACATATATTTGGTCAATAATTATACAAATGAGTATAAAAAGTAGCAACTTCATTGAAAACTATAGCCCCATTTCTAATTTACCTTTCATCTTCAAAGGTCTCGAAAAAGTTGTGTTACGTCGACTTGATTCTTATCTTAACCTAAATACTATCTCTATTTGAGACTTCAGTCTGGCTTCAGAGCACTCCACAGTACCAAATCTCAATTATATTTATTTAACATTGACAACTGATGCTGGTGACCTCAACCTTAGTTAAATTATTTTATAAACATTTCATTTATACATTTATAAAGAATAGTATGTTTCAACCTTAGTTAAATTATTTTATAACCATGTCTATGCAAAACATGATGATCACTGAAATTTTATCATGACTTCATTGGTTCGTTTTAAAAGTTGATTTTAAAATCCTTTTGTTTGTTTGTAAATGTTTGAATAATCCGACGCCATCCTACATCTCTAATCTATTAGTCCCTTTCAGATCTGGGACAAAAAAACGTAGTTGTCCCTAGATTCAGATTACAGCAAAGGGGACATTGTGCACTTTCTGTTGTGGACCCTAAACTTTGGAACAGCTTGTCTATCCAGATTAGATCCGCGCCATCCCTTCCTCTTTTTAAGTCTTTGTTAAAAACCTATTTATTCTCTCTGGCATTTAATGATCATTAAATGCTGATATATACTCACATTCCTTTCATATATGATGTTTTTTTTTATCCTTTTCCTTTGTTTTGTTTTATGTTTTATGATGTAGTGTAAAGCACATTGGTCATCTGTCGCTGTATAAATTGTGCTATATGAATAAACTTTGACTTTGACCATTCGGCTAGTTTTGTAGCAAAAACCTGGCAACCCTGGCTCCCAGGCATATTTATTAAAAGGAGCATTCTTTGCTCGTTTTCTATATAAGCCATTCATATTTTTTTATTATTTTTTTTTATTAAACAAAATAGTTTAAATCGTTTTTGCTATGGTACCAAAACTGGTAGTGAGAACTGGTATTGAGACTGGTATATTGGTACCGACTACTGTAATGTTGGTACTGTGAAAACCTAGTTCTAAGCCTGTATAACTTTCTTTCTTCAGTAAAACACAAAAGGTGAATTTCTAAAAAAGATATCCTGCACACCTCTTTTCATTATAATGAAAGCGAAAGGAACGAGACCTGTCAAGCTCCACAATAAAAAAAGCCCCATAAAAGTAGGCTATCATATGAAAAGTACCATAATATCAAAATCTTCAAAACCATACAGTAGCTTTGTGTGAGAAACTGACCAAAATACCAGTTAATGATTATCATCCCCTCTGATATGCAGAGTGGAAGGTGCAACACACATCTAGAACTTACACTTACAAAATGAAATGTGTTTGCAGCTTATCCATTAAAAACATTGAACTATTATTTCAAAAGATCATTACAATTTTCTCAATATTCAACCCCAAAAGAGATGACCTCTTTAAGATACAATAAATAAGGGTAGTCAAAATGACAGGTGTTTCTGATTTACAATAGTAAAACTTAAAAATGTTTGAGAGGTTTTTAATGAGCGCATACTGAAAAAGTCTTTGAAATTGGATAAATAAATTACAATGAGGATGTATATGAGTATAATATATGTATATGTATAAGTACTTTTTAATTTAATTCAAACGGTCAACAAAATGTATCGGATCAGTGTTTTTAAACAAATACCTATTCATCCGTGTGTATCAGAGATGGATTGTTTAGTGCTTTGACACCATGACACACACACACACACACACACACACAGTCATTTACACCATTTTAACTATATGTTTTCAACTATTGTTAAATTATTTTATAAACATTTCATTTATACAATTATAAAGACCAGTATGTTTTTCAACTCTAGTTTCATTTGAATAATATTTTAAACGATCAACCTTAGTTTATATTATTTTATAACCATTTCATTTACACCATTTTATAACCATTTCATTTATACATTTATAAAGAATAGTATGTTTCAACCTTAGTTAAATTATTTTATAACCATTTCGTTTACATCATTTAAACTATGTTTTCAACTATAGTAAAATTATTTTATAAACATTTCATTTATACATTTATAAAGAATAGTATGTTTCAACCTTAGTTAAATTATTTTATAACCATTTCATTTATACATTTATAAAGAATAGTATGTTTCAACCTTAGTTAAATTATTTTATAACCATTTCATTTACATCATTTAAACTATACGTTTTCAACTGTAGTTAAATTATTTTATAAACATTTATAAAGACCAGTATGTTTTTCAACTCTGCTTTCGTTTGAATAATATTTTAAACGATAGACCCTGTTTATGTAACATTGTTTCAGATATCAGAGCAGACATGGAGGGGTAGGCAAGAACCCCCGTGACACACTTGCAGAGGTAGGGGGAGCGTCAGTGACACACATGGAGAGGGACAGCCTGTGACACTGACTTTTTTCCTCTCACATTACACAGGAAACCACAATGGCCTCTGGAATGCCACACTTGCAGAGGTAGGGGGAGTGTCTGTGACACACATAGAGAGGGGAGGTGAGGGACAGCCTGTGACACTGACTTTTTTCCTCTCACATTACACACCAAAACACAATGGCCTCTGGAATGCCAAAACAGTTGATTGATCAGATAGCTCAACACCACAACCCTTATCAATAGAGGCCAGAGCAGAGGTAGGGGGAGCGTCTGTGACACTGACTTTTTTCCTCTCACATTACCCACATCACATTGAAACCACTATGGCCTCTGGAATGCCAAAACAGTTGATTGATCAGATAGCTCAACACCACAACCCTTATCAATAGAGGCCAGATGGTCAAAACATTTCATTGATCGGATAGGCGGGGTCAACTGCTTGACCCTTAACAATAGACGCCGGATGCACAATCTCTCAAAACACATCGATTGGATGGGTGGGGTCAATAGGTCAATCCTTATCTATAGATAACGGATGCACACCAGGAAAAGGGCGGGACCGGAAAAGGTCAAAGGTCAACCGGAAGTCATCAATCATTTTGACACATGGTGTCCGGTAATAACTACTACAGAGAATTCCCCTTCTTCCATTGGAACTCTTATTATCCTGGATATGACCAGTCTGGAGGGAAGCCGTGCATTTGGTGAGGAATGGAAACCAAAATGGGACAGAGAATTCCCCTTCTTCCATTGGAACTCTTATTACTCCTTTTCTCATTAAAGAGGATATTTCTTCCTCCAAAAACCGAGCTGATTCCCATACGGCCACTGAATTACCACTTCATTGAACACAGGGCATACAGACTTCAATTTGCTGTAAAGCCCCCTGTCTATAGTGGTTAAAACCCAGGTATGAACTGGCACTGCCTGAGCAGCGAGTGGGTTAATATTTTGTCTTTTTTTATCCCACTCTGAGCCCTCTGTCCTTGGCCTGGATACATCATAGAAAACTTAACTTTTGATGGGATGCTTGTGAACTTTTGTCTTTCCTCCCTCAGAACAAACCTCGTAGGTGGGAGGGGGAGACAACCTGTTGGGAGCACCTTAAAAACATGGGCCATCTTCCCTCACACATTTGACTTTGCCACAAAAGCAAGTTTCTTGTTTAAATTCCTTCTCCTTTTAACCGCAGGAGGGAGAGAGGAATCGTTTTGAAGGGCTGAGACCGAGAAACCCTGAGTGCTTTTTCCAAAACCTTCTTGATGCCAAACTTACATCTCAGGTCTACTGCCTCTTCTAGTTCCCCTGGGTGGTAGCAGACCAGTGTTTCGCTGCTGCGGCCACGGAAGACTGTTTCGGTTTCACAAAACTAGGCTTTGACTGCGGGTCCACGTTTCCCTGCTGTTGTGGTGGAGAGGAATGAGAAGGCTGATAATACAAATGTCACCCTTTCCCTGAGGGTCTGAAATTCGACCAGCTTGGGTGATAAGGCCACACTGCCTGCTTTCTGTGGAGACAGACCTCGAATGCCTCTCCTTTTTTCCGCAGGTTACCCTGCTGATGCATCGCTGTCAACATTGTGCCAAATATGGCCTTTGGATCAATAGGGGGATCTAAGAACTCAGAGAGTCCTAACAAACTCAGCCACAGCAATCTCTCTCCCACAACCGCTAAGCCCATACTCTGTCCCTAACTCTGAACTGCTCTGCGGGACGTGCACAGGTTTAAATATGTGATGACGCACATCTCCAGCTGACGACAATTCTTCTCTAGAAAATCCACTTGAAAGACCGTAAGAAGGGACGTCGTGTTCAAAGCACGATCAGCCAATGCAGAGGATTTATAAATCTTTTGAAAAAAAGAGGTGGCAAAGGTGGCCTAAATCCTCTATTCCCTGAACATCCAGCCTCGAGAAGCCTGGGACTGGTGGTAGACGTGACAGAAGTCTATTTCCATCATATAGATCTCTTTCAGTCCCTTTTCCTGCCAGTTCCAGTTGGAATCGCCAGTTGATCGACAACCTAGCCAAAGCCCTGCGACAGACCTCGAGTAGATCCATGTCCATTTGTACAGGGTAGGGTGAACTTTTATCCTGTACACTCGGCGGACGGGACTGATTTGGGGGAGGAATAGCATCTTTATCATTGTCATCTTCCTCTCCCACTAACGGATCTTTAAACAGCAGGGGAAGAATTGGTGACAAACTCTCCATCATATCTCCTCACGAGCTAGCGGCCTAAGGATAATCCAGAGGTTCATCTCTGGGTTGAGCAGAGAGTCCAACTTTCCAGCGACTTGCCACGTGGAGTCTCCTTTTTTGGGTTTTAGCAGAGAAATTTGTGCAGTGGGGGTAGCCCTCGGGGTTGGATAGCGCTGCCTGAGTGTGTTTAGGACCCAAACAGGAGATGCAGAGACCGATTGAATCCTTTTCAGAAATCCACATTCCCCACACGCAAGGATGTGGAGGACAACCTTTTCCTCCGGCTCATTCCCAGTGGCCATGATGGGCCTGACGCGCTATTCGCGTCCGGTGTGAACGCACCATTAGGCAATTGTTCCGACCCAAAATAATAAAATTTCTTGGTTATATTTTGTTATTTTGTTCTTTTACTACCTTATGAGGTATATATAACAACTATCTTACCACAGATGTTAAAAATAAGCTACCATTTATTTTTTCAAGCTACCTGAAATAATATTAAACCTTTGTTTTTTTTCTTGATATTTTGTGTCTTTTTCTCATTTATCATCATGAACATGCATGCAAAGTTTCAACATGCTGATGTGTTTTGACATATAAAAACAAAACTACTATTACGTTTGTGATGTTCGTGGGTCAATTTGACCCTCATAGACAGCTATTCAAAAGCAACTGTACAGACACAACATAAAAACATTTATTTTATGTTTGTCAGGGCACTTCAACTCCAGTTCTAACGTGCAAGTGTATCTAAAAGTGCTCTAACCCTAACCAAACATAGCCTACTTGAAAAAGCTAAATCACGGTGTTCAGAATTAATTGCAAATTACAGATGAAAATCTTTGTCAGACACAGAGAGTAAAAAAAGCTCTCATTTCAATATTCAAGATATCTGAAATCCCTAGCTTTTAACCAAACCTTTTATGTAGGATTTTCAAAGGCAGCTTCACAGAGCCCAAAAATAAATAAAAAACATTTATTTGATGTTTGTTATGTTTTGTTTCTCACTCCCCTGTGAGTGAATAATGAGCTTTCCCACACTTTAGCTCAGTGTGGCACGAGACTTCGACAAAGACAGCAGGAAAAATGAGCTCCCAAAGATTCACAGTAAAAGAAGTAATTTCACAGGTTTTGGAGTGTGATACTGATACAGAGGAAGTTGTTTCAGACTTAGAGGATACTTCAGAGATTGAGGAAAATGTTGATGAAGATACAGAAAATGAATGGTCTATGGATTACTCTGAGGAAGAGGTTGCCACATCCACCACCTCATCAGAGAGAAATGATGAATCACAGCAACCATCAAGCTTTGAACGATGGATGTGAAAAGATGGTAAAATAGAATGGAGATCTACACCACCACAACAGCGAGGAAGACTGCCACCATCCATGGTTATCAAGAACATTCCAGGTCTGAGGAGTCCACATTCCAGGTCTCAAGAGTCCACGACATACACTCAGCTTTTGAGCTGTATTTACAACCAATAAAGATGACTATCCTGGATATGACCAATCTGGAGGGAAGCCGTGTGTTTGGTGAGGAATGGAAACCACTTGATCTTATTGATTTGAATGCTTATATTGGATTGCTAATTTTAGCTGGAGTGTACAGATCAAAGGGAGTGGCAACTATCAGTTTATGGAGTACAGAGTGTGGAAGGCCAATATTTCGCTCCATAATGTCTCAGGAAAGATTCCGCATAATTTCTCGGGTCATTCGTTTTGATGACCGTGAAACCAGACCTAGTCGACGTGAGTGGGACAAATAAGCGGTAATCAGAGATGTGTGGGATAAATGGGTAGAAATTCTGCCTTGTCTTTACAACCCTGAACCACACATTACAGTGGATGAACGCCTTGTACCATTCAGAGGACGCTGTCCTTTTCGCCAGTACATTCCAAAAAAGCCAGCCAGAAATGGCATCAAAGTATGGACAGCCTGTGATTCCAGGTCCAGCTATGCCTGGAAAATGCAGATTTACACAGGCAAGCCATCAGGTGGAGCACCTGAGAGAAACCAGGGGATGCGTGTGGTTCTACAAATGAGTGAAGGGCTGCAAGGTCACTGCATAACCTGTGACAACTTCTTTACACCGTACAACCTTGGTGGCGAGCTACTCAGCGAAAGCTGACTTTGATTGGAACAGTAAAAAAAAAAACCTGAGCTACCCAGAGAGATTCTGAACATGGAGGGCAGAAATGTGCATTCATCAAAATTAGCTTTCTCTGAAACTGCAACAGTCATTTCTTACTGCCCCAAAAGAAACAAGAATGTCCTTGTGATGAGTACAATGCACAGAGATGCATCACTGAGTGCAAGAGAAGACCTGAAGCCAGAAATGATACTGGACTATAATTCCACGAAAGGAGGGGTTGACAATTTGGACAAAGTCACATCAGCCTACCGCTGCCAGCGCAGGACTGTCAGTTGGCCTCTGGTGGTCTTCTGCATCATCTTGGATGTGTCAGCATATAATGCCTTCGTCCTGTGGCGTGAGATCAACCAAACCTTGAATGAGGGCAAATTGAACAAACGTCGGTTGTTCCTGGAGGAGCTGGGAAAAGCTCTCATCACACCTGGGATCCAGAGACCGCCTGCCCAGCTCGATCACCAGCGGCTGCAGCTTTGGTGGAGTCAGTGCAGGCAGGTGGATCCGGAGTCAAGACACACAGAAAATGAAGGAGTGAACACAGATGATGGAAAAAAACGGAAGAGATGTGAGGTGTGCCCATCCAAGCACGACAGCAAAACCAGCACTATGTGTGTGAAGTGCAAGAAATACATATGCAGAAAGCACACACTTGCTGTGTGCTCATCATGTCTGAAGTAACTTCTTGACTTTATGAAATGAGTCTACAAAACAAAAGATGAGCCAACTAAGCAATAGTAAACATTATTTTTACTATACAGCTAAATGTAATGGTTCAGTTATGATAGGCAGGCGTAAGCCCTGTTGGCGCAGTCGGCTCCAGGCGAACAGATGTTTTTGTTCATTTGTTGTTTATGCATTACGGCCACCGACTGGCATAGAGTGTGGATCAGAACGTCAGATATTTTCCATTCCCTTTTATATACTCTTCCACAGATAAATACGATAAAAAAAGGGTTAGTCTTTTATGGACCACAAAAGGAGAAATTTAAACAGATGTCCCACTCGCACTGTTCCACAAATTGGCAGTGGATAGAGAGTGGCATCAAGCTTTTAAAAGAATAATCACATCGATGTGACACATGGCGTATAATCCAAGTGTTCTGGGGGTCTACGATGGGGTTTGATGAAAAACACACGATCTCTGTGTGTCCGAGGACAGTCTGGAGGAGGACGCATATATTCGCCAACATGGATTGGGTTTCATGAAGCGTTTTTGGTAATCTTGATCTCTCACAACTGGTGTGCTTTATCTTGATTCACTGCTGTGCCAAGCAGAAATCTGGCAAGGATAACTGAGTGAAGAGTTCTGAATAAGTGACCCCATATTGAGAAATGTAGAAAAACGAAGCTTATCCCCTGCTATTACATGGGCGAGCACAAGCAGGGTAAATTTCTCCTTTTTAAATCTTTTATATTGTCGTTTTAATTAACTATTCTTTGTTTGCACTTTTTTCTTGTTTAATTGAATTTGTTTGTTTCTTGCAGATGTATTCTTGCAATCTTCAGGCAATTGTAACTGACACTATGTTTGGAGAATGAATGTACTGTTTTGTTGAGCTGAAAGAGGAAATAAAAACTGAATCAGAAATATCTCCTTCCGTGGTTTGAAAAAGAGAGAAAGGCATATGGCATTAGAACAACACCAGTTTGAGTAAATGATTTTGGGTGAAATATCCCTTAAACGGCATGGGGAAAACACAAGGCCATTGGTTTGATTCCTCAGGAATCAATAAATGAACAGTATGTCATCTAACTGTACAGTTTCATATATAAGAGACAATTACAGGCTATTTTGGTTAATGGGCAAACACTTAAAAACATTTAAATGTCCATATAACTTTGCAATGATCTACAAGCACTGCTAATGTCTCAGTCCATTACATTATTCCCAGCTCTATATATGAACATGTTAACAGAAAGTGCCTATGATAATGCTTGATCAGACAACGAACAAGAACTCAGACACAAGAAAGAACCAACTCAACAAGATTTCACCCAAATTTATTGAAGTCTGTATATAAATACACATGCACATTTCAAATGTAAACCAGAGTGAACTCAAGTGCACGAAATCCCTGTATCATGCAAGGACTTCGATTCAGTTTACAAAAACCCACAGATGATTGAGCATCCTGTGAACGGATCCAAGCCACATTCAATGCATATTCTGCCTTCTTCCATATAAATAAATAGATTTATTAAAAGCGCACTCACAGAGTGAACTCTTATGTACAGTATTTATAAAGCCAGTCAGTCGGTCAGCCAGTTCCCAGAGATGAGATGTGTTTGCCATCACCGATCGAGGGCCGAGAGCATTCATCGAGAGCGCGTGCACATCTGTGTCAGGAGCTCAAACCAGTGACGCACGTGTGCAAAGAAAAGGCAACAGTCTGAGAGTGCGGTTAAGGCTGAGGTGAAAGAAAACTTCCCTCTTCAAGCACACAAAACGGCTTGGAGAAACCGGCAAACGAGTGATGGTGCAAGAAAGCCTCGGATCCCTCGGCTCATCAGCGTTATATACAGGATAAAACAAGCGTACATGTAAATCTGTCACTCGTGGACTCATGCGCACACTAAAGGCCCAGGTGGGCATGGCTCTGGGTGCAGCTCAGCTGGTGTTCAGGGTCCGCTGGAGCTCCTGCTGCTGCAGGTTGCTGTTGGGATCCTCCTCTTCCTCCTCCTCATCCTCGGTCTCAGTCTCAGTGGTCTGGTCGGGAGTCTGCCGGTCCAGGGAGAAGTAGCCCGTGCCTCGCACCGTGTCCTGCCGCTGGTAGAAGAGCACGTACGCTGCTTTGGACTGCACACACACACACACACAGAGAGAGAGAACGTCAATCATCTGACTGGGCGAGAACGGGAACGGAGGAGAGTCAGTGGCACGCTTGAGCTCCTCACCACGATCTGGTCCTCGCTGGTGGCCGACACGCTGCTGTCGTCGAAGCTGTACCACTTCTGCTCGTCCTTGTTCTTGGCGTACGCAGTGTCTGACAGGGAATCAGTTACACTAAACAGTTCAGTTTCTGCTGCCAATAACACACATCATCTGTGTTCAGACACTCTACAAATACTGTACTAACAGTCTACTAATACTCCACTAATCACATCATACTCTCACATCATCTGTGTTCAGACACTCTACTAATACTGTACTAACAGTCTACTAATACTGTACTAACAGTCTACTAATACTGTACTAATCACATCATACTCTCACATCATCAGTGTTCAGACACTATTAACTAACACTGCACTAAATACTGTACTAACAGTCTACTAATACTCTACTAATCACATCATACTCACATCATCTGTGTTCAGACACTCTACTAATACTGTACTAACAGTCTACTAATACTCCACTAATCACATCATACTCTCACATCATCTGTGTTCAGACACTCTACTAATACTGTACTAACAGTGTACTAATACTGTACTAACAGTCTACTAATACTGTACTAAGTCTACTAGTACTGTACTAACAGTCTACTAATACTGGACTAATCACATCATACTCTCACATCATCAGTGTTCAGACACTCTACTAACACTATTAACTAACACTGCACTAAATACTGTACTAACCCTAACCTAACAATCTACTAACACTACTTATATTGTAATAACCCTAACCCATCACTCTACTAATACTCTACTAGTAATAGCGATGAGTGAGGGCTGGCCCGGCTCCTGATACTCACAGTGTCCTCCCCCCATGCCTCCGTAGTGGTTAGAGACGGCAATGAGGTCATAGCGGCAGGGCCCGGCGTTGGGGTTGATGAGGAACTGGGACATGTCCAGATCACTGAGGGTCAACAGAGCGAGACCGTTCACACACACACCTCTGACACACACGCGCCTCTGTCACACTGAGCTGTCGCTGACGTACCGCAGAGGGAAGTCAACCAGCGTGTCCAACTTGTCCCTCATGTAGCGGCTGTAGGAGAAGCGCTTGAGATGGACCACCAGCACCGGCGGCACACTCCACAGGTCCAGCTTCTTCGTGGCCTGCTGGTGCTGCTTACAGGTGGGACAGTACCTGACACACACACACACACACGCTCAGTCACAGCTAGAGTCACAGCACCAGAGGCATCTCAAACATCTCAATCCCTCTGATCAAGTCTCTGGATCTCGCATTGAGTCTCAGATTTCGGCCCGCATCATGTTCTATCACTGTGTGAAGACTTCAATGCTCAGAAATCATTTCAAGTATGTGCATTAATGCTGCATTAATACTAGGGCTGTAATGATACACGTATTCGTATTGAACCAATCGGTATGAGGCTTTCGGTTCGGTACAGTTTTCCTGCCGGTGCAACCAAAATTTTGTTAGCAGTCGGGACCACCACAACGCTGGCCAACATCAAATGGCAAATGTAATGAGAGCGGAACGAAACTGCGCTACTCGTTTGAGCTTCACGGACCGCGATCTAGCATTCAAATTTCTACGTTATTAACCGTAGATCGAGCGCTGACGTGGAAACCAGGAGAAACACTGTGCCATGAATTAACAAGTAATAGAAGGCTTTAAGTCCACAGATCATCAACATTCACCATGGATTTAATGTAGTAACACTAACTGTAACCATTGAATTTTGGCAGGAATAGTAAAATGCTTTCAAGAACGTCACACATCTTTTTCCAACACTTCAATTAAATGTTATTTTGAATGTGTTGACCAAACCATTAATTGTTCATCCTTAAAGGATTGTCCCCATTTATAAAACTAAAAGTTTCAAGTTATAGGAGAAAACACTTATTTAAAAATAAAAAACACATTAAATTACCATTGTAACCAGTAGGTGGCTGCCATTTCCACTCCCAAATATTTCTTTTTAATTGTTTTGCTTTTGAATTATTTTGACATTATGAATAAAAATGCTGCCCTCAAATGTTAATCACTCACTGCTCTTGACTGAGAACTTTAATACAGTAGCTTTAATAAGAATCAATGTATAATTTATAGTGAAATGAGCAGTGCTATTGTAGCTGAAAAAATAAAGCACTGTTTATTTCGTTTGTATATTATGGTGTGTGTATGTAATGTGTATCTTTGTTCTTATTTTTTTAATAACAAATATATAATAATGACAAAGATTTTTATCTTCGCCACTTTGGTCTAAATGTCTGCCATTCTTTTTATTTTTTACTTTGTTTATAAAATAGGGAAATTAGTTTGGCTGTACTGCTCAGTCACTTGCAAAATAGAAAAACCAACATGAAAAAGAATCGTGATATTTCTGAAAGAATCGTGATATTTTTGCCATATGGCCCACCCCTAGAAGAAAGCTCAGCCTCACCACGGGTCTGCGGCTCCCAGCTTCTCTTTGGTGGTGAAGAGCTCAATGCAATCCTTCAGTTTGAAGAAGCTCTTCTTCTGGGGCTTGTACTCCATACTCTCGTGCTTATCAAAGTCCTGCGGAGGAAACAGTCAAGCATCTCAAAAATCTCACCACACCAACGACTTCCGACGGGAAGCGGGAAAGATTTACCTCAGCCACCGACTCGTTGAAGTATTTCCTCTTCGTTTCTGGCTCCCAGTCCAAGGAGAGATAGCATCTATCTGCACAAAAACAAGGAAACGAGTCAGATGATCACTTTAAACACCAGTGATCTCTGGAAAAACTAGTTAGCATCTCCCACCGCTGAGTTTGGCATGGTCCTCATCAAAGCGGATCTGCCGTGGCTCGCCTGCCTTGATGAAGTTGCCGTCGGTCTTCCCCATGTTGTTGAACTGTAATGTGAAGAGGCGCTTCTTCTGGCCGATGGGTGTCGGGGCTTTGCAGGAGTTCTCCAGCTCGTGGTCTCCCCCGCCCAGCGAGTCCTCCGATGGACTGCTGTTGTCGTTCTCCGAGGGAAGCTCCTGGTCCTGGCTGGACTCGTCATCCGGCTCGTCTGTCTCCATCTCACCTGCGAGACAGACGAGCCACGTGCTTCAGTGCCTCAGACCTCTTAACCCTCATCCTTCCCTCGTGCTTCAGTGCCTCAGACCTCTTAAACCTCATCCTTCCCTCGTGCTTCAGTGCCTCAGACCTCTTAACCCTCATCCTTCCCTCGTACTTCAGTGCCTCAGACCTCTTAACCCTCATCCTTCCCTCACGCTTCAGACCTCTCAAACCTCATCCTTCCCTCGTGCTTCAGTGTCTCAGACCTCTTAACCCTCATCCTTCCCTCATGCTTCAGTGCCTCAGACCTCTTAACCCTCATCCTTCCCTCATGCTTCAGTGCCTCAGACCTCTTAACCCTCATCCTTCCCTCGTACTTCAGTGCCTCAGACCTCTTAACCCTCATCCTTCCCTCATGCTTCAGTGCCTCAGACCTCTTAACCCTCATCCTTCCCTCATGCTTCAGTGCCTCAGACCTCTTAACCCTCATCCTTCCCTCGTACTTCAGTGCCTCAGACCTCTTAACCCTCATCCTTCCCTCGTACTTCAGTGCCTCAGACCTCTTAACCCTCATCCTTCCCTCACGCTTCAGACCTCTCAACCCTCATCCTTCCCTCATGCTTCAGTGCCTCAGACCTCTTAACCCTCATCCTTCCCTCACGCTTCAGACCTCTCAAACCTCATCCTTCCCTCGTGCTTCAGTGCCTCAGACCTCTTAACCCTCATCCTTCCCTCATGCTTCAGTGCCTCAGACCTCTTAACCCTCATCCTTCCCTCATGCTTCAGTGCCTCAGACCTCTTAACCCTCATCCTTCCCTCGTACTTCAGTGCCTGACCTCTTAACCCTCATCCTTCCCTCATGCTTCAGTGCCTCAGACCTCTTAACCCTCATCCTTCCCTCGTACTTCAGTGCCTCAGACCTCTTAACCCTCATCCTTCCCTCGCGCTTCAATGCCTCAGACCTCTTAACCCTCATCCTTCCCTCACGCCTCAGACCTCTTAACCCTCATCCTTCCCTCGCGCTTCAGTGCCTCAGACCTCTTAACCCTCATCCTTCCCTCGCGCTTCAATGCCTCAGACCTCTTAACCCTCATCCTTCCCTCACGCTTCAGTGCCTCAGACCTCTTAACCCTCATCCTTCCCTCACGCTTCAGACCTCTCAACCCTCATCCTTCCCTCGCGCTTCAGTGCCTCAGACCTCTTAACCCTCATCCTTCCCTCGCGCTTCAGTGCCTCAGACCTCTCAACCCTCATCCTTCCCTCACGCTTCAGTGCCTCAGACCTCTTAACCCTCATCGTTCCCTCGTGCTTCAGACCTCTCAACCCTCATCCTTCCCTCGCGCTTCAGTGCCTCAGACCTCTCAACCCTCATCCTTCCCTCACGCTTCAGTGCCTCAGACCTCTTAACCCTCATCGTTCCCTCGTGCTTCAGACCTCTCAACCCTCATCCTTCCCTCGCGCTTCAGTGCCTCAGACCTCTTAACCCTCATCCTTCTCTCGCGCTTCAGAGCCTCAGACCTCTTAACCCTCATCCTTCCCTCGCGCTTCAGTGCCTCAGACCTCTTAACCCTCATCCTTCCCTCGCGCTTCAGTGCCTCAGACCTCTTAACCCTCATCCTTCCCTCTCGCTTCAGTGCCTCAGACCTCTTAACCCTCATCCTTCCCTCGCGCTTCAGTGCCTCAGACCTCTTAACCCTCATCCTTCCCTCACGCTTCAGTGCCTCAGACCTCTTAACCCTCATCCTTCCCTCGTGCTTCAGTGCCTCAGACCTCTTAACCCTCATCCTTCCCTCATGCTTCAGTGCCTCAGACCTCTTAACCCTCATCCTTCCCTCGTACTTCAGTGCCTGACCTCTTAACCCTCATCCTTCCCTCATGCTTCAGTGCCTCAGACCTCTTAACCCTCATCCTTCCCTCGTACTTCAGTGCCTCAGACCTCTTAACCCTCATCCTTCCCTCGCGCTTCAATGCCTCAGACCTCTTAACCCTCATCCTTCCCTCACGCCTCAGACCTCTTAACCCTCATCCTTCCCTCGCGCTTCAGTGCCTCAGACCTCTTAACCCTCATCCTTCCCTCGCGCTTCAATGCCTCAGACCTCTTAACCCTCATCCTTCCCTCACGCTTCAGTGCCTCAGACCTCTTAACCCTCATCCTTCCCTCACGCTTCAGACCTCTCAACCCTCATCCTTCCCTCGCGCTTCAGTGCCTCAGACCTCTTAACCCTCATCCTTCCCTCGCGCTTCAGTGCCTCAGACCTCTTAACCCTCATCCTTCCCTCACGCTTCAGTGCCTCAGACCTCTTAACCCTCATCCTTCCCTCGTGCTTCAGACCTCTCAACCCTCATCCTTCCCTCGCGCTTCAGTGCCTCAGACCTCTCAACCCTCATCCTTCCCTCACGCTTCAGTGCCTCAGACCTCTTAACCCTCATTGTTCCCTCGTGCTTCAGACCTCTCAACCCTCATCCTTCCCTCGCGCTTCAGTGCCTCAGACCTCTTAACCCTCATCCTTCCCTCGCGCTTCAGTGCCTCAGACCTCTTAACCCTCATCCTTCCCTCGCGCTTCAGTGCCTCAGACCTCTTAACCCTCATCCTTCCCTCGCGCTTCAGTGCCTCAGACCTCTTAACCCTCATCCTTCCCTCACGCTTCAGTGCCTCAGACCTCTTAACCCTCATCCTTCCCTCGCGCTTCAGTGCCTCAGACCTCTTAACCCTCATCCTTCCCTCACGCTTCAGTGCCTCAGACCTCTTAACCCTCATCCTTCCCTCGTGCTTCAGTGCCTCAGACCTCTTAACCCTCATCCTTCCCTCACATTCTGGAACAAATCCTTCCCTCGAGACATAAAACTATACAGAATTTAATTACATTTTTATTATTATTTATTATTTATTTCTATTTTTCAATGCAATTTCTTTGGAGATTTTTTATTTTATTTTATTTTAAATGACTAAATTTGAACAATAGTAAATAAATTAGTAATTTGAGCACAATCCTCACATTCTTTCAACTTAAATTCAAAATAACACAATTTCATGCTTAACCCTTTAATTCAGCTCTAAATGTCTTCATTGTGTCTTTATCGACCTTTTGTGGGGGAAAAAATTATATAACATGATATTTCATGACTATAGATGGCCTTATAGCTCTATATGGAGCAAATGAGCTGTTCTGCTGGGTCCTAAAGTCAGTTCATTTCAGTATGCATTCAGATACACATGTAAATATAAAATAATTTTTTGGAAAAGTTTCAGCATTTTTAGCCAGATTTTTGAGCATTTTTAGGTTTTTCTATGTGTACTGAAGCATTCCTCGCATTAAATTCATTCCTAAGAGGGTCAAATTGACAAGCGAGGGAAGGATTTGTTACTTTTTAAAATTTCAAACACAAAACTCCTCAAGTCCATTCCAAAATGTTTTGGGTATTCGTGGTTCAAGTGTGACAAATGTCCTAGGGTCTTGGACCCCTCTGATGAACACTCAATTCTTTAATAAATTCAAAAAACAATTTCAATGATGAGGTAAACATGTCAACATGCGGCGGCACAGGATGCATTGTTGGTTAGTGAATGCCAACACTGACATGAGTAAGAAGAGATGCGGTCAAACACATGCTTACTAGGCCACCCCTCCTCCATTATACCATTGGTGGCATTGCCGTTGATGGAGTGATGTTTGGGCGAGAGAGTCTCCTCGCTCTCCTCGTCCTCAGTGGCCGGCTGAACGAAACGACTGAAACGACACCAGACGAATTCTCAACTAGCAGCAACAAATAAACATTCCAATCAACTAAACGTTAGATTAGAGGGTCTGTTTTTGACAACTATGTGTTTTGGGCTGGATTTCCCAATAACGTTGACCCTTACCGAACTACAAAGACTCTAAAGGTATAACTTTACTAAAGGTATACCATTTTTAGGGGTGTTGCCCGAACTATACCTTAGGAGGTTGCTTCAGATATACCTTCAAGTCAAGTCACCTTCATTTATATAGCGCTTTTACCAATATAGATGTTTCAAAGCAGCTTCACAGTGATAATAGGAAATTAAAGTAACAGAGATTGTTTTGGCTTTAAAGCAGCTCTAGAACAAAGTTATTGTCCAGCTAAAGCTAGTTTTGATTTATTCACTTCCGTTGCAAAGATCATTAATTATTAACTTAGGGGCCGCTAACACAACACCGTTCTAACAGAAAACCCTTAACGCGATCCGGCCGCTCCTTGCACAACAAAAGGGCCTGGTGGCTTAAGAACGCAAACCTTGAAATAGGTTCCACAAGTTTAAAAAAAAAAATTGACCAACGCTATCATCTCCATGTATACTTCAAAAACGTGAATCTGTGAAAATGGTGACGGCACGCACATGCATATTAAGTGTTTAGTCTATAGGTATGCACGTTTAAATGTATGCGCAGGCGCGGAGTCTTTCTTTACAAATTGACCTCACCAAATTACTTGTCTGGCCTTAAAAATTCATATTACCGAATTTTTTGCCACTTCCACGGATCCATGCGAACTGGAATCATTTGGATAACGTTTAATCTGTACAGAGGCCAAGGGAAGGGAAGGAGGCCTTCAAAGGGGAGAGACTAGTTGACTAACGAATAGGGCTTAACTGGCAATATGCTTTCACTTTCACTTTGAAAGGGCTCCGTGGACGGCGCCGCCTTTTGATTTAGCACAACTAATATAATATATATATAAACTACTAATATAGACTGAGATGTATAGAAGCTTTTTGCAGGGGTGGACACTAGCAGAGTGAACTGTCAACAGTGATATGGTAAAGCTAAGACCAACCTTTCGAACATCTGACTTACAGAGGGTACACTTAACTAAGAACGTTTCGGGAAACATGTATAAACGATAAGGTACAGCTTAAGAACTATGTAGCATAAGGAATGTTTGGGGAAACGCGTATTAACGTAAGGTACAGCTTAAGAACGATGTAGCGTGAGTAATGTTTGGGGAAACGCGTATCAACGGTAAGATACAGCTTAAGAACGATGTAGCGTAAGGAATGTTTGGGGAAACATGTATTAACGGTAAGGTACAGCTTAAGACAGCGTAGCGTAAGGAATATTTGGGGAAACCCGTATTAACGGTAAGGTACAGCTTAAGAACGATGTAGCGTAAGGAATGTTTGGGGAAAGACGTATTAACGGTAAGGTACAGCTTAAGAACAATGTAGCGTAAGGAATGTTTGGGGAAACGCGTATTAACGGTAAGGTACAGCTTAAGAACGATGTGGCGTAAGGAATGTTTGGGGAAACGCGTATTAACGGTAAGGTACAGCTTAAGAACGATGTAGCGTAAGGAATGTTTGGGGAAACGCGTATTAACGGTAAGATACAGCTTAAGAACGATGTAGCGTAAGGAATGTTTGGGGAAACGCGTATTAACGGTAAGGTACAGCTTAAGACAGCGTAGCTTAAAGAATGTTTGGGGAAACGCGTATTAACAGTAAGGTACAGCTTAAGACAGCGTAGCGAAAGGAATGTTTGGGGAAAGGTGTATTAACGGTAAGGTACAGCTTAAGAACGATGTAGCGTAAAGGAATGTTTGGGGAAAGGCGTATTAACGGTAAGGTACAGCTTAAGAACGATGTAGCGTAAGGAATATTTGGGGAAACGCGTATTAACGGTAAAGTCCAGCTTAAGAACGATGTAGCGTAAGGAATGTTTGGGGAAACACGTATTAACGGTAAGGTACAGCTTAAGAACGGTGTAGCGTAAGGAATTTTTTGGGGAAACGCGTATTAACGGTAAGGTACAGCTTAAGACAGCGTAGCGTAAGGAATATTTGGGGAAACGCGTATTAACGGTAAGGTACAGCTTAAGAACGATGTAGCGTAAGGAATGTTTGGGGAAACACATATCAACGGTATGGTACAGCTTAAGACAGCGTAGCGTAAGGAATGTTTGGGGAAACGCGTATTAACGGTAAGGTACAGCTTAAGAACGGTGTAGCGTAAGGAATTTTTGGGGAAACGCGTATTAACGGTAAGGTACAGCTTAAGACAGCGTAGCGTAAGGAATATTTAGGGAAACGCGTATTAACGGTAAGGTACAGCTTAAGAACGATGTAGCGTAAGGAATGTTTGGGGAAACACGTATTAACGGTAAGGTACAGCTTAAGACAGCGTAGCATAAGGAATGTTTGGGGAAACAGGTATTAACGGTAAGGTACAGCTTAAGAACGATGTAGCGTGAGGAATGTTTGGGGAAACGCGTATTAATGGTAAGGTACAGCTTAAGAACGGCGTAGCGTAAGGAATATTTGGGGAAACGCGTATTAACGGTAAGGTACAGCTTAAGAACGATGTAGCGTAAAGAATGGGAAACGCGTAGTAACGGTAAGGTACAGCTTAAGAACAATGTAGCGTAAGGAATGTTTGGGGAAACGCGTATTAACGGTAAGGTACAGCTTAAGAACGATGTAGCGTAAGGAATGTTTGGGGAAACACGTATTAACGGTAAGGTACAGCTTAAGACAGCGTAGCGTAAGGAATGTTTGGGGAAACGCGTATTAACGGTAAGGTCCAGCTTAAGAACGGCGTAGCGTAAGGAATATTTGGGGAAACGTGTATTAACGGTAAGGTACAGCTTAAGAACGATGTAGCGTAAGGAATGTTTGGGGAAACGCGTATTAACGGTAAGGTACAGCTTAAGAACGATGTAGCGTAAGGAATGTTTGGGGAAACACGTATTAACGGCAAGGTACAGCTTAAGACAGCGTAGCGTAAGGAATGTTTGGGGAAAGGCGTATTAACGGTAAGGTACAGCTTAAGAACGATGTAGTGCAAAGGAATGTTTGGGGAAAGGCGTATTAACGGTAAGGTACAGCTTAAGAACGATGTAGCATAAGGAATATTTGGGGAAACGCGTATTAACGGTAAGGTACACCTTAAGACAGCATAGCGTAAGGAATGTTTGAGGAAACGCGTATTAACGGTAAGGTACAGCTTAAGAACGCCGTAGCGCAAGGAATATTTGGGGAAACGCGTATTAACGGTAAGGTACAGCTTAAGACAGCGTAACGTAAGGAATGTTTGGGGAAACGCGTATTAACGGTAAGGTACAGCTTAAGACAGCGTAGCGTTAGGAATGTTTGGGGAAACGCGGATTAACGGTAAGGTACAGCTTAAGAACGATGTAGCGTAAAGAATGGGAAACGCGTAGTAACGGTAAGGTACAGCTTAAGAACAATGTAGCGTAAGGAATGTTTGGGGAAACGCGTATTAACGGTAAGGTACAGCTTAAGAACGATGTAGCGTAAGGAATGTTTGGGGAAACACGTATTAACGGTAAGGTACAGCTTAAGACAGCGTAGCGTAAGGAATGTTTGGGGAAACGCGTATTAACGGTAAGGTCCAGCTTAAGAACGGCGTAGCGTAAGGAATATTTGGGGAAACGTGTATTAACGGTAAGGTACAGCTTAAGAACGATGTAGCGTAAGGAATGTTTGGGGAAACGCGTATTAACGGTAAGGTACAGCTTAAGAACGATGTAGCGTAAGGAATGTTTGGGGAAACACGTATTAACGGCAAGGTACAGCTTAAGACAGCGTAGCGTAAGGAATGTTTGGGGAAAGGCGTATTAACGGTAAGGTACAGCTTAAGAACGATGTAGTGCAAAGGAATGTTTGGGGAAAGGCGTATTAACGGTAAGGTACAGCTTAAGAACGATGTAGCATAAGGATTATTTGGGGAAACGCGTATTAACGGTAAGGTACACCTTAAGACAGCATAGCGTAAGGAATGTTTGAGGAAACGCGTATTAACGGTAAGGTACAGCTTAAGAACGCCGTAGCGCAAGGAATATTTGGGGAAACGCGTATTAACGGTAAGGTACAGCTTAAGACAGCGTAACGTAAGGAATGTTTGGGGAAACGCGTATTAACGGTAAGGTACAGCTTAAGACAGCGTAGCGTTAGGAATGTTTGGGGAAACGCGGATTAACGGTAAGGTACAGCTTAAGAACGATGTAGCGTAAGGAATGTTTGGGAAAACGCATATTAACGGTGAGGTACAGCTTAAGACAGTATAACTTAAGGAATGTTTGGGAAAACGCATATTAACGGTAAGGTACAGCTTAAGAACGCCGTAGCGCAAGGAATATTTGGGGAAACGCGTATTAACGGTAAGGTACAGCTTAAGACAGCGTAACGTAAGGAATGTTTGGGGAAACGCGTATTAACGGTAAGGTACAGCTTAAGACAGCGTAGCGTAAGGAATGTTTGGGGAAACGCGGATTAACGGTAAGGTACAGCTTAAGAACGATGTAGCGTAAGGAATGTTTGGGAAAACGCATATTAACGGTAAGGTACAGCTTAAGACAGCGTAACGTAAGGAATGTTTGGGAAAACGCATATTAACGGTAAGGTACAGCTTAAGACAGCGTAACGTAAGGAATGTTTGGGAAAACGCATATTAACGGTAAGGTACAGCTTGAGACAGCGTAACGTAAGGAATGTTTGGGAAAACGCATATTAACGGTAAGGTACAGCTTAAGACAGCATAACGTAAGGAATGTTTGGGAAAACGCATATTAACGGTAAGGTACAGCTTAAGACAGCATAACGTAAGGAATGTTTGGGAAAACGCATATTAACGGTAAGGTACAGCTTAAGACAGCGTAGGTGTGGGGAAACCCAGCCCTGTGTGAAGCAGCTACACACCAGAGGCGCAGCAGGAGCAGGTTGTACAGCTTGTCCTCGCTGACGGTGCGTGGGACGGTGAGCAGGAACGGCTGGCCGAAGAGGGGCGTGCTGGTGCAGTTGAAGCCCGACTGCTTGTACTTCTCCCGCAGATGAACAGGAATCACCACGTGATCGGTGTCCTGGCTGCTGGCCAGCTCGAACCTGCTCCACACGGACACAGACGCAGGGATCAGAAACACGCACTGACCTCTCACTCGCCTCAGTAACCACAGGAGCTCACACATATATGGTGTCCCGATCCATGATGCTGCTCAGGTTCTCGTTGCTGGCGAATATCCGATGAAACCTGTGGTTGTATATGTCTGTGACAATCATCTGGACGGGCAGAGGAAACACAGTGAATGCTGGGAAGTTGATCAGGCGAGAGGTTAGCTTCTCCATGCCCAAGGTTACCTTCTGAGGCAGGACGCCCGACAGAGCAGAGAGCGACGCGCACAGGTCCGAGATGAGGCCCACTTTAGGCACCGTCAGCTTGTACTGAAACAAAAAACCACAGCCACACCTGTAACACGTTTCAGCACTCCCAGGGTTTTTCCTGGATCAAACCGAGGCGGAGGTGGTAAAATCCTGGTCATGACTGAGGATAACACTTTACAAGCGCATATTTTCAGTATTTTAACAATAAGGTAAGGAGATTGTTATTTTGAGGACACTATCACATACTGTGTTTCCCATAGGATCTTGTGAAACCCCTTCTCTAAGAAAGTTTTGTACATTTTAAAGATAAATTCATTAATCTGGTGCACTTTGAGACTTGAAAATTAAGAGCTCCAAACCATGTTCAGTGTGCAAATGGAACAAAGTCTGTGGATTGCCTTGTACCTGAACTTTAACAGGGACTCAAGGGCTCGTTTGCTAGAGATGTGCAGATCAGCTCTAACATCACCTGAATCTGCTGTTAGAAATAGATCAACACGCTAACCGCTCAAACATATGATATTCTCTGATTTAGATATCTGCACCTGATCATCACATTACAATTCACATTCTCAGTGTTAAGCATGATGATATGACAACATATCACACTGAAGTAGGCTGCTTTTAAATTAACATTTATTTAAAATAAAAGTTCTTCTTTGGCAAAAGTACATTTCTTTAATAGCTTAAACACAGGCTTTAGTCCATTCAAACTTAAATGATCAGTGTTTCATTACATCATTGTTGAAAAAAACTCTTATCAGAATAATTTCTGTTAAACTTGTGTATATTTTTAGTTAAAGCTTTTTAAGTTATGAAGCAATCTCATGTAGGCTTTATCCTTTGTGTTTTATATAATGACCACTAGAGAGTGCTCAAGGCATGTTTTCCTTGATTGCTTTTCTCTGAGGGGATATACGTTGTTGAAAATAAAAGTAAAAGAGACGCACGGATAATAGTTTGCACCTTCGAACCCATTTCAGGGAGTGGGTTCTCGAGACACCAGACACTGTTTTGTGCGGATGGGCGACCGGAGCGCGTTTTTCTGGGTTTTTCTGTGAGAGCGGTGTCGTGTTCCTAAGTTAATAACTAATGATCTCTGCAATGGAAGTGAATCAATCAAGA